>ML677332.1:81837128-81926068 GCA_007922305.1 Dermatemys mawii
GTGACAAAGAGTCCTGTGGCACCTTAAAGATGGCATGCATCCGACGAAGTGGGTATTAGCCCACGAAAGCTCATGCTCTAAAAAAAATTTCAGTTAGTCTTTAAGGTGCCACAGGACTCTTTGTCACTTCTGCAATTCCAGACTAACACGGCTACCCCTCTGATTCCGGGGAATTAATGTCTCTCTTGTTTTGTTAGATTTGAAGCTTTAGACCGTGGCAGATACTTAATAGACAAACATTACTGATGTATAATTGACATGGCAGGAATCCATATGTGAGGAGCCAAAATATGGCCAGGGAACAGCTGTTCCAAAGTGGTTTTGATTTCTTGCACAAGGAGTACAAAGAAAAGTGAGACAATCCAGGGGGAGAGGGAAAATCACCCAGAAGGGTTTGCTTTTTGAACATTTTTTTTATTCCATCTGTATCTATTCATTTTTCATCAAGCTACTATGAAAAATTCACATAGTGCTCAAAGGCTATATTCTAGGTTTTGGACGTTTGCCGTTTCAGTGAGACCTTTACAAAATGAAGGTTTAAATCTCCAGTTAAAACTTAACTCTGTAATGAAACCTTAATTACGGCATAGCTACCACTGCCCCACAATACTGTGTCAATCACTGTACTACCTAGGCATCAAAGAAAAGAGGTTTATATTCACTGTGATCCAAATAGAACTGTGACCTTAGTTCCACCAGTGGTGGGGTATTTAAGCTCTTTGGCTTTCATCTGTAACCTGGGAATATAAAAGTGCCCAAAAATTAAAAGGGATTTCTTTGAGCCTGAAAAAAATCATTCATTCAAATTCTGAGTAAAGGTTTAGAATGTTACTTATTTTTTCTGGTTTATCCATCCGTTGGCACTATGGACCAGAGTCTCCACTGTGTTACACTACTTCTGTGCTATGGTAGCTCCATTGATTTCACTGGAATCAGATTGACGTAACAGTGGAGATACAGGCCCTACCTGTCTGAACTATATTTGAACTGATGAAGATAACTTATAGGTGAAAGATCCTGTGTATCCTGTTACCATCCACTGAGCCGTCCAGTCACCCAACATTGATATTGCAAAATCTTCTCAAATACTACACGGAACTCTAATGAGTTGCATCCTCCTACTTGGACAAGATGTTATTTCCTGCAGATGAGTTGATAGTTCATTGGCCTTGAGGAAATAAGCAGTGCTCACAATTTTTTATGGGCCACCATTTATTTTCAGTACCATAGCAATCATGCAGGAAGTCATTTACTATTAACTTATGCAAAACAGTGTCACCATTACTGACAGTACATAGAAAGTTAGCACCATAAGGCTTGATGTATTTCAATGGTCAGAACTGAACTTAATCCAAACTATACATTGATCCTCCTAATACAGGCATGACTACAGAGCAATGTTTTGTTTTTTCCAAATAGCTGATCCATATGTTGAAGAGGGCAGGGAAATCAGACTAGAATATTGTCACATGTTTTGTAACAGAGACTACTAACCAGTCATCTGACTACAAGCCAATACACCTATCCAAAAATAGGACCCCATGTCAGTCGTCAGATGTCTCTTAGCACATCTGTAGAACTGTCCTTTTAAGTGAACATCCATTTTTTTCATATTTTGATCTGAGTCAGCTTACAGGCATGAGTCTGATGATGTCTGGAAACCACTTAACAACATGGCAACTTGGCCTGTTAGGTGTAGCTGGAATTTAAGAGCTGACATCAGGAAACAGATACGTACTTCACACCTGGCTATAGAGGCATGCCTGAGAGGAGACAGAGAGTGTATCTACTGACAGCTATGAGTGCCCAACTGAGAGCATATGTAGAATAATATAAGATGTGCAAAGACTATAGTGATCGACAGCAGAAGAAGCCTTCACATTCTCATGAAATCCCAACCTGATCCTGGGGAAAGGTCAGCACCGACCTGGTTGCATTGTCACTTTTAATGTACTACACAGTCAGAATAGATTACTGCTCTGATTTCTGGGAAGTGGACACTCTGTAGGACACTCAGGCAAGAACTGGGATCAGGATACTGAAAGCACAAGACGTCTTCCTCTGGATACCCACAAAGTAACAAGAAGGCAGAGCCAAAAGTAAAGACAGCCAAGAGCTTGATGGCAAAGGCAAAACAGACAAGAATGGATCTCTACCTGACAATGGTGGACTATCACTATAAACACTCCCAGAGACCCCAGCACTGAGACTGATGGGTTGGAGGACCAAAATTCTGCTTCCCACGAGGGATAGTCTGCTGTGGCTCAGTGGAGGAATGATGCAGTTAAGGACACGGAAGCAGTTAAGAAAATGGCAAGTTAAGCAGACACTTTGCTACAACAAAGGAGCCAAGGATCTGAGGCTACCATGAACAGATGCACATGATGGATCCAACCATTTAATAGCCACCCAGCAATGGCAAAAGACAGCAGTCCAAGCCACAGCAGGACACGGATCATACGAGAGCAGCTACAGGTCTCAAGACACCATCTCTCTGTGGAGCAGCAGCAGAGAGATGGCAGACCTAGACAGAGAGAGGAAAAGCCAGGACCAGGAGATATAGACAGAACCTCAGCCTTAAGCAGGCCTGATGTAGGAGAGTCAGAAGAAATGAGGTATATGAGCAATACAGAGGACCATCTAATAGGACACAACTCAACAGAATGAAGGTAACAACAGGGTGGAAGCAAGTCCCTACCAATGGCAATAACACAAACAAGAAGTCAGAGACTGGTTCAAAGACCAAAACACTTGAGACTTTGAGGCCTAACAGGCTGCAATGGGATGGTAGTAAAGGCCAGGTCTCCAGAGTGAGCTATGTACCAGTGACCTCTGGCCCCAGCAGGTCAAACATTTGCATAAAAAAATACAACAAAAAATTGTTAAAAGTAAAGATGCATGGAATTTGGAGAAAGGAGCACAGGTTGCAGGAGGGAAGAGTTTGGAGGAAGCACCAGGAAATCAGTCTATGTACATATGACTGGAATGCTAACTGAAGTTGCAGCATCTCTGTATATAATTCTCTTAATAAAGAGCCTGTTTAGTTTTACAAGCATGGGGTTCTTTCATGTTATTACCCAGCATGCAATATGTGAAACATCTAGAGGTCTCCAATGCAAATACTAACCCAGCCCAGCCCTACTTACTTTTTAAAGTCTAGTGAGAGCACAGCACAAACTGGTATTGCTGCTTCTAAGCATGCACTTCAAAGAGGCCAGGACAAACAAAACTCTCTCAGAAATGTGTGAGGGAAATGCAGACTGCCTAGTGAGCCAAAAAAAGTCAGAGAAACTGGAAAAATGATTTATGGAACTTTCCTGCAAAAGAAACTTGCATCTTTGAAGGAAACAATCAAGTATTAAAGCTGGAAAGTGGCACCAGATGTAGGCGGACTGCAGTCACTGTATGACCCCCAGGAGAAACCAGACTGCAGAAAACTGATAAATCACATTAGAGAAAAGAGCCAAGGTCCAAATAAACAGATGGCATCATTGAAAGGAATAGAGCATTTAAGGGTGAAAGAAAAGGGCTCTGCACTTCTCATATTTCCAGGTGATAGGAGAGAGAGCAACAGACGTCATGAGCAAACAAGATTACAATAACTGGGCTCTGGGCCACATTAACAATGGGGCCTGCGTAAATGCAGCGCACACGAATCGCCATATCTGAGAAAAACACATTGCTTTCTTGATGAAGACAGAAATCTGACAATGAAAATTCCCTGGCTACACAAACAGGGAGCCCAGCACATCCTACCGCTATTAAGCAAACAGAAGCTACACAAAAGAAGGTGCACAAAAGCCACAAGTCACTTCTTTAAAATTATCTGCAGCTCATGACGTGACGTCCTCCACTAGAGAGAGCTGGGGCACACCTCTTTGCTAGGCAGAGTCCTCTATTAAAAAAAAAATTAAAAAAAGGATATGTTTCAAGGCGCTAGGCTGCTGAGCCCACACACTCAGATATCACAGTGATAAGCATGGTTTAAAAACGAAAAGACCAGACTAGAATAGAAAATGGGCTTCTGAAAGCTCATGAAGGATGGACAAAGTGGTCCAGATGAAGGCCCATCTGCCTACACAGGCACAGTAAACCTTCACCCAGGCTTCCTTCAGGTTCTGGCATGTTCATACAAGAGCTCGTGACACTTCCCACACATCTCACCCTCCTGAGAGAAGCTGGTGAAGGTCTAGCCATTCCCCACTACTCCCTAGCCCCAGATGTCTCTCAGTTTCCCTTCCTTCCACAGGTCTCCACAGGCACAGTTCCGATCTCCTTGCCTTATGGTGCCTTTGGTGGAGAGTTCTGGAATCCCATCCACATAGGTATTCATGCTGTGCCCATCATACCATCATCCAAGTGCCTTCACACCCGCACAGGAATGCCTTCGGGAGACCGCCGGCTGCCTCTGTGTCTGCAGGGAGAAGTCAGTACGGTTGCCCTCTGTCTAATTGTATAAACCCAAACACCCTTGCCCCACCCCTTCCCCGGTTCCATACCACTGCCTTGCGCCTTCTCTGAGGCCCCATCCCCTGCACACTTCATTCCCCATCCCTTGGTCGCTCACTCTCCCCAAACCTCACTCATTTCACTGGGGCTGGGGCAGGGGGTTCAGGTGTGGAAGGGGATGCAGGCTCTGGAGTGGGGGGGGGGGCCAAGGGGTTTGCAGTGCAGGAGGGGGCTCTTGCCTGAGCCTGGGGCAGAAGGTTGGGGTTCAGACAGGTGTTTGGGGTATGGACTCTGGGAAGGAATTTGAGTGAGAGGGGACTCAGAGCTGGGGTAGGGGGTTGGCTTGTGGGTGCGGGTGAGGGCTCTGGGAGGGAGTGTGGGTGCAAAATGGGGCTCAGGGATGGGGGAGGGAGTTGGGTTGCGGGAGAGAGTTCAGGGTGTGGGCTCTGGGAGGAAGTTTGGGTGCAGGAGGAGGGCCAAGGCTGGGGGTTGGGGTATGGGAGGCAGGGCGGGTCCAGCCAGGCCGTGCTCACCTGAGATGGCTCCCTGAAGCATCTAGCATGTCCCTGTGGCTCCTAGGCTCAGGGGCAGCCAGGCGGTTCTGCGCACTGCCCCTGCCTGCAGGCATCGCCCCCGCAACTCCCAGTGGCTGTGGTTCCCAGACAATGGGAGCTGCAGAGTCAATGCTCGGGGTGAGGGTAGTGCGCAGAGACTCCCTGGCCACCCATGCACGTAGAGAAGCTGCATATGACGGCCGCTGTGCCACCAAATGGACTTTTGGCCTCTGAAAATCTCCCAGATTGCTTTCAATAGCAACCAGGAGACTGAAGCCAATTCCAGGAGACTCCCAGCCAATTCGGGAGGGTTGGCAACTCTAGGAGTCAACCTAGTGAGTCCTTTCCTCCCACCCAATGGCAAGTCAAGCATCTTCCAGAAGGGCAACCAGCACGCCCATTTCTTCTGCAGCAGGACCCAGAAACACTCCTCCAGCCCTGCTCTGTCACTGCTGTTCCACAGGGGCCCTCAACACGCTGAAGCTGAGACAATGCACTGGGTCAGCCTTGACTCTTTTACATTAAAAAGGTCTATTATATCGATGTGTGTGTGTTATACAGTACAGAGTAAATGGCCCCGACAGTGCAGGATGGCATAGGGGTGCAACACAAATACAGCAGAAGGAATGTTTATCAGGGGGTGGGGGGAACAGTCCAGGAGGCTCTGAGTAATCCTACCCATCTGCGAGCTATGCACATGAAACAAACGGTGGGCTAGTGCCAAGTAAAGAGCTTCCCTCTAAGTACTTTAGTTCAAAGTCAGGTGTTCCACTTTATAGCTAAATAAGGACCTTAGTAATGATATTCACAACTGCAGTCACGCAACAAAGCTGTGGAAGCAACAGTGTTGACTTTTTTTCCACTCTGTGGAAATCCAAGGCCTGATTCTCGTTTACACTCAGATCCATTTACATCTCCCTAGCAGTGTAAACTGGCCTTAAAGGGGGTGTGAATTACAGTCACATCCCTTTTAAAGCCTGTTTACATTGCCAGAGTTGTGTAAAGAGGAATCCAATTCGAGATATTACATTAAGGGCCTATGTAACAGATGTTTGTGTGATGGATTCACTTTTCCACAAGAAACCAGATTTCTGGGGGTTCTAATTTTGTCATAATAAAGTACAAGGCCAGGCGACAATTTTCTTAACAGGACGTCAATGTTTGTGTTATATTTTGTAACTTAGCATCACATAAATATAATGCATAAACTCTCTTTTAAATATATGGCTAGATCCTCAACTGGTGCGGAACGACATAGCTCAGAGGAGTTAGACTGGTTTACACCAGCTGAATACCTGGCCCGTAATGTTTTCAAACTGATTTTTTTTTTTCCATATGCAATAGGGACCTGATCTAAAACTGAATGAAATTATTGGGAGTCTTTCCACTGGGTTCAATGGGCTTTGGCTCAGGCCCTATTGTGACTACTAGTAAATGGATAGAATTCGATTCTATTCAGGTTCTGCTTTACTCTCTTTTTCTCTCTCTCTCCAAGAACTTCAGTGTGAATGTCTTTCATTGGCCAACTCCCCCACCTGCAAGATATGCCTTCCTTACGAGGCGGTACAATCTGTTTCAGGGGAGCCCACTAATGGAACATCGCTCCAAAAACAAAGACTTCTCAGGCTGAGCCTTTTGGTGACCTGCCCATACAATTCATTAACCCCATGTAATCCCACAAGCCACATTCTGCCTTCTGATATGTGGGTTGCAAATAGTGTCAGAATGTGGCTCATGGATTTGGCACAGAGCTGTCCTAAATATTTTAGGCTTGCATAAATGTGTGACAAGGTGCGGTGGAGGATTAGGTTAACATGGATTTGGGTCACTTGAAAGGAGCATCCCTTGCTTACCTATGGACAGAGTGGTCACACGATAAACAGACTGGTTATGTGACTAACAGCTGAAGCATGTACACAGAGCCTTCTTTAATTAAAGTACTAGTTGCCACTTTTTGGAAGCACTCCCAGAAGAGCAATAAACTAGCTGCAGAGAAAACAGAAGCACAACACACTTCAACTCTCCTTTATATTTAGCAATTCTCTTAAAGATAATCTGTTTGGGGATTATATATATATAATCATATTTCACTTGTGACAGGCTAGAAAAGGAAAAGTTCAGGAGGGGGAAAAATGGTTATTACTCCAACAGCCATTCATTTCAATTCATAATTAAACGAGAACAATGTACTGCTCACGAGGATGACATCTTCCCCGAGAAAACATCTGCAAAACAGACTCACCTTTTATGGGATGCATGTTTGTTGAGCACACATCTGTACCTCAGAGTAAATGCTAACAATGTTCTTGTGTCAGTCATTATGATAACATGATTTTCTTTTTCATCCCACCGGCTTAATGCCTAAACTAGTTTGGAATTGTCAATACTGCAATTGCTTCTGTCATTTTCAAAATTAGCCTAAGTTGGGTTGGGTTGTTTCTTTTTTCTCCACACACAAATCTCTGGCTTCTTTTGTTAATTATTTGGGTCTTTAATGTATAAAAGACAGAAGGAAACTTACAGGATCATGTTAAACAACTGAAAATGGGAAATGTAAGAATGATGAATATTGCTTTCATTATCTGGGAGGCATGGAATAATTATATACTGAATGAAAGCAAGGGTATAACAGATGTACACGATGAAACACAAAGGCAGCAAGAGACTATTATTACTGGAATGTGCCCTGGAGTCCATACAGATTCAGTACACAGGATATAACTAGAGATAGGCCTGAATCAAAATCCCAGGCCTAAACACCTCTGAAGTAGGGAGACTGAAATCCAAACTACAGTCTGGATCTAGATTTCATGGTGGCCTGAGATTTCTCTAATGGGCCAAACCAAAAATCTGGAAATTAACAATCCTGAATTTTAGGAGAGTTTGAAATCTGGATGTGAATTTTGCAGCTTGAGCCCATCTCTATGTATAACTATAATTTACTATCTGACGATGTTGAAACATACAAATAGACCATGTTTCTACCACTAGAGCATATATAGAGTGGGTTGTTCAGAGACACTCCTCACTGTGCTAACTGTGCTTCCATTGAAGTTGATAATAAACCTACCTTATATGTATAGGACTCTAAATGCACTGTATAAGTATATAGCTATAAATGCATTGTAATCATGTGCATGTGAAAAGAGCTACACTGCTACCTCGATATAACGTGGTCTGATCTAAGGCGAATTCTGATATAACACGGTAAAGGAGTGCTCCAGGGGGCGTAGCTGTGCGCTCCAGTGGATCAGCGCGTAGTGTCTGGCTTCAATATAATGCGGTTTCACCTATACCGCGGTACGATGTTTTGGCTTCCCAGGACAGTGTTACGTCGAGATAGCAGTGTATATCGAGGTAGTCAGGAATTTTCTATCAAAGTGGTTTTTTGTTGTTTTGTTTTAGAAAACGCAGTTTTTTCAAAATCAAAATTTAATTTCAATTTTGCTGAAATTTTTCAATTTTCAATCAAGGAAAACTGAAACAAAACATTTCATTTTGGCTTGGTGCGAACATTAATCTGCCTCTCCCTGAGCTGCCACAGTAGCTGATGGGAATTGTAGTCTGGGTGGTTTATGTTCCCATTCTGAGGAATGGACTGAGCTCCCAGGCTGAATAATATCTCCCCTCTGGTTGAACTGCCACAGTTCATCATGGGATTATGTGACCACAGTGCATTATGGGAGAAGTAGTCTGGCTGGGGAGCCCAGCTCATAGAGAAGGTGACACTTTAACTACAACTCTATGAAGCACCACCGGGGGTGGCTCCAGGCACCAGCAAAGCAAGCACGTGCTTGGGGTGGCACATTTCCAGGGGCAGCATTCCAGTCATCCTTTTCTACAAATTCTACCGTGGCCCATATAGGAAGCTCCAGAGTGGGATTTTCAGGGCCCTGGCCCGGGCAGATCCTGTCGTGGTATCAACTGCAGCCGGAAGTGGGGGCGTGGGGTGTCATGGTGCCTGGGTGCTGGGCACGGTGGCAGTGAGCGGCACCGGTTGTTCTGGGACACTGAACCAGCAGAAGCTTCTGCTACTACCACCCTGACCTTACCCAGGCGCTGCTCACGGCCCAACAAGAGGGGCCGCCCTGGGGCCAGCACTCAGCGCTGCAGCCGCCTGTGGCCACACTGGGCCAGAGCCAGTGACTCACAATGGCTGCTAGGCCGAGGATGCTCAGCAGGACTCCTGGAAAGCCGAGTCCGCCCTCTGCGAAGTCACTCCCCAGCTCAAAGGGAGCAGCTGTCCTCCCCCTCCCCGCACACACACCCAACCACCCCACACCTCCTGCACACACCCCACAACAGCCCCACTCCCTGTAAACGCACACAACTGCTCCACTCCCCATTCATGCACACACCATCAGCCCCACTCTCCGCTTACACACATCCCCATAACAGCTCCACTCCCCCACATCCACAATTCCCCCTCTTCACCGAAACCTATCCCCATACTCACTCTCCACACATACATTTCCACAACAGCCCCTCTCCCTCTATACATAAACCCACAACCCCTCTCCCGTCCACATACACACACACACACACACACACACACACCGGCCTCATGCCTACCTCCCCTCCCCCACACAAAGTAACTGCTCCTCCTTACACAAGCATATTGCTCGGTACTGTACCAGATGAAAGACTCCGGGTACTGTTCACTCGCAACAAATTCTGTGTCCCCCAGGAATTGCCCTTTTCCAAACACACCCCAAGAGCTGCTTCCCAAAATGACATCCCCCACAGGAACTGCTTCCCCAGGAATTTCTACCAAATTCTTCATTTCATGAACAGCTGTCCCTCCCCAACATCTCACAAAGAGTTGTCTTTTAAAACAGGCTCCACAAAAGTAGTGCAATAGGAGCGTGCTGTGAAAAATATGTCACGTCATGACATGGTCACTCATAATGTGAACATGGGGAAATGTGTCTCAGTGGCTTCTGGTGAGCGCAGTTTCACAAAACTGAAATAACTAAAAATTATTTGAGGTCCACCATTGTTTGTCAGGACTTGCATTAATTTCAGTTGAAAGTACCATTGCAAAAAATTTAGATTTCAATGAATTATTAAAAGACTACGCAAGTATAAAAACCAGAAAAATTCAGTTCTTATACATTCTTTTAATTTATGAGAAACGGGGCGTACAGGAAGACACTAACGTTTTTCATTACAGTGAATAGTTGAACCCAAATTATTTGTAATTGTGACTTTGTTAAAATTAAATGAGTGCACTAGTAGGAAATTGTTTTATTTCACTAACTACAAATGTTCTGTTTTCATTTTTTTTAATTTTAAACAGTCATAAAAAAACAAACAAAAAAACCATTGCAAAGTGCAAACGTGTAAAAAACAAAAAGGGGGGTGCAGCCAATTTTTTTTTTGCTTGGGTCAGCAAAAAATCTAAGGCTGGCCCTGAGTACCACCCTCGTTGAGGGAGACACTAGTAAATGTTGAACCAAGCTGTTTCAATTTGGTTCCGCGAACCAAACCAAAACATTTTTACTTGGAAATGACAAAACATTTCCTTTCAGTTGGAAGTGTCAAAACAAAACATGTTGGCATTTCCAAATCCAAATTCTTCTGAACTTTCCGCTCTGTGAAAAATGGTAATATTTTGATTTTTTATGTCCGAATTTGGAATGAAAACAAATGTATAAATAGCAGAATTTCCTGTGACACGGAAATTCCAATTTCTGACCAGCTGTTTTTATATGTATATTAGAGGTCCCCAAACTTTGGGATGGGCCCCCTGAAAAGGGCATGGAGAAACTTGGGGGCAGTGTGTGGTGGGGCCTGGACCAGCCTCCACAAGGAGTGGGGAGAGAGCACCACCCAGCCCTGCTACGCCCCCAGCAAAAGCTCCACTTTGCCCCTTGTTCCCCATAGTCTAGCTCCAGCCCCAGCTACAGCTCCACTTCCCAGGTCAGCTCCAGCCCCAGCCCCAGCTCCTCTCCCATCTCCAATTCTACCACCAGCTCCGCCTTCAGCCCAACCTCCTCTGCTGAGCCAACTGTGCAGCAATGGAGAGAGGCACAGACAGATCCCATTACTGGTAAAGGGGCAGACAACCGGAAAAGTTTGGGCACCACTGATATACATGCGCGCGTGCACACGCACGCACACACAGCACTTGCAGTGAATGTACTGTCTAGGGCTGTAAGTACACTGCTTCACCTTTCCATTTTTAAAAAAATTAAGTAACAGATGTGGGGCAATTCCAAATGGAAGCAACTTTTCTATTTCTCCTACTGGGTAATATTTCCCCAGTTGCTCCTTAGCTTAGTCAGACATGTCTGGTGATTCATGAGGTGGGACCAGGAGCCACTATAGATTTTTACATGAATATGTTCCTTATTTTCTGCATGGGATTACTCTGTCTCATAAGCATCTCTGATCTGTCCCCTCAGTGGAAAATTAATATATATTAAGAAAGAAAAATAGCATGAAAGAACAAAAGCCTACTGTGTTATATACTACCTCTTAATAACACTTTACCTTCGGAGATAACTATTTTTCATTAGCTGAATGGTAACAGTATATGATGGTGATTAAGTTTAATAGGGCTGAGACCAAGGAGGAGAAGATAAAGTTACAACTGAGACTTTGCTGTATGAGCAAGAACTGCGCCTGCTTGAAGCAGCACTTTGATAGCAAGCAGCACTGCTTCTAACTTAAGTGACGCTTCACTAAATTCAGTTTTGAATGGATTAAAAATAAAGACTAGTTGTGATGGGCCTCCATTCACCACACTTGTGTCCCCTGCTGGCCCTCTTGGGGATTCACTCCAGACGTTGGTATGTCCTCATCCGCCATCACATCTGCTGTCTAACCCACATCACTTCTGGGACTGCAGCGTCCTCTTCGTGACACGTCTGTCCGGCCATGTCACCATTTGTGCTCCCCACTTCTAGGGCTTAGTACTGCAGTCCAACTGTCCAGCCACCTCCCCAGTAGTGAGTGTGAGGGACCTGAGCCACTACTCCAGGGACCCTCTGAACCACAGTCACTTACTGCATTCTTTTGCCTCGACTTCTCTGGACCACTTCCTGGCAGCCAGAGCACCTATTCAGTTCCAGCAGTCACTCCAAGCAAATGAAAATC
The DNA here is from genome assembly GCA_007922305.1 of Dermatemys mawii. Classification (NCBI taxonomy): domain Eukaryota; kingdom Metazoa; phylum Chordata; order Testudines; family Dermatemydidae; genus Dermatemys; species Dermatemys mawii. The sequence continues at coordinate 81,849,233 of ML677332.1, forward strand.
AGAACTGTTCACCATTTTGTCTATTCCACTCTAGCAGCAATTTCCCCATTCATTCCACTGGCCTTTCTTTAGTCCCCTTTTCGCATTCTCTTCCCTGGGCCCTTTTTACTGTCTCTCTAATAGAGATATCACAGATTCAGGAGACACCAGTGCAGGGCCAAGTTCACAGTAATGTAAGCCAGTTAGAAACTGTGTAGGGTGTGCAAAATGAGTGCAACAAACACCCTTACTCTTTCCTTACACCTTCCTGTTAGTTGTTTTTCATGCCATGTTCATGCCCCATTTTTGATCTTTTGGCAAATGTTTCATTCACACCCACAGAATGTCAATTTGGTTCTTGTTACACTATTTTACCAGTTACTACTGACACCTGGTCTGCAACTTGTGCCACTGAATTTGACCCCAGTTACATCAGGTTTGAATTTGGGCTATTAGAACTTTGCCACTGGTCCCTATTGAGTAGCCCCCAAACTCAGGGGGAACTAGAACATCTCCTCTTCGGCATTCCCCACTGCAGCACTGGTTGCTGGTAATGCCTGTACAACAGCATAAAAAAGCATTCAAATAATAAACAAACAGCATTTCACAATGATCCTATTCCTTCTGAGACAAATATTACACTTTACTGAGCAAAACTGATCCCCACTTATATGGCATTTCTATATTTAACTCCACTTAAGATGTGATCATTGACACTGTCATAACACGCCTTTTAGAAACAGCCCCCATATTATTTGCAGTCAGCTAACGTCTGGAATGAAAAATCTGACCTCCTTTCTAGTAGGAAAAAAGAAAATCTAACATCTGGCAGGCCTGGGTATTTATTATACTTCATAAAACTCCATGCTTCTGTAATCCATAAGACAGGCAGAGACGAGGCCCCCAAAGTGTTATTTCCTCACCAGAGTGAAACAAGTGCCTTATTCAGTAAGTTTTCAAAGAACAAAGGCGAATGGATTATCTCAAGAAGTTAAATGTATCGAAATCCACTATAGTCTACTGTAGATTTTAACTGCCCAGCGTATGTAAGGGGAGAAAAATCTATAAAATCTATTATCAGGATGTCCAGCTGGGATTTTACACTTCTCAAGGAAATGGGAGCTGTGAACCACCAACAGCTGCTTTTCTACCAGCCTATGAAATTACCCGCCAAAGGAAAGGGGGCTTCAGATAGTCTCAAAATACTGCTGTGCAGTCAGGAGAAACCCACTCAACAATCCCAGCCAGCTTGCCCAAGTCTGCACTACAACCTTTTCCAGCACAAGTAAGTCGGTCAGGAGTGTAATGAGGTGTGATTTGTGACCAACACAGCTGTGTTAGCATAAGCCGTTAGTTTGGATGCACATCATACAGGCAAAACGGTGCTTTTGCTGGTAGTTTATTTCACTCAGAGAGAAGTGGGGGCTAAAATAATAATAAATAATAATAATAATAATAATAATAATAATAATAATAATTGTTTATGTCTATACAGGCTGCAGTCAGACCCTGTGATTGCTGTATCGACACAGCCTTTGAGTTGGTCAGAAAGGTGAATTTAAAGCTACAAGCCAGATCCTCAGCTGGTGTCGATCAGCATGGTTTCATGAGTCTCAGTTCAGATTCACATTGCGTTCATGTTCCCTGAGATGCATCAGTTTACACCAGCCAAAGACCGTTCTACAGTGCTTGGATTTTACACAGTGAGATGTTTCCTTGGGTGAGCGGGTAAAACAGAAGCACAGGGAAGCAGAGCATGGCCGATGAGAGTAATGAAATCTGAATGACTTGCACCAATGGAGGTGATTTTTCTAACTCACTTCAAAGAACTGTACAGCTATAGACTCTGCTTTTAAGACTTGGCCATTGTTCTTGCTGACAAGACACCCTTTTGTTCACAAAATTATATCAATAAGGCCCTTTATCTCAGGGAAGGAATAGCAGGTCTGTGCTAAAGCACCTTGATGTAATCCATCCTCTTTGTTTCATAAGTTACGTTAGCAATGATTTGTGTTACAATAAACCACAAGGTTCAAACATTCTCAGCATAAATTAACAGGTGAGTTAAGACACCAAATTCTGTGCACAGTAACAAGTGAACAATAAGGCGTGAACAATAAGGAGAAATTGAGGGAGGCAGGAGAAGTCACTAATGAACTGCACCCATTTGGCATTTGGTTTTAGAAGATATTCCATGGAGCAGAGGCAGCACTGTTCATCACTGTGGGACAGATCCACAGTGGCAAATCTGGCCCTAAGACTGCTAAGAGCGGCTCCAAAAGATTGAACTCACCCCCACTTCATCGCCACGAGAAAAGCTTCAAGCCCAAGTGTGTATTGGAGGCCCTGGGAGTAGGTTATAATTTGCTACTCACAAACCCATCTGAATGATGATGATGATTATCCTATATTTTACATCCTTTCAGGATGTACCAAGAAGCTAGATAGGACAGAAGAATACCATGCACTGCTACAGGCTGGGGACCAACTGGCTAAGCAGCAGTTCTCAGAAAAAGGATCTGCGGATTACAGTAGATGAAAAACTGGATATGAGTCAGCAGTGTGCCCTTGTTGCCAAGAAGGCTAATGGCACATTGGGCTGCATTGGTAGGAGCATGTCAGCAGATCAAGGGAAGTGATTATTCCCCTCTATTCAGCACTGGTGAGGCCACATCTGGAGTATTTTGTCCAGTTTTGGGTCCCTCACTACAGAAAGGATGTGGAAAAACTGGAGAGAATCCAGTAGAGGGCAAAGAAAATGATTAGGTGGTTGGGGCATATGACTTTTGAGGAGAGGGTGAGGGAACTGGGCTTATTTTGTCTGCAGAAGAGAAGAGTGAGGGGGAATTTGATAGCAGCCTTTAACTATCTGAAGGGAGGTTCCAAAAAGGATTGAGCTAGGCTGTTCTCAGTGGTGGCAGATGACAGAAGGATCAATGGTCTCAAGTTGCAGTGGGGGAGGTCTAGGTTAGATATTAGGAAAAACTATTTCACTAGGAGGATGGTGAAGCCCTGGAATGGGTTGTCTAGGGAACTTGTGGAATCTCTATCCATAGAGGTTTTTAAAACCTGGCTTGACAAAGCCCTGGCTGGGATGATTTAGTTGGGGTTGGTCCTGTTTTGAGCAGGGTGTTGGACTAGATGACCTCCCTAATTGTCTATGATTCTATGAGCCAAAACAAGGCAAAGCAAGAGGGTCTATCATAGTAGCAAGCTGGGGTTTCACCTGGTTGCACAGACAACTTTCCAGTGTCCTCTTCAGGCTTAAATAGGACACCTGGACCAATCAACAGCTCAGGAAGCCCTGTCAATCAGGCCTTCTGTGGGTGGCACATCCTGTGGTGCTTGGTCCCACAAGGTTCACAGCCTCCCAATCACTATCCTGTTAGGTAGTGGTGTGGATGCATTAGTCACTCAGGGACCACCAGAACCAGGTTCTAGCCCTGCAGATCATCTCAAATCAGAGTGGTAATTTGCTAGGAATCAGTTCCTTAATTAAAACAAGAACCATGCAGAGATAAGCTTCTCCTTATCTCTGGGAATCTTAGGTGGGAAGATGGGTCCAAGTCACCTTTCAACGTTCCTGATCTTGGGGTAGCAGAGCTACAATGTGGCCTAAGACCGCTCAAAGCTATCTTGTTGTACATGTTGCATAGGAACTGTTGCATTGGCCAAGGGTCAAGCAAAGCACAATCATGCACTCCCTAAATGGAAAGGGGAATCAGTGGCATGAGATATAACATCCTTCATTAAGGGAACTCTGGGATACCCCCTATGCCAGAGGTGGGCAAACTATAGCCTGCGTGCCACATCCGGCCTCTGGCGCCTCCTGTAGCGCAAGCCACATCCAGCCCCCTCCCATGCTGTCCCGTCCCTCCCCCGGAGCCACGCTGCCGCGCGGGCAGCATTCTGGCCCCCCACTACTGCCGGGCAGCACTGCAGCAGTGTGGCTGGCTCCAGTGGGGCCTGAGCTCCTGCCACTCTGAGCAGCTTGGTAAGGGGGTGGGGCTGCAAGCTCCTGTGGGGCAGTGTGTCTAGCTCCAGCTGGCCATTCAGCCCCAGACACGCTGCTGTGAGTGGCATGGTAAGGGGGCAGGGAGCAGAGGGTTGGATATGGGGCAGGGAGTCCTGGGGGGCAGTAAGGGTGTCACAGGGAGCAGGGGGCAGTTGGATGAGGCAGAGGTTCAGGGGGGTCAGGGGACAGGGAACAGGGGGGTGTATAGGGCATGGGAGTTCTGGGGGGGTCTATCAGGGGGTGGAGTTGTGGTTAGGGGTTGGGGCAGTCAGGGGACACAGAGCAGGGGGGGTTGGATAGGGGGTGGAGTACTGGGGGGCGGTTAGGGATGGGAGGGTCTCTGGAGGGAGTGATCAGGAGACAAGGAGCATGGTTTGGGGATTCTGAGGGGGGCAGTCAGGGGGCAGAAAGTGGGTGGAGGTCAGATGGGGGCGGGGCCAGGCTGTTTGGGGAGGCACAGCCTTCCCAACCCAGCCCTCCGTACAATTTTGCAACCTCGATGTGGCCCTCAGGCCAAAAAGTTTGCCCATGTCTGCCCTACGGGCAACATCATGGCTGTTTTGTGCTGCCTCAGTGCCTTTCTATATATGTCCACATCTCAAAGCCTTTCCATATGTGTCCTATATGTTCTATATGTGCCCACATCTCAAAGCTCAAATTCACTTCCCCTGCAGCTAGTACACAGAAAGAAAGGAATCCTTTAACATGAGAGACCAAAATAAAGGCTGCAACTCCTTCCTTAATCCATCCATCGCAGCAGAAACATGCAGCAACCCAATGGCATCAAATTAATAGCTGAACAGGTCTGTGGGCTAATTAGTGGAGCATGCAAGAAATTTTCAAACAGGTCACAAATGTCAGTTAATGACCTTGGAAGACACAACTCCTCCCCCCAGAGAAGTCCACATCAACACAGAGTTCGTGAGAGCTGCGTATGCCATTTATAGGTCATTTATCTAACAAAAAGATGCTGGAAAATAGGAGGGTAAAATCAGGAAGGGAAAATCAGTGTAATTCAAGCAGTGCCTTGACATCTTATCAGTCATTTAACACCACTGCAACTTTGCTCGGCAAACATATCAACTTGCCCTTCAAAAAATCATTTTAGCCAGGCAGCGGATTCTTAGTATTAAGCAACATACCCTGTATGTGTTGGTAATGTCCATAAGACACATTGTGAAACCATGTAAGAACTTGCATTCATCTGTGGCCATCTCCCCTGCACCCTGCCTACTAATCATGGCTTTCCACCAGCCGAGAGTCAGGGCAGCACCAAGTTGTGCTGCCCCAGGAGCAGCCCAAGAGGGAGATCCTGTTTCTGAGGGTTCCCCCGCTGCTGCTTCTGCTTTTAAAACAAAACAAAACAAACCCTCTTCTGCACACACACTTCTTTCCTAGGAAGATGATGAGTGAACGAACACAAGACAAATGCTAGTCACATCTCTTAATGCACTACTGGAAGGTACTCAGATACTGTGGTGGTGATGACAATAAAAGAAACGAAAAAGAATAGAACAGAACAGAAATTTGGCCCTGAGGCACCGTCCAACATCCCAATTCTTAGATTTCAAACAGCATAAAAAAGAAAAACCTCCCACCAAACTGTTCCATCTTCTCCCCTGAAAATCAGCTCAACAACATGCACAGTCTAAAATCAGTCCTAAGCCAGTGAGAGATTCGAGGTCCAGTAGCCCATGAGCTTTCAAGTTAGAAATGGGACCAGAGCTTCAAATAGTGTAACTGGCACAGCTCCATTGAAGTGAATGGAGCTACACTGATTTACACCAGCTGTGGACCTGATCCCAGGAAAAGTGTTATGCCACTGGAAAGAGGAAATTCCCATAGTCCCAATGGAACATTCAGCACTTGCTTCTAGTCCCTTCAAAGCTCCCAGGACACTATAATTTCAACTCAGGACATTCTCACACATTGAAAGGAGCTTGAGTCATTTTGAGAGGTTTTTACAATTAGTTTTCTTGTTGTCTTCTTCAGACAGTTGGACTTTCTGGTGCTAAATGTAGAGGCAGAAGGATTTCAAAAGAAAAATAGGAGCAATGAAAAAAATTTCAGACTCTCCAAAACACTTTAAATATAGCTTTTCTGTTAAATATATTTCACATACAAAATGCCTGCCAAACGGGAGTGGTAAGACATAAAGGTTTTACTGGCACTTGTCTGGGATAAACTTGATAACTTTCTAATAGCTTTGCCTTTCATAAGTAATGGGACAATCCCAAATTCATGCTGACAAAGATTTTGTTACATCCCAGCACTATGATATGGTAACCTCATCCTAGCATTACTTGTTCTACATGTATCAGACAGGGACCATAAATAATAAATCAATTAGCCAATAAAGTAAGCAAGCATCCCTAGTCTAAAGCTAGCATTCTCCACTTCAGCTACTTTTTTAGTCTAGCAAACAGGGCACTGAACTGGGATCAGACCCAAGAGACCCAAGTTCTGCTATTGGCCTACTGGGTAATCTTGGGTAACCTGTACCGGTCCCCACGTCCATAAAATGGGGGTAATGATCTTGGCCCCCTTTGTAAAGAGTTTTGAAATCTACAAATGAAAAGTGCTATATAAGGGTAAAGTATTATTATGAATTATGATGATGTAACTCAGCCTCCAGTAGTCAGATGGTCTCCATGATCAAGAACAAGAGGTCAGCCAATAAAATGAAAGATAATGTGGGAGTATGTCTCTTTACCATACACAGCGACAGCCTAGCTGTTCTCTGTGCATCCTCCTCAACACTGACAGAAGTTATGGCAAAAAAAAGTAAACATCTCATGGTAACTATTATCCAGTTGCTAATAGTGTAACCTAACTTTAATCTGTGTGGTGTCTTTTCATACAAACTAAAGCTCCAAAGTACTCTGCAAAGCTAATGATAACGTTTTCATAAACTCAGATAATAAATGTGAGATCAAGACATTTGGAGTAAGCAAGAAAAACATATTTTCAACTGAGATCTGAAGTGGGATGGTAAGTTGAAGATATTTTTACATGGCTACAAATGCATTATATTTATGTGGCTATATACCATATGTATATCACTATAAACACACTGTCATTAAATGGCTTTCTACATGGCTATGAATGCATTGTATTTATTTGGCTGTATATTATATGTGTTTGGCTATAAAAGCATGATATTTTCTTTTTAAAAAATCTACATAACAACTCAGACTTGGCTATAGATGCATTGTATTTATATAACTCAATAAGACTGTTCCAGATGTTAACAGCTGAAGAGGAGACAGCTTGCACACAAGCAATGGTTACATTTTCCTGCGTTTGTCTGGGTGTCTAGATAGCACTTTTGAATGGAGATAAAGGATGTTTTGACTGGATTCTGTTCATTCAAACAAGAACTAGGAAAATTCCTGAGGCTGGACGGTCATACCCACCTTCCAGAATCTACGCTCATCTTTAAAGTGCTTAGTTACCTTCTCACCATGAGCAAAACAGCCACAGATTTCTTCAATAAGGCTCAAGTCTCTGCCATTCACAAGCCCAAATTGCACATCATGGACAATTTGGGTATGCATTGGCATAAGGGAGACCAGAATTTGGCTGGTAGCTTTTAATGACACAACAAAAGCAATTTATATCAAGGTCATCCACGTACTGGCTAAAATACCAGAGCAAACTCTTGAGCTAGTGTCTACAAATTTTCCTTTGACCAAAGTATATTCCTAAAACACCTCAGTCCCTGCCCAGTGGCACAATTGGACTGGTATAAATTGGCACATGTGCATGAAAACTGTTTCTCACCCTGCGGAAACCACTGCAAAGCCTTTCATTTAAACTGCCTTTGGCAGGAGATGGGAAAATATATATACATTGGCCATTCCTTAGTTACTGGAGAGCCAATTTAAATAGCGTTAAAAACTGTTTTGACTGTAAGAGTAGCTTTATGGAAAACACAATGGGCCTGTGATAATTGACAAAAGACTTAACTACTATATGTGGAAGCCAAAAGTCCAATCATAGGGCGGTATGCTAATCCCCACTGCATGATTTTCCTGCAAAAAGGTGTACAGGAATCTGGTTTCTTTCTGCCTCAGCCAACCAGCATGAGCCCAGACAATACTCAAAAGAGTCTGGTACAAACAGTTATCGGGCTAATCTGTCAGAATTAGTGAAGGGGACCATGAATCTGTAGGGAATGAACTGCACAATCTGAACACGTTTGATCATCCACATGAGATGTATGCCAATAAAAATACAGCACATAAAAATTGGCTCAGACTTTAAACACATTGGAATAAAGAGGTTGCCCTGGAACAAAGAGATGACTCTATGGTGGCTCTTACAATTTAGAAATCTTTGTAACTGTCACTTGACTGGAGTTGTAAGTCCCAGTCTCTCCTCTCCTTTCCTGTTTACGTTTGTGATATAGGACAAGAAGGCAAGAGAGAGCTGGGAAAATGCCCCTCTTGGAATGGAAGTCATCGCTCAGGTTTAATTTAGGATTTCTGGGATATTGCATCAGTGAATTTAAGTCGCATATATTTCTGTTCAGGGTCTGAACCAGGAGCCAGGGACACCATTTTATAGCTAAAGACACCCGAGCTGACAAAGACCCTGGGAGAAATCCTGGCCCCATTGAAGCCAGTGGTAGTTTAGTTTGTAAAGCATTGGGGGTTTGTAAAGCTTTTGAGATTGCAGGGAGCAACTTGGTGAAAGTGAGGTACCTGGGTACTAAATCAAGACAGACACAAAGGGGTAGATGCTTATAAGCTTCCCCACACAGCTCAGTCAGAGCACCTCATTCCCAACACACGCAAGCAGCAGCCCTGCTCGCTCAGTCGTAGGCCTCTGCCCAGCCAGGCTTTCCAAAATGTTGCAATGTGCTAAATGGGATCTTGGCAAATCCAGCTCCGGATGTAATGCAACCTGGGATTCAAACTGGATCTCCAGAGAGGAAAGGCAAATAATGTGTGCTACACCCAGCCTTCAATAAAACCAACCCAAAAGATCTGATCTGACCAATTGCATTTGGCTAAGCAGTTGCTAGCAGGTTTAGTGTCATGGCCAGGTCAGCAGGGTGTAGAATTACACTGCAGGTTTTATGCTTTGTCATTCCAGTATTGGCCGGAAAGAGTAAGGCTTCATCCAAACACATCAGCATGAAGATGAGAAAAGGTGCTGAAGAGCCAATACCCCGACCGGGCCAAGGACAGCTATTCTGATTGGATGGGATATGTACATTATATATTATCGGTTAGCTTGTTAGCATGGCTTATTATTAAGGTTGCCAGACACTCCCTATTCCAAACACTTGCCTGTTTTCAGTCACTTATAACTCTGCCAAACTTTTAAGTATTTGGGCTGAAACTCTCCATGCTGGATGTCAGCTCAGGCTGCATTGTTCTGGAAAAATTCAGCAAAATAGTTCAGTTTTTTCTGAAAATGAGACTAGGGAAAACACAGATTGTTTTGCTCATGTTAAAAAAATTCTAGTACCATTTTCTTTGAAAGTCTTCAATGCCTCTACGACTTGGAGCAGGGACTTGAAATTTGACAAGGGGGTGGGCCCTTGTGTGCACTTTGCCCTCTCCTTGAAAATTTACTCAAATTTTGCTAAGTCTTTATATGTTTAAACTACAATTGTCAAAGTGCTATATGATGCTAATCATGTTGGAAAATTAGGTCCTAGCCACCTCGAATTGGATACCCAACATTAGTGGATACTTTTGACCTTCATCTCTCTGTCCTTCAGCCCCTCACCTTACTGGGGTGTTGTGAAGATTAAAGAATGTTTGTGAAGCACTCAGATACTACAGTGATGAGCACCATATTAAAGCCCATGAGAAAATTAATAATTGTGTCTTCAAAGCCGGGTTTGAATTGGGTGCAGTGTGACAAACTGGGGCAATGCCTATATTTTTTCTTAGGAATAGTGTACGACTTGGTTTCTTTGTTCAATTTTACATTGCTGCTGGATTGAATGCAGAGTAAACAAAGGAGGCTGTAAAGAACCCAGGAAGAATGAGACAGTGGCAAAGCCCCTCAGGTACCTGCATCAAAGGAGTTAAGATAATGACTAAGCCATCAGCTGGAGGTGGAAGCTACCTCCAAGGCATCTCCAGGCTTCCTCCTTCACTGTCCCTTATGTATCCCAAAGCCACTACACTTTTCTCCAGTGAATCCCTCTTTAAAACTCACATCTGTCCTGATACCTATAAAGCACAACTACAGCCATGCAGCACATGGGCTGAGACCTCTGCTTATTATATGAAACAGGATCATTCCAGTGCTATCTTGCCATCCCGCCCCCGCTCTGTTTGTTTCACGCCACTTGTCCTTCACCATATGATTGGACCTTAAGCTCTTTGGAAAGAGCTTTGAAAAAGACTTGTCTTTTTCTTTGTTTCCTATATCTGCATGCAGCGCCTCTCACAATGAACACAGCCGCTAGACCCTTCCACAATACAAATACATTCTAAATAAATAACACATTTGAGGCAAATATAAATGTGTGTATGACACTGCTTTGTTCACCAACGGGTTTTTTTACTTTGTTTTTGCATTTAATGATAGTAGGAAAAAAAAACCCACAAGTTTTACATACCAAGAAGGCCTGGCCATTTCTTCCTTCCGACTTAGACTTCAGGCGTAATGCAGGACTTCTGATGAGTGCAGTTTCACTTTGTTAACAGTATCTTTTTTCTTTCTTCCAGACCACTGCTTCTGTTCTTCTTGGGGACATTTGCCATCTGTTTTATAATCTCGCCATTATCTGATGTTAGGGCTCGGTGACCTTTGTAGACTTTAATTAAAGTTTCTTTCTTTTTAAATCATCTTCATCAAATTCACGCTTCCAAGCCACGTCTCTTGTGAATATTTTATTGTTCTGACTGCAAGGAGATAAATGAAAGAAATATATTAATTACTTTTTATTTTATCAAGCTGATGAATTAATCTGTGATTGGGTATGAAAAGGGTAGAGGACATCTCCCAAAGTCTATATAGATGTCATGTTAGTCATTTTATGAGTCACTTTACAGTTTTTACACGATTTGAGTTTTTAGTTGAAAATGCAGCATTTAGCAGTTCAACTGAAAGGTGTAACCACATAGATAACGCATTACAGTGACTAGATTTTACTTCATTACATGAAGCAATGGGGGATTTCTTTGCCAAACAGGCACCGATCTTTTCACATGTACTCAAAATGGCCCCTGTGAGCAGTGAGTGTAGTCTGGAAGGGTGCTGGCACTAGCCTGGGTCTGGGGAGATGGAGGGTCAGTTCCCTGTTCTGCCATAGACTGCCTGCCTCACCTTGGGTAAGTCTCTGTGACTCAGTTGTCCCTCTGTAAAATGGCGACCATGGCACCTCCCAACCTCACAGGGGTTGTGATCATAAATACACAAAAGACTGAGGTGCCCAGATGCTATGGTGAGGGGGACTGTACAGGGTTCCTTAGGAAGGAGCAATCACGAGGCACAAATCACAAAATAATTATTTCCACCCCACCCATCATATAATTTAATAGCTATTAAAATCTTACCTTATTTATCGTGAAGAACCAGTAGACAGACCCAGGAGCTGGACCCACTACTGCCAAGACATGGATCAGCAGCAGTGGGGAAGGACACATCTCATGGTAACCCCACGCTGGGTGGCAGCTCCTTGCACACATGCACAGGGCCCACCTGTGGGAGAGCAGGCCATGGAGGCTTAGGGCACTGGCCTCATCGCCGTGTGCTGCAACCCAGCCTTAACTGCTCCAATGCTGCCGTGGCCTGACCAAGCCATGGCTACCACTGCAACACCCTTATAAAGTGACTTCTGGGCGTGGTCTTGTATTAGCTATACAAGATCTGAGCCTCGGGCAGCACTACATTCATCGACCCCTCTGGCGTTATGTCTCACTACCGGAGAGAGAGAGCGCTGTGACACTTAAAGCAAATCACAATGTGTCCTTAAATCTGGGGACATGTACCAGTTCAATAAAGAAGAAGATACTAAATGGATTTTGCAGCTTTGGGGAAATCTTAGGCTGTGCCCCACTTGCCTGGACTGATGAACCTCTCTCTTGCATACTAACTTGTACAGGGCTTCCCTGGACCATCGTCAGACATGGACTCCTTGAGCCACACCCGTAAATCACTGTAGTTCTGCCGATTCCATTGAAGTCAATGGAGCTATGGCAATTTACCCTAACTGGGGAACTGGCCCTACAAGGCCAATTATGCTCCCATGGAAGTCGCTGCTCAAGCTGCCATTTATTTCACTGCACATGGGATTGTGCCCAATGTGAAAAAACTACCTGATTTATGCATGAAAATACATAACCTCCTAACTGGTATTAACTAGCTCCCTTACTGGCTGGCTCAGTGAACGGTGAGGTTTCTGCCCTCAGCCAAAGGACAGGAACCGAATGAGCACGGAGACCAATGGAGGTGCACCTAATAAATCAGTATTAAAGCACGTTCTAGGAGTGATGCTGCCTGTGCTGTGGATAAACTGTGGGATTTCAGGTTCTGTTCCTGTCCATCCAGCACTTTTCCTGGGAACTAAATTCCCTGAAAACAACACATAGAATTTGGAAAGTCAGGGGTGCCAGATGAGGTTGGGACCCAGGAGCCATGGCCCCATCACTTGTATGCCCTCCCACTTTGTATCAGCCATAAGGGCAAGCAACGGGGGGGGGGAGGGGCAGAGAGGAGCGAGTAGGAGTGGTGTCTTAGGGGAAAGGGCGGTGTGGGAGTGGGAGCTTGGGGAGAAGGGGTGATGTGAGGGTGAGGTTCAGGGAGAAGGGGCAGTGTGGGGAGGTGGGACCATGATTTGGCCACCGCCCCTTCCCCCCTCCCACTTTTAGGGAGCTTCCATCACTCCCGAGGGCAGGGAGGGGTAATGTCAAGAGCTGTTCTTGTAGTTGAAGCACATGTCTAGAAGTCAGGTGAGCTCTGATCTGTCCCTTGAATTTGCTGTGCAACTTTCGGCAGCTCACTGAATCACTACGTGCCTCAGTTTCTCCAGTTGTAAAATGGGAAAGATGCTTATCTAGTTTTGTAAAGTGCTATGACAGCTACGGTTCAAAGAGCCCTATACATGCCAATGAGCAACTGCTTCATTAAAGCTCTTGGAGGGTCCAGAGGCAAGACACTCTATATAAGTGGACAGCCCTGTCCACTGACCAACAGGGTGACCCTGGACAAGTCATGTCAACTCTCTGCACCTGTTTCCCCTCCGCCTTTTGCTGTTTTGTCTCTTGGACTGCAAGCTCTCTGGAGAAGAGATGTGTGTGTACAGCGCCTAGCACAGTGGGACTCTGATCTCAGCTAGGGTCTCTAGGCCCTACTGTAATACAAATAATCGTTTTAAAATATTGGATATTAAATATCACAGTGAACGTCTCTTTAATCTTAGTCCTAGGCAACATTACAATGTGGATCTGCATCCATTTTTCTAGTGTTCTGTCCATGAAAGAGTTTTTACAAGGCTCTGAGGTCTTTTGGGACCATCAGTAGCACTTAGAACAAGTCTTGCCCTCACCACACATTCTGCACCACATGCTGCTGTCTAAATAAAATAACCTCCCTCCGTTGTCTGCAGCCTGATAACTGCGGTTCCTCTCACCGATCGATGATCATATGAAATTATTTCCTCCCATTCAGCAACTCTCCCCAGATTTTATGACACAGCCCAAATGAACACAGTCTCGATTGGTTTTCCCAACACAGAGCAGCCAGCTGTGCTGTGGAAACAGGTGTAATTGCATTTGTTGCATTACCCAATCATACTCCCACATCCTACTGAAAGTGAGCCATTATCACAATTGATAAACAGATAGGTAATCTCTTCTGTTTGCCCTTAAAAATCATTTTGCCATCGGAGCAGATTGTGCAAATTAGCAGATACCAAGAGATTGTCTTCGGCAAAGCAGTAAAAAGCTTTAAGAGCCCTAGATTGTTTTTGGATTGACTTTTCGAGGAACAGTATATCAGAAGAAGTCCAATAACTTCTCCCTGTGGTATTTTAAATGGATATAATGGTCAGAACTGACAGACAGTAATGAGACTAGGAGACAGGCAACTGAATGTTGTTTCATTTCCACTGGTGAAGAGGTCTCAGTAAGGGGTCTCAAGTTTAAGAAAACACACAAATATTCAGTGTCAAGATTTTGCTTCCATTTATGCTAAAGCCCTGTGTGTTCTGATCTTTTCTGCAGTTTAAAATTTAGGACAAGTATCTTAAATGTCACTAGTCAAATAATGTAAATAAAAAGTGACTTCCTATTAGGAATGACCTGGTGAGATCCTCTCCTAGACCCCACCTCCTGGAGTCTAATCACTTTCACACAAAACATTGCAGCTGAAAACTTGAAGTAGCTGGTTTGTTCTTGAGGATTCCAGCATGGCCTAAAGTAGAACGGGGAGAATGAATTCCTTTCCTATGAAACGTTAGACAGACATGCACCCACCCCGGGATTTTCTTTCAAGTTGTCAGAATACAATGTGAGTTTCTTAGACAATGTGGCTGACTTACTATGGCAGATTCTCAGCCCTAAATCTTGGAAGGCTACCCCTGGGCTTTGCATCCTTCTCAGAAAAGAAAAAGAAAAAGAAAAAGAAAAAGGAAAAGGAAAAGGAAAAGGAAAGAAAAGAAAAGAAAAGAAAAGAAAAAGAAAAGAAAAGCTCACTGAAAATTCCTGAAAATCCATAACACGTTTGTTAAAATAAATGAGGCTGGTTTGATGTTCTCACCCAGCTCCACCAAAGACAAAGATATTTTCTGAGAAATAATTCTTTTTTTCATGGATATTTTCTGATAGCTTCTGGATGGAGTCCTCCATCTCTGACTCTTCCCTGCCAACTTCGGGCACGTCTACATTGGTGCTGGAAAGTGTAATTTCCAGCTCAAGTAGATATACCTACACTTGCATCTTGAATGTGATCATAATCGATCTGGCTAGCCCATCCTACTGCTTGCACCGCCACAGCTACACTTCTTTTTTTAGCACTCTAGATCAATCAGAGCTAGCGTTAGTATGTCTACTCTACCAACTCCAATGTAACTCCAGCATACCCTTAGTCTAGTTCCAGCTGGTCCCAAGTCCCTGTTAGAAGAACCGCTACATACCAGCTAAACTGATTTGGTGCGTGGGCCCATATGTTGCCCGGTTAGCACACTGCCATGTGTATCACACAGTAAATGGTATGGGAGCCAGACTTAAACAAGGCCTCCCACTTTCCTGGGTGCTTGGGCAGGGGCTCAGGAATGAGATATTACCCACTTTCTGAAAAAGGGACTTTCTCTGCTCTTGGTGGAGGGCTGAGGACTCCACTCGGCCTTTGTGGTGGTGAGTAGAAGGCTTTGGAAGACTTCTTCAGCTCATACTGCATCAGAAGCGAGTTTGGTGGCTTCCTCTCTCCTCTCCCAGTTGGCCACAGAGCAGGGAGGGCATGGAATTCCTCTGATACCTTTCTACAGCTGTGAGTGTCAGCAAGCGAGCTTCACCCCAGCTCAAAGACATGTCCTGCCCCACCCAGTTTCAGCCAAGGGGGTTTATGTCTTTAACAGAGATTGTCAAACAGAAAACAGTCTTGACTCCATCCTTGGTCCCAGGGTCCAGGGCCATCCCTCCCAGGGGCCTCTGGCACATCAGCTTCTGGCTGCTTTGCACCTCAGTTGGCTCTGCTCCCTTCCTGGAGCAGCAACTGCAGGGCTGCTTTCCAGAGCCCCTGAGCCCTTGATCTAGGGATCCACTACAAGAGCTAGCTCCACCTCTCCAGGGCCCAACCTGCCCAGTCCTTCCTCCTAGCAGCCCATTATAGGCCCAGATATAGCCCAACCCTCTGTAATTAGCGCACAGTCAACCTGTGGAACTCCTTGCCTGAGGAGGCTGTGAAAGCTAGGACTATAACAGGTTTTAAAAGAGAACTGGATAAATTCATGGAGGTTAAGTCCATTAATGGCTATTAGCCAGGCTGGGTAAGGAATGGTGTCCCTAGCCTCTGTTTGTCAGAGGGGGGTGATGGATGGCAGGAGAGAGATCACTTGATCATTACCTGTTAGGTTCACTCACTCCGGGGCACCTGGCATTGGCCACTGTTGGTAGACAGGATACTGGGCTGGATGGACCTTTGGTCTGACCCAGTATGGCCTTTCTTATGTTCTTATGTTAGGTGCTTAATTAGCTGGACTGGGCTCACTTGCTCCGGTCCTAGGGATCTGGGCTTAGTCTATCCACAGGGACCAGTTACCCTGTAACAAGCTCCTGTGTGAGCAAGAGAGAACCCAGTGGCTCCGGAATGCTGCCCCTTTTTTATGCTGAATTCAGACTGGTGCCTTGAGAAGAAAGAACTGCACTCTGACCCTACTATTGAGACAGGCTGACTCGTAGCATGGGCTGCTCCGACACCACAAGAAGTGGATCCACACAGTCCAGTGCTCTGTGTTCCAAATTCACTTGGTCCTGTCCAGACTTGTGTCCTAGATCCTGGTGCTCTCAGGATTCTGGCTCGATCCACTACAGCAAACCACCTACCCATATCACAAACACAGACTTGACGCCCCGGTACCCAAAGCAGATTGCAACAGTATCCGTGAGGAGTTTTCACTGCTGGAAGTGTGTTCCCGCCATGTGGAGAACCTCTGAGGAAGAGACTGTGGTCAGAGGGATTTCCACCACAGCTGGCAGAGACAGGAACCTTCACAAGAGCAGCTAGAAGCAACTTCCCTGACAGCACCACGTGCACCAAATTCGCTCTGCCAAGGAACAGATCCTTGTGAACAGGGGACACGAGAACAACAGTGACTTGTGACAGAAAAAAGTGATGCTTGTGAACCTCTTTTAGCTCTAACACATTTCCTTAAAAAGGAGAACATGTTGGTTTCCCTCTGTACATGCAAGGACTCATGTTCTGGGACAGTTGGACCTTAGGGTACACAACTGACTAATGTATGCTGGGCCTCAGCTGCACCACGGGGCAAATTCTCAGAGATGCTGGGCACCTGCAACTCCGATTTATTTCAGCTGGAGTTTCAGGTGCTCAGTTCTTCTGAAAATCAGGCCCCAGATACCCATAGCCTGATTTTCAGTTAGATTCAAACCCAGTTTGCTTAACATAGAAGAGTATTTAGAAATGCAGCATTAAAACCGGCTCAGTTTAACTTGGTTTAGGCATGGTGTGGATGGCCAGTGTGGACACTGACCTGGAACACTGGGGACCTGGCCTGGAACATTTTTTATTCATTCAGATTTAAATAATAAACAGGCACCTATACAAAGGTTCTAGGTATCCTGAGATTTAGTTATACTTACTGATGAAAAGCACTAAAGATCAAGATATTATCATGATTATAACAATATAATCATACCACCAGCAGCATCAAAAAGCACAAATTCAGACAGGGAAAATATTAAAGCTCAGCCAGCCAGTTCCAAAAAGCTCCTTTCCAGCTTCAACTTTCCTTCATTTCAAGAAAATACCCCACCCCCTGCAGCATTCTGGGAATATACATGTTTTATAACATCATTTTACCATGACTCCTGTGCACAGCAACTGGCCCAGCTAGGTTAACTATGTTAGCCTGAATTGAACTGACGTTAAACCACATTAGACAAATTCTTGCACAATGTAGACCTACCCAATACACAGTAACCAACATGCTTCAGCTTTAGTGTAGAAAATAAATAAATAAATAAATAAATATCTAGCACTTATAAAGTGCTTTTCATCTTCAAAATGCTTTCCAATCAGTAGCTAATTAATTCTCAATACCCCATGTGAGTTAAATCTATATGTATTATGCATTAACATATATACATTATGTTTGATCTTTTTCTAACAAGTCCCCATAGTCCAGAAAATTCACATAGAAAACAGCACAGAGGAAAAACAACCCCATCTTTGAAATCTGAGAAGACACTCGTTTTTATGTCACATTTAAAGTAAAAAACTACTTCTTTGGCAGTTCTATTCCTTCTGAGGGATTAGCTTTCCTCAATTTATATTTAATAAGTGTACCACCAAAAATATTTAATGCATACCCTATAATCTGATTAGAGCCACACTAAATAACATCCTATGAGTTTAAACATGAATAACTCATTGTGATTACTTCTTTTGAATTGCATATTGGGTGTTGTCAATGGAGAAACTGTGCATGAAATAAATAAATACAATATTTTGTGAAATAAAAGAAAATCCTTCTTGGGGAAAAAATTGCCCATCTAAATGCACATGTCTATATTTTATGGGAAACAGTAAATATTGTTGTAGTAAACTTATGTATTATGAAATGTGTACACTACAGTATAACAATATGACAGTTTTATTTCTGGGGAATTGCCAAATCAACACAACGAGATTATTGCAGACAAAAATGACATTTAGAGCGTTTAGAGTAGCATCCCTCTTGGTTTTTATTCAGAGAAAGTGAAGTCCTCACTGCCCATTTTGGGACCTTTACAGCTTGGCTTTCACCAGTTATTTTTTTCCTGTCAGAAAGATCTGATGGTTGCCTTTTTTATTAAGTTCTGAAATCTTTGGGGCCAATCCTGATCTCTTTACTCACTTGCATATCTCATTGCCTTCTGTAGGGTCCTCCTGTATAGCACAGAGATTGAGATCCAATTTAGGAAAGCACTTAAGCATGTGCTTAATATTTAATTGCATGCTTAAGTCCCATGGACATTACGTCCTATTGATTTCATTCTTAAATGTAAGCATGAGCTTAAGTTCTGTCCTAAATAAGAAATGACTTAAGTACTTACATAAGGCTTTCTTGAATCAGGGTCTTCACCCTTCATTTGTACTTAATCTTTTACTTCACACAGCTAGCAGGAAAATGTCCCATTTGACAGCTATAGTATCAGATGAGAGACATGCTCAGTGGTTTGAGTATTGGCCTGCTAAACCTGGGGTTATGAGCTCAATCCCTGAGGGGACCATTTAGGAGATCTGGGGCCAAAAATCACTTGGATGATTTAATTGGGGATTGGTCCTGTGTTGAGCAGGGGGTTAAACTAGATGACCTGCTGAGGTCCCTTCCAATCCTGATATTTTAGGATTGGGCTGTTCATTAGTTGCAATGACTGGCTGTGGACAGTTTGGAATTTCTGAATCTTCTTCATGTTCTATATACACCACCTGTAGAGTTTCATCTGTTGGTTACTCTTTTTGAGGAACAAACTGTAGATGTTGATGATTTCTGCTGAACTCTCCACTGTCGGTCTCAATCACATATGATCGGGGTGCTGAGTTCTTTTTCTTTACAACAGATGGTGTTGACCATCCCTTTTGTTCATCCAGTTTGATACGAACATGGTCACATAGTTCTAGACTCAGCTGTTCTAGCGGAGTGTTGTCTGTTTTAAAAGCGTTTGTGGGCTTCTTTTGCCTTTTTATCTGATTTGGCTACTCTCCTTATCTGGCGACTTTGGAGACAGATTTTTTTTTCCAAAGTTGGAACAGTGGCTCTGACTTGTCTTCTTATCAGGAGTTGTGCTGGACTATAGCTATGAGCTGCTATTGATGCTGATCTGTAACTCAGAAGAGAAAGGAATAGATCTTCCTGCTGTAGGATTTTCTTGGCTGTTTGTACAGCTCCCTCAACCTCTCCATTCATTTTTGGGTAGTGTGGGCTGCTAATAATATGATAAAAAGCATATTTTGTTTGGAATGACTTATATTCTGCTGCAGTGAATTGTGGTCTATTGTCCATCACTAGTTGTTTGGGAATACGGAAGTGACCAAAAGTGCACTTCATTTTCCCAATAACAGTGCAACATGTTATGTCTTTCAAGTACATTTTTTTATATATACCTGGAAAAATAGTCCACGATGACCATGTAATGATATCCTCTACATTAGCATAAATCTGCTGTAAGTCTCTTCCAACATCTGCCTGGTAGAGATGTTGTTATTAAAGTTTCTTTGTGTTGTGTTGGTCGGTTACTTCTATAATGGTCACACCCAAATACTTTATTCTTTATGTCTTTGATGATGCCTGGCCACCATACTGACTGGTTGGCCCGATCACAGCATTTAGTTGGTCCTTGATGTCCTTCATGTATGAGGTGTAGAATTTCTCCTCATTTTGTTTGGAATTATGATGAAGTTGCCTTTAATCATGAGTCCATTTGATATACTTAGTTGTCCAAGCACCGCAGAGTAGTCTCTTGTCACTTCCTTAGTATCCTCTAGATACTTGGGCCAGCTGCCCCTAATATAACTTAGAACCTCCTGAAGTTGCATGTCTGTTGAGGATGCTTTTTGTAGCTGGTGTAATCTCTTTTAGGACACTGTTCTATATGCATCCACTGCATTCACGTATGCCTTTATGTCAGCTTGGAGCTCATGGGTTGCTGAGCACACTGCATTGCTCTGTGACAGAGTATCTGCTACTACCAGATTTTTCCCAACAACATATTACAAATTGGGTTAAATCGCATTAACCTTATTAATAGATGCTGGTATCTCAGTGGTACTTGATCCAGGTTTTTTCTGTTGATGAGGATTACAAGCAGTTTATGGTCTGTTATCAGGGTAAACAAATCCAGTGCACACAGATATTTGTAAGAGTTCCCACCTGCCCATACACTTGGCAGGCACTCCTTTCAATCTGCATATCGTTTTTCTGTTTCTGTCAGTGGGTGAGAGCAAAATGCAACTGGCTTCCATTCAGAGCCATGATGTTGTAACAATATACCACATGGGCCATAGTTCCTTGCATCTGCACTGAACCATTGTAGGTTTGTGCACGTGATAGTACTTGAGAGTTGGAGCTGTTGAGACAACTTCTTTTGCCTTTCTAAAGGCAATGTATTAAATTGCCCCCCAGAGCCAAGATGTGTTGGACTTTAACAGTTCATTCAGTGGTTTTGTCACTGTGGAAAGGTCTTGTAGTATCAACCAAGGTAATTTACTATCCCCAGCATATGTTGCAGTTCTGGTACATTAGTTGGTACATTCAATTCGCAAATTGCTTTTACTTTGTCAGGGCTAGGACTGATTCTATCTTTGTTTATTGTCTGTTTCCAAAAACTCTATTTGGGGTAAGTGAAAAATGTATTTTTCCTTGTTTAGCTGAAGTCCAGACTGACTGATTAGGCTTAGAACTTTGCTGAGAGTTTTGTTGTGTTTGTAACAGTTCTGCCATCTTTCTTTGGAAAATTTCAAGTGCAGTGGTAATTCCAAAAGGTAATTGTCAAAAGCAAAATCTCCCAAGAGTGAAATAAATATAGTAATAGAATCATAGAATACTAGGATTGGAAGATACCTCAGGAGGTCATCTAGTTCAATCCCCTGCTCAAAGCAGTTCAACACCAGCTAAATCATTCCAGCCAAAACTTCGTCAAGCCAGGCCTCATAAACCTCCTAAGTCTGTAACAGGCCTCTATGGTCAGTTTAGCATTCTCTTTGGCTAAAGGAATTAGCCAGAAACTGATGAAGGAATCTAGCTTGGAGAAAGGTTTAGCTGCTTTCACTTTGGGGAGGAAGTCATCCAGCGTAGAGAAGATATAGTTTCCTCTCACAATTGCTTCATTAAGTCTTTTAAGATCCACACTGCTTTATATTTTTTCCATTTTTCTTTATAAATGGTACCACTGGAACACACCAGGCTGCAGGTTCAGTGATTTTTTTCCATTATGTCAATTTATTCATTCTCTTTAACTCAGTTTCCCCTTTATGAAGTAATGGGATAGGACTCCTGCAAGGTGTAAGTACATTATATGGTTCAGCATTGTCGTTATAGATTATTTGTACTTGGTTTCCTTTCAAAAGTCCAATATCATCAAATATTCCATCGAATTCTTCCATTTTTCTCATGAGGCCATCATGGCCGCCATTATGCAGCTGAGAAGGCTGTTGGTTTGCAGTCCTTTGATCACAGACATTCTGAATGTATAGCTTTTGCCTTTGTAAGTTGTTTCTGTGGTGAACTAGCCTGTGCAGTTCAGAATACCTCCAGGGCTAGTCATAGCTTTGTCAGGTGATTTCCATTCTGGGAGGGATTGAAGGTGACTGAAGGTCCCTTCTGAGATGACTGATATATCAGGTTCTGACTCCGTTTTAAAATCAATAGTTTGTCATGAATATTCACTTTCTCTCTCCTGGCAAGTTCTGTGTCACCACATGTGACATCTGATGAGCTACCTAAAGTGGGGAGGGATATAAATTAAGATACATGGGCATTTATCAACACATGGTTGGGATAAAGAAAGCATGGTTGGTTTTATTGTCCTGAAAGGAGACTTGACTTTCAAAAACTCAGCAAGTGCTGGATTAACCATTGAAAAAGTCCACTGTCTGGTCAGCTCCAAAGTTCCCTGAAAAATGCAATTGCCAAGGTGGCTCATGGTTATGGAATGGTAGTTTCTGAGACATTCAGAGACCATAGAAAGCCTTGTAGTTCTATAACCATTTATAGCACTTTAATAAGGGGTATTTCCAGTGACTTGCATGGTGTTAACTCTGAGTGTACACTTGGTGTAAAGAAGCATAATCTGGCCCTATGCTTTTTGCAAAGTGCTATAAAAGATGAACGCTTTAAGACAATAATTGTGCCATTTACATCGCTGGCTCTATACAATGTCTTGCAGGATTCTACACCTCAGACCGGGGGAACAGATCATCCTTGTAGTAAAAAGGAAAAGGAATCACATTTCCCTAAAGGCAAATGCCACAAGACAGTTATTTTGCTGCTCTATTGATTGCAAAGAGGTTGCTTAAAGGTGGTAGAGAGGACACTTTGTGCTTTCACAAATGTCTGTGCAACCTAAGTTACCTGAACCGCAATTATCCCAAACTGTCCGAAACAACAGCTTCACCCCCAGTGTCTGTTAATTACATAGAAAGTTACGTCTGGGAGCCATGCGCTCAATTATTCAACTGTCTTCAGAAGTTCCCAAGACATTCAAAACCTTGTGGTGGTACCACAAACATTGAGGTGTTCAACCTTGTCCTATGTACATGGGAGAGCTAAACACTTGATGGTGATAAATAAAGTGGGGTGAATTTTTAACCTTTAAGAAATTAGTATAACAGAAGGGACGACACAGGTAGGAACATGCGTTTGATCTCTTCTGAGGTATGTTTTCATTTCCAAATATCTTTAAGAAGTTTCTTTTAGAAGGGAATCTCTTAGCCAAGGGAATCTCTTGAATGGTAGTTTGCCAAATCATAGGTCATTTTAATATTTTCCAGTCTCCAAAGCAGCTTAGAAATCTGCGTTTGATTTACAGCAGCAGAAAACAGCAGCAAAAAATGCCATTTTTGGAGCTGTGCTAATCTCAAAACTCGACAGCTGAGACAGGAAAAGCCATTTAAGTAATGCAGTGTTTTAAAAGGCCTGAGCTGACCTTCATTTCCCACTCGCAGTGTTCTGCAGTTCTGCCTCTGAAGCGCTGTGCAACATAAATAGCATCTGCCCTACGATTCTTAGCCTGAGCTTAGCAGAAATTATGCTGGTTGCTGGCCGGAGTGATGCACGTTCTCAGGGATTAGTTATTGAAGGAGTATTTTAAGTCTTCTGCCATTTTGGGCATATATTACAGTGGGAGGCACTGCCTGTTTCTTTGGACATGATTGGGAAGGCACTGACTAATGTGAGTGACCCAGGATGTTCTTGCTCAGCAAACCTGTGCAGCAGTTAAGAATAGAGAACAAAGCAGCATGTGAAGTGGAAAGAAGAGAATAGGCAGATCTCTCAAGGCACCTGACTTGGTACAACCCTGCCTTTTTGAGAGCCTCCTTTGCATATTTTGCTGGCTTCCTGGTATTCAGGCAGAAGAATTCCTGTCCATATTTCCTAAAAGAAAGAAAAACAAGATGAGAGCATTAAAAAAAAAAATTCAGATCAAGTCAGAGCAGCTGAAGAGCCAGCAAGCAGGGAAGGGGGGGAAATGAGAGAAGTCAGACAAAGATCTCACCGAAACTCTGACCTCTTAGACAGACTCACTGAACTCTTGGGCAATGAGCAAGTACAAAAGGAAAGACTCAGATACAGCTTTGTAGGAGGAGCAGGTCAGGACTTCAGAGGAGCCTACACAATTTTCTGCTGGGGTTGCAGACCCTGCTAGCTCTTTGTTCGGAAACAAGAAATCACACACAACCTGGAAGACCCTGCAAATCCCCTGGAAGGGAAAATCTTGACCTTAGAGACGTCAGTGGAATTAAACTCTTGGAAGGAGGCTGAGGACCTTTGGTTTATGTCAGAGGGTAAAAAACAAGCAGGACTGTAGCAAACTTTTATGCCCCAAGCACGTGGCGTTGACACTGATATTTGTGTTTTAATAACACCTCTCTACATCTCCTCATTTCATCAACTCCTGACTGGTCCTACTGCAACATCATCAATTCTGTAGCCTCTAGACTGCATCCAGGCTCCACACAGCCAATGGAACGCAGCAGAGTTAGATTTGTCCTTGCGTGTTCCATACGATTCTTCTACCCAGAAGACTGGAGGGGGACTATGCTGATGCTGTGTGAGAGGAGCTGAAAGCCAGCCTGAGAGCTGGTGCAAGGAGGAGTTAATTGCAGACCATGGGCAGGGAAACCCATGTTAGGAATGGGGGCTGAGGAAAGCACTTGAGAGGACAGATGAGTTTGTGGATGGGAGGAAATAAGGGGTCACAGCCCAGGTATCCTATTCATTAAGCCCTGAATCAAAAAAGAACATATATTCTTAAGCCAAAAGGCACCATTCTGATCATTTAGTCTGACCTCCTATACAACAGGAACCTCACAAGGGGGAATGAAATAATTCCTGTTTTAACTAGAGCAGGGGTCTCAAACTCAAAAGACCACAAGGGCCGCAGGACGACTAGTGCACTGGCTCGAGGCCTGCATCACTGACACGCCCCACACCTCGCTGCCCCCGGCCCCACCCCCCCCCCCACTCCCGACTCTCCTCCCCGCCACCCTTTGCCCGAGTCCAGCAAGGGGTGGCAGAGATACCAATAGCAGGGCACAGCATGCAGGGGGTGGCGCAGCGAGCCCAGGCAGGTGAAGCTGGCCAGAGCTGTGGATTGGCGCTCACCTCTGGCTGCTCGCAGGGCAGCGGCGCCCACCTCGGGGTGGGGAGGCTTCTCTGCTGCCTGGCTGGGCTACTGCCAAGCCCCGGCTTCCAGTTGCTGCTGCTGCTGCTTCAGTGAATGAGCTGGGGCGGCGCGTTGCAGGAGCCCTCTGCAGTAGTGGCCAGGAGTGGTAAGCCAGGCTCCCTGCTGCCCTCCCGCCCGCTCTGCGGGAAGCCTGACTTACCGCTTCTGGCCACCGCTGCAGCGGGCTCCTGCGAAGTGCCGCCCCAGCTCATTCATTGAAGCCGCAGCAGCAGCCCCTGGAAGCTGGGGCTCGGCAGCCTCCAATTCTGGCCCCTCCGTTCCGGAAACTGCTATGGGGAGAGGGCACCAGGGAGCTTCGTGGGGCGCAGGGAAGGGCTTCGCGGGCCGCATGTTTGAGGCCCCCGAACTAGAGTATATTTTTGAAGGGAAAAAAATCCAGTCTTGATTTAAAAATTGCCAGTAATGGAGAATCCACCGCCCCCCCCCTTGGTAAACCATTCCAATGGTTAATTACCTTGTCAGAAGGCATGACTGCCCCACAGCACCCCCTTCTGGCTGAGTGTGGTTTTGCTGAGGCCTGGTTCAGTTTCCCCTTCACTCAGACTCCCTTAAAAAGTCCGCACAGGCCAGACAGTCACAATATTCCCTCTTCTGGGGCTCAATTTAATAAGACCCACGCAAAGTCTTTCAAAAATCAAACTCAGCCTTACAACGTTGTCATTCCAGTTTCACCCTCCCTGAGGGCCTGGCCTCTCTTCAGAGTGAATTTCCTTTCCCCTCGTCCTAAGCAGGGCCCAGCCCCTCCTCTCTGAAAATCTGCCTTCCTGCTCCCTCAGCACCTCCTATTTGGAGCTCGGCCTTCTCCTGAGGCCTTTCCAGCTGGGGTTTCCTCCCTGCAGACTCAGCAGAAAGCCTTGAGGACCCCTGCAGGATCCTTCTGACACCCTGCAGTGATTACAGGCATCTGCCAACAGTCACCTGCAGCTGTCTATCCCTTTATAAGGCATAGGGGCCCTTTCACAACCCCCGGAGGGAGGGCCAGCTCTAATCACCAGCAAAAGAAGTACGTGCTTGGGGCGACACATTTCAAGAGGTAGCATTCCAGTCATTGTTGGGGCAGCACATTTCAAGAGGTAGCATTCCGGTCATTGTTGGGGTGGCACATTTCAAGGGGCGGCACATTTCAAGGGGCGGTCTTTTTTGCTTCACCGGCATTCTGGCCACCTTTTTTCTCTCTCTTTTTTTAATTTTTTTATTTATTTATTTTCTTTTTTGTTTTGCTTAGGCAGTTGCGCTCTTGGTGCTTGGGGCAGCAAAAAAGCTAGAGCCAGCCCTGCCTGCAGGGCATCAGGCAATTAGTCCAGGTGCACTGGACCCTGCTCCTTCTTCAAGGAGCCAGTTACTCTGTGACACCTTCACTGTTAAATATACAGCATGTGCCTAACTTTACGCATCTGAGCAGTCCCACTGGCTTCCAGGCCATTACTCATTTGCTTAAAGTTAACCACATGTTAAATAGACAAAGGATGGGAGAAAGGTAGTATCAGGAAAGATGTGGACAAATTGGAGAAAGTCCAGAGAAGAGCAACAAAAATGATTAAAGGTCTAGAAAACATGACCTGTGAAGAAAGATTGAAAAAATTGGGTTTGTTTAGTCTGGAAAAGAGAAGACAAAGGGAGACATGAGAACAGTTTTCAAGTACATAAAAGGAGGAGGGAGAAAAATTGTTCTTCTTAACCTCTGGGGATAGGACAAGAAGCAGTGGGCTTAAATTGCAGCAAGGGAGGTTTAGACTGAACATTAAAAAAAAACTTCCTAACTGTTAAGGTAGTTAAGCACTGGAATAATTGCTGAAAGAAGTTGTGGAATCTCTATCACTGGAGATTTTTAAGAACAGGTTAGACAAACACCTGTCACGGATGGTCTAGATCAGTGATTCTCAACCCTTTTCTTGCTGAGGCCCCGCTCAACATGCTATAAAAAAAACGTTCCCACCTTCGGGACCAGAGGGCCTCTGCCTTCAGCCCCACGCTGTTCCCGGCGTTGGGGCGGGGGAGCTGCTGCCTTCACCCCTGTGCCGCTCCTGGCTTCAGTGCTGGGGTTCGGGGCACCAGGTTTCAGCTGTGGAGCTCCATGTCCCCCTGAAAGGGCTCGTGGGCCACGAACCCATGGTTGAGAACCACTGGTCTAGATAATCCTTAGTCCTACCATGAGTGCAGGAGACTGGACTAGATGACAGTTCTTTGATTCTATGATTATTCCCATTTTATAGTGGGGGCTGAGGTGTAACCCACGGGCCAATGTGTGTTACATGGCTCCCTCTTGCCAATCCTACAGCGTGTGTGGCTTGTTACAGCTGTGAGCTACAGACTAGGGCTCTTTAGCTCAACCTGTACAGATTCATGCTTTTGTTTCTGGAGTTCAATTGCTCAGTCTTTGGTGTCAGCCAAGACAGTAGCCCTCACTGAGTCAGAGAGAGAGAGACTAAGTGAGCTGCCCAAGGTCTCATAGGAAGTCAGTGGCAGAGTCAGGAATTGACCCTCCCCCCACGTGTCTATCAAAACCAAATGTTCAGAAGCTGCCCTGACTGCTTAGGCCACCATATCCACAGCTCAGTGACTGCAGAATGTGAGTGGTAGGCATAGCTACAAGTTGTAGCAGAGCTGCTGGCCAAGCCAATCACATTATTTTTAGGTGGACCAATTTCCCTAAAAACACAAAATATGAATCCTAGAGAACATGCTAAGGCATTGGGGCGGCGGTGGGGGGAGGGGGCAGGGGGGACTGGCTACAGTTTCCTGCTTTATTCCACACTGTCCAGCAGAGGAAAGAGTTATCATTAAAGGCCTCTCCTAGCCCAAGCGTGACGACAGCTGAGCTTCATATTTCTGTTTTCCTTCTCATTCGGATGGAAGCTCGTGCTATTCTCTAGGCCTACTGCAATATGTGTCTGATCCAAAACCAATGAGAGTTGGCTGTTGATTTTAAAGGCAGCCATATCGAGCCTTAGATTCCGCTAATAAAAAGCATATTAAATGAATAGCCAGAACAATCAAGGAGTACTCAGCATTTTCAACACATTTCCAAAGACTGGCATTTCCCCCAAGTTCTACACACAATCCAAAGCCGTCAGCAAAAAGAAGTTACAAGTTTTTCATCCGACTTTTCTATGGTGTCAAATGTCAGCCAATTTGCCATCTGGGATGTTAATAATGCAACTAGTGCTCAAGGTTGCCTTGTTCTCAATAAGCCACAGGAACTCATCAAGTTCATTAGATTCACATATTCCCTCCCCCGTCCTCCCTCTCCCCTTGAAATAAGCAGCGGGAAACCCTGCAGTCTTCTTTTGCACAAAACTGTCGGGCTTTGGCAAGGTGTTTTTTTCAAATCATTTAATTAGCCCACTCAGATTTCACTGAATCAGGAATATTCCTGGGACAATAATGTCCCAAACCTGCTGAGTATCAGGAGGTGGAAATAAAAAGCTCTGTCATATTAACGCAGCCTCAGCGAAAAGTCTCAGGTGGTTGGAAAATATCATTTAGTCAAATTATCCTTTCTGCAGTTTTTTTTTGTTGTTTTTTTTTTTGAAAGGCATGGAAAGGAAATAAATCACAGTTTTCATCTTGCCAGAAGCCTGGTTCTCAATCCTTTGCTGCCTCTAACCACGCAAGTCACTTCACATGACCGCAAACTCAGAATCCTTTGGGGCCGGATCCCATAATCTTTCGTGAACACAGCTCATAATCCTCTGCATATAGCAAACAAAGAAACAAATGACAATAAACAACCCTATTTTATAGCAAGGCTTTATTCAAAGTCTAATGCAAAATGTCGTCCCATCATTCACTGAATTAATATTGACGTTAGCAAGCAGAAATATTATTCACTGATTGATATATTATGCCTCCACAGCCAAAACAGCTGGGTATTTTACATAGTTGGAAACTAAACATTAATCTCTGTCAATGGAAAATCAATGGGAACTGGGCACCTTATTACTTTGAAAAGTCCCATCCTTTAACCATTTTTAATAATAAATCACGTTTAAAAAGACATGTAACTCTATTAACAAATTGTATCTATTTGATCGTACTGCTCGCTCACTGAACTTTGTAGATCATTTGTCTTCTTGGATTCCTTTGGGACAAGAACTATGACCTTGTCTGTGTTTGTATAGCTCCCTGGAGACCTGGTTTTGATTAGGCCCTTTGGGCACTACTGCAATAGAAATAAAATAATCAAAGTGCGCATGAAAAAATCTGTAACATGGATTGGACACCATCCTCTACTGCCCTGCATTGGATGTATATTGCAAAGTGTGTGTGAAACACAACCAAGTGAGGATGGTAGAATTTTACACCCATGGGGCACTGATGAGAATAACTATCCAGGATGCGGTCAGTGGAGAATCAAGCCAATTTTGTGAAATTTGCATACAACAGCAAGTCAAATGAAGTTGACATTTTAAGTAACAACTACGGTACAAAAAGTCAAACATTAAGCCTTCCATAGCCTGTTATTGGCTGAGCTATTCCACTCCTTACAATGTTTCAGCTTCTGAGAGTGCTAGGAACATTTGTCAAAATCACATTTGCTCTTCGGTTGGTACCAGTTCAGCGATTTAGATACAGATCTCTGAGCAATTACCTTCATATCCAAGTTCTTTAAAAAATTGTTCACAGCATTCTGGATAGATGTTTTTCATAGGCAATTGGTTACTGAGGAAATCAGAGGGTAATTTCAGAGGCATCTGAGAAGCTCAGCAGAATGGACATTTTTCTTCTGTTGGATCCTACGGCTGGTTATTAATAAATGGACCGAGAACTTTTCAAACCTCTTTCAGAGCCAACTAACGTCATGTGTTGGCCTACTCAGTCAGTGCTTCTCTTACTATGCTGAGCCATGCTGGTGAGCTGAGCAGGTTCATCAGCCCCAGAAAGGTGGCTGGAAGTATGATCTTTACGTAAGCACATAGCAGTCTATGTAGGAGCACAGCACTACCATCCTGGTGTACGTAGGAGCACTAATTGACCCATGAGGGGTGTCAAAGCGGAGATCCGTCATCAATGGGCCTAGAGCTCATCTGTAGCAACAGTCCTGCCAGGTCGAGGCCTAGGAGCACTAGCAGGGCAGTGAGGAAAGGCTGGGTGTCCTACTGCCCTATGCAGCATTTACCCTGTGGATAAAGACAGGAAGTGATCTCGAGGGGCTGCCAAAGCAGCAGCAACTCCACTCACAAATACTGAAATCACACACGGGACCCTCACTTGCATGAAATAGCTCCCACTGTATAGAAATCATTTTCATTTCATACCGCTGCAAAAGCACCTCTCAGGAAGGAACCCCCAGGTTGGTGAAGTTAAAGGCCTCATCCCTGTTCATTCTGTCCTGCAGGAATCAGGAACGACAGGTGAGAGGACCCGCAAACCCACCCCTGAGGAGAAAAGACTGCACAGTCAGGAACTGATAACCCAGTAAGATCACAGTAGAGAATTGCATCCAAACAGAATGGCTGGTTATTATTTTAATGCTGCAATTTCTGCTTGGGCCAAAGGAAGCGATACGGACACTTCCCAGCTGGAAACGTAATGCCTTGGAAGGACAGATATAGGTCGTCATCGCAGCTTCATCCCTCCTGCTGGACACTGTCAATAGTGAGGAATTTGCTTACAGTTCCACCTGCTCACCAGGACAAGACGTTGTACTTACCTTAAAGTGCAATCCCACAATGCAAGTAAATTTACCTCAACAAAACGTCCAGCAGCTGCGAGGCACAGAAAAACCACACAGATCAAACCAAATCATATTGTTGATGGTGCTTTCACTTGACAGATGTTGTGTCTTACAGTCACATTAAACCTCCTCTACTACAGTGTTGTACTGCAATGCACGTACATCAAGGGTTAACAGCATCTCGATCTGTTGTCAAGTAACGTTCCCAGCAGCTGCTCTGAATCAGTCCCACTTCCTTCAGATCTAACTAGATCTGAGTCCTCCAGAGACCTCAACCTGCTACTGCAATGGTGTTTTAAAGCCACTGCTCTCCACCAGCTACATTTGACACACAAGCTCAGACAGGAATGGGGGAGGTCAGGGACCCCTTTCTTTCTCCTGGGACAAAGGGGCAGCAGATATGCTAAAAAAGAGATGCTCACGGCAAAGACAGAAGCACTAGAAGAAATGTGGGGGGTTCCTACTCTCCCAGTTCAGCTCAGCTAATTTCCAGAGGCAGCCCTGCTCTCTGCCCATCTAGCATTGTCCCAGACCATCTGCCCCCTCTCTTCCCACCCCCATTTTAATATGTAGCATATCCTCCCACCGCTCCCCTCGCTGTCTGCTGCACCTTTAATTGCCAAAGGCTCCCAGCTGGAGGATTTCAACCGCCTGCCTTGCTGACATGTCCCCGAGTCCAAATATTTATCCCCTCCAAGATGAAATCCCTCATTCAGCTCATTCTTGCTCATATCAACACACTGTCTTGAGCTCACTGAAACGTGGGCTTCATATAGGCACGTCCCACACAGATAAACTCATCCCTGCAACAACTGATTCCAAGAAATGACACACCTCCCTTGTGCCATGGAGTGATTCAGGCGAGACGTGCCATGTATCAGTGACAGGGAAACAGTCACGTGCATACAAGAGAGGCAGAAAGGAGCAAGATCACCAGACGACCTTTGCAGTCACATAGCTCAGTTACTAGGGCAGTCGAGAGAGCCAAAGGGCAGGGAAGGAAGGAAGGGAAAAGGCTCCAGATCACTGAGTTGAGAGACAAGGGACCAGACTGTCCACAGCAAGGATTTATCTGTGTGAGCAAGATTTCAAACCCATTTAGTTTGAGCAGAGCAGAAGGCTGTATGGAGACTCTCCTGGCTGTCTAAACCTGGCATGTTTCAGGTTTATTTCAGTTGATTAAGAATACAATGTAGGCTAAAGCAGAGTGAGCCTTTCTTAAACTGAACTAGTGTCCCCCCAGAGGAGATTGTACAGCTGAAACCAACTTTCCCATGTAGACGAGACCTTCCAGCACCTTACCCCAGTCAGACCCTCATCATGGTGTCTCCATCTCCAGCCTCTCCTGGCTCCTGCAGGCCACAGCAGTCATTAGAAGCTTTTTCCTCATGCTCTCCCCGGTAGCCCACTTGGCTACACCTGCCAGGTGGCTTGTCCAGCCCTGTAGCGTCATTGGACAGTGCCTGGGCTTGACAGACCTGAAGGCCAGGGACGCTGGGCCATTGCTATCAGCTGGCACACAGGGACCTTTGTGCTTGTACCTGTCAGCACAGACACCACTTACGGAGGCGGGGGGCGGGGAGGGAAGGGAAGAGCACTCAAGCCAGTCCCGATGCACACACGGGGCAGACACAGCGAGAGGAGCCAGCCAGTCCCAGCAATGGGCTGCCATTTGCCTCGGAGGGGCCGGGGTGGCTTCTACATCACTCACCTCAGTCAAATCACCTGGGAAGCAGCGTGCAGATAGCAGAGCCCCTCAGGTGTACCAGCCTCCCTGACGATGCCCAGGCTGCCCTGCCCCACTTGGTGCCCCAGAGTCAGGGGATCTCGCTGCAGCTGCGGTTCCCTGAGGGAGCTGCTCATCTGGCAGGTATACACCCAGCGAGATTGCCTGCAGTGCCCACAATGCCCTTATCTCACCATTGGGGTCTGCCTCTCTCTCATCCCCCTTTCAGCCAGCTGAGCCTAGCAAACAGGAGATGGGGTGGGAGTCACAGGCAGGTCAAAGAGAGAAGGTGTGGGGTGGTGACAGGAAGTCACAGAGGGGAGGGGGACTCTGTGACTGCACACAGGCCTGGCCCTGCTGTCCCATGCAGCAGAGACCAACCTTTGCATGCACCTGTAGGTGCTACTGAAACCACTTTGAGCCCTGGGAGCGAGAAGCAGCACAGGGAAAGGAGCAACCTGCCGTAGAAGGTAGATAGTCTGTCAAACGCTCCCAGCCTGGGATCTAAGGGGGGATTTAATATTCTGGAGCTGATCACCTGAATTCAGTGGCAGATCCAGCCCCAGAACACAGGAGGTCCTGACTCCTAGTCCCATGATCAGTCCAACAGAGCTTGGACCAAACCTCTCTCTCCAACTGGGCCCACACTGACTAGTGATGCCAGTCATTCCCCTCTCACCTCATGAGAATTAGGGTGACCTGAATTCCCTGTGAAATGCCAGAAACAGGGACCCCAAGGGATGGGGATTCCACCAATTCAACTCGCTCCACTTGCTTACCTGGAGCCATCAAGCAATTCCCCACCACAAGCTGAACTCTGACATTGTTCTGTGCCAGACAGAGTCTCCACAGCAGGAAGAGGAATGGAACTATTCCATCAGGGCTCGTCTGAAATGTCCTTAGCACCCACCTTTGCTCTTCTCTCTCTTGCCCTTTGCCAGCATGCAGCTGACAATGTGGATTGGCCAGGATGTAGCCGTTGGCAGGGTTTGAAATAAAGCTGAGGACATTTCTGGTAGAGCTGAGGGTGACCTGGCAAAAGGAATTAACTAGATGTTATCACCTTTCCCAGCCTCAGAATGGATTGCACAGCACATTAGCAGCTGAAAACGTGCCTTGTATTTTTGCCTGGCCGTGACATCCAGCTCAGCCCTGGTATGCCTGCTACACTAGCACGACATCCCAGAAGGCATCATGCTGAAACTAGCACCGTTGCTATGGAATCGGGCAGAAGCATGGATGGGGGTGACCCATGAGGACATTGAGCAGGTGAGTGGGCTACCTACAATTGTGCGAAAGTGGGCACATACGCTTTAAAAGACACTTTAAAAGATCCCTCCAGGGCTGGCTCTGATCCCTGAGATCCACGGGTGATATGACCTTGCAATATGATGCGGGCCAGGAAATCCCATCAGGTGGGAGAGCGGCTTGCCGGGAGGAGACCGGATGTCATGGACTGAAAAGTGGGGTAGGGGGAGGTGAGCTTTCACTTGGTAAGGTGAAGCCTCCTCCGTGGGAGCAGCTTTCAGCATGTACCATAAGAGCTGATGGCAACGTGTTCATTCCATTTGCAGGTCACTTGAAAAGGTTTCATTTCTCTGGCATGTGGCAGGATATTCCTCTGCCTCGGCACAAGCTAAAACTCAGACACAAACTTAGCAGGTGGCCTGTGACTCATATGCCAGAAGCGTGCCCCTTCCTCAATTCTGGGGGGCTGGACAAATCCCACTCACCTGGAAGTTTTCACTTTTGAGATAGCGGCTGGACTCAACATGATGATCCATTAAATGCATGTGAGCTGAGTGACAGGATACCATAGCCAAAACATTCTCCCTCTCTGATGTAATCCTGTCCCTGGGGCCCTGTTATCTTGCACGGAGGTTCTATGTCCCTGGAGGGCACACAGGGGTTTTCTTTCCCTGTGCTGCTGCCTCTACTGTCACTTAAACAAGAGAGGAGTTTATATTCCTGGGCTTCCTTTGAACAGCAGCAAGAGCACGATAAGCAACTACAACAGCAGAACCCGGTAATGAGGCTTCTCTTATGTGATGTCATTGTACATGTGTTTCCTCTGGGCATAAGGGAGCAGAAGCAGATCCATGTTTGTGAAAGGGAAGACTACAAATTCCTTGTCAAAGGTCTAAGGAGCGCTGTGGGGAGGGATGCCTCATAGCAAGCTGGGCCTAAATCCTGCAGAAGGCAGCTTGGATTCTGTTGCACTGTGGAGCAGCAGACTGGGAAATCTGCATCAGCCTCATTTCATTTAAAAATAAAAGAGGTTTTTATTCAATTAACTATGAACCCAGGCAATGCAATTAATGCAATAGCCCCTGCGTCGTTTTCATATTCAATTTAACATGGTTTGCGCTGGCCCTGCATTTCTGTTTTACTAACATGACAAAGATTTTTGTATCAACGGTGCCTGACCCCATCAGAGAAATTGTCAGACGGGGAGGTTAGAGGTTTAGGCTGCCATGCAGGGGATGGTGGAGCCTTTGTCATGTGCGGAGGTACAGCTGGCAGTTTGGCCGTATTCGTAAGCGTGCGAGCAGGAAGCTTCTGCCAGCATGAGCAGCACTGAGACCGTTAATAATGTTGGCATTGACACGGTGAGGTCATTAGGTTTCAGATTTAACCATTGTGGCAAACAGGGCAGTTTGCACCGGCCGGTGCTATTGTTTCTGGCTGGCTGAAGACTCAGGCAGCAAAGCGCTGCAGTGCATTACACTCAGCTCACACTTTCAAGGTTTCCTTTGCAACCATAAGAGCTAAAAGGAATTTATTTGTAAATGAATACATGAGTTGGGAGTCACAATTTTGCAAGGAGGAGTAGATTCTGTAGCAAATTCTGTGACCGTGAAATCCGGAAATATGTACAAGTCCACGGCCCTCTATGGAAAGCTGAAAATGTGCGGCCTTACTTGTGGTGTCGCCCTACCACCAACCCCCAGGCCAACAAAGGACGTCTTTGCACCAGGCAATTTGTCCCGGGCTGCACTGTTGGGAACAGAACAGCTCATTCCCTTGCAACATTCTGTCAGCTTGGGAATCTAGATACCCAGGAATGAAGCTCTGAGGAGATTGTCATCCTGCAGCTACCGGGCTCACAACCACCATCAGCAAATACTTTTACTGCTCTATCTCATATATTACAGCTTTTTCTTTGTCAGTAGCACTTACCAGGAGATGTTACAGTGATGAAAATACACAGTGATCAGCAGTGTTTGTTCAGAAGACAGTGAGTGGCAGAAATGGTCTAAATACTTTCAGGCCTCTAGCAGTTCACAGAGCAATACCCCCGGAAAAGAAAAAGATATCTTGATCAGAATAATTATAATTGTCTTTTCCTTAGTTCTTGCTATACAAATTCCAGGCTAAATTATCATCTAATTTCAGAGAGCTCCATGACCGAGATTATCTATGAGTCATTTGTAATTATGTGCCAGATTGTATTAAAGCATGAAAATACAAAGGTTTCTCATCAAATACTAAGAGGGGAGAAGAATCAAATTACATTTGAGCAAGATAACTGCTCAGACTTCTCTCTGATTCATGGCATATAGCAACTGCAAAGAGAAAAGGTAGAGCCCTGTGTTTAATAAAAATGCAATTGTAATAAACTGACAAATTCCAGGAAATTCCAGTTTAAGTTTGACAAACCATACTCTTCTGCTGCTGGGAGTTTTAAGGAATGCTCTTTCTAGTCTGGTAGTAGGTTCCCTAGGAATTTCCCACTGTAGCTATACCCACAGCCTGGACTTTAGCATTGAGTATCTAGAAGTTGCTGCTTTGGAGACTTAAAGAAAACTGCCAGCAGTAGCAATTTGTGCGCAGTGCAAAAAAACCAGCTGCAGTTTATTCAGTCTGCACATCAGATGTTTTAAATTAGCTCCATTCTTCTCAAAGTTTCTGGGCTGCCTGTCTCATAAAGCCATATTTTAAATACTAAATTTAGCCGTAGTGAGCATTGCTAAATGGCCTCAGAACCAGTCCTGCTGCCTAGCTGAAAGATGGCAAATGCAACCAAGTTGTTAATCAAAGATATTTGTGATGAAACTATTTATTTACAAGGCACCATGTAAGTCAGCATGGTGACATATTTAAAGGATTGTTTCTACTGTTTTGTGGCATATGAAATGACTGTTTGGGGGCTAATAGCTGAGGCAGGGCACCTGGATTCCATGTTATTCAGAGCAGTATAAATATTTAGGACT
The DNA here is from genome assembly GCA_007922305.1 of Dermatemys mawii. NCBI lineage: Eukaryota > Metazoa > Chordata > Testudines > Dermatemydidae > Dermatemys > Dermatemys mawii. Next base: position 81,885,939 of record ML677332.1, read on the forward strand.
TCCAGTTTTAGCTCAGAGCCCCCAGATGGCCTGGATTACTGGAGCTCAGCATTCGGAGCAGTGAATTAGCCGGTCAGTGGGAAACACAGGACAGACAAAGCAACTGTGCGCATAATACAGAACATGTTGAGAAGCCACGGCAAAGCCCATGATATCGGAAGAACAGGTCACTTGAAGAACACTGATTCTAGATTTTGCATGAGCTGAAGTCTGGGACAGAGTTTATCCATTAGTCACTAAAACAACAGGTCTAGCGATTGCCATTGCATGAGTTACTCACTCTGCTGCCAACATGGTCAACGGAGGGCAGTTGCACGCACCCGTTTTTTGGTTTGCTAGTTTGATAGGCTCACATGGCACACCTGAGAGCGCCATACTGTGGTGAAAGCTGTGTCTGCAGTCACTTTAGGGTTATGACCAGGCTTTGCAAGGTGACAGGACAGAGCCAATATCCAAGGCCAATATGGCAACTCATGTGTCTAGAAACGGAAAGTACTGGGAAGTTCAGGTGTGCTGCTGGCACGCCTTCCTAAAGTACTATACGTGACGTCTAAAAAAATGAAATTGAAATGATACGAGTACGTGAGAAATGAATTGCTCAGCGATGATGATACTCAGGTCTCCTTTCACAGCAGGGTAAATCATGGAGTCACCATTGAAATCAGTGATGCTACACTGATGTAAAACCCCTGGAAGAGGAGACCTAGGCCTGCATAAATCTATGGCTGTATTTCTTTATATATAATCTTTTGGTTTTAAAGCAAACCAAGCTCTGCCAAAACAAGAGAATAAAAGACGACCCTTAGATTTTGTGATGGCAATAGTGGGTTGAAGTGTAACGTAAAAAGCCTGCCATCAAAGTTTTCTTCATCATCTCATTAAAAAGACTTGCAAAACCATCTGCTAGCTAATAAAGACTTTTTTTTAGCTTTAATATTCTATTCCATAATGAAATGTACTAAGGGGAAAACAGGCCATGTATTTAAACAGACAGCATGGCAACAATCTGCTATTCCTTCACTTAAACTCAGTGATGTTCACTCCCAACACTAATTAAAGAGATTCAAGACTTCAGTCCTTTGAACATTTCTGTACAAATCTCGTAATTCCTAAGTGCATCTACATTTTTATTCATAATGCTCGTCGACCGTAGCATTGCTTTTATCACAAGGTTTTCAAGTTAAAAAGGAAGGATTTCACTTTCATGTATAATGCCAATCCATTTTGTTAACATTTTACAACTCAAATATTTATTCTACATTCTAGGGATTCCAACACATCAGTTTCAAGTATGCTTCCTCGGGAAGCGCTTAGTGACCAAAAGATGGGACTGGCAGATGGAGCCTGAAAGTGATCAAGAGATGGGACTTCCACCTAACTCTAAGAGAGGACTATGTTGCAGATCCTCAACCAGTCTAAATCAGCAGTAACTCCATTTACTTTATTGGAACTCTGACTACACCAGCTGAGGATGTGGCCATCGGTGTTGAAAACTATCATTCCAGAACTAACAAGCCTCAAAAACTTCAAATTACTCCCATCCAGCACTGGTTAAGTAAGTGATGAGCTGTGACTTCGGCTTTTTGGCTAAACTGTATTTGCTTTAAGGCTTTTTCATCCTTCCAATCCACCTCCATCCCACTCGTTGGCTTCATTCACCCACTGAGTTCTGCGTACATTCACTTGTGAGCTCTCAAGAGCAAGATTAAATACCATAGTGATTCGCACATTATATGGACTTAGGCAGGAGGAGAGACCCATGGGGGGTTTGTGGGCTACGGGCTGACACGAGCAATAAAGCAGCCTTCTCTCCCTTGCTGCTTCAATTAGTTATTTGGTAGAAATTAAACAGGAAAAGACCAATCAGTCATGACACATGAAAGCAGGAAGCAACATTGATGAGCTGGACCAAATTCAGTTACATAGGTGTAAATCAGGAGTCACTCCACTGAGCTGCCCAAAGTGAACCTGAAACATCAGTTCCTGAAGATTTACCCTGGTTTGAGAGCTCAGAACATGGTATGGCCTCTCTCCCGGGACAGTGGCTTCCTCTGCATTGTCGTCAGACTCTAGCTGGGCCTTGGATTTGGGCTGGCATCTGTCCTGCAGTGGGTGCATCAGATTCTTAGCTGGAAGAAATCTGGCTGAGTTCCAGAACTGTGAAACAGGACATGAGGTGACGGGAAACTGATTTAACCATCATTTGTTGTGAAATCAGCCAATTCAAAACCCATGCGTGCTCCTTACTTTCGCATCAAAAAAAGGGAGAATGTCAGTACACAGATTAGAGGGGTTACTTTCCTCTTCCATTCAGATAACATCAGCCCTATGCCCCGCCACATCCAATGTGACAGGCCTCCCCTCTCCAGCCCGTCATCAGATGCAGCTTTCCCATATCTTCCGCCCCTTCCCCCTCCCAACATCTTATTTCAAATCTCGTCAGGAAACATTTCTTCTCCCTGCCTGTGTCATTTAACTTCTCTCCCCCTCAGTTAGTATTTTATTTATTACTGCAAAGTGTTTTGGGCTATGAACAATGCCATACAAATGAAGCTGTGATGTACGTAGCTCCTGTACTTCATCAGTCAGCTTTTAGGCAGTAAATACCGAGGGAGCAAATAACTCGAATTGGGGGGCTCACTTGAGTGAAATTCATGCCTGGACAGATGGTCATTTCAAACTCCATGCCTGGCTTACAGCCCACTGATGCCTTATTGGAAAAGGGTGGTCTTGAGGTTAAGGCCACAGATTTCTTATGTAAGCTTGGGCAAATCCTTTAGGGTACGTCTATACTACCCACCAGATCAGCAGTTAGTGTTCAATGTATCAGGGATCGATTTATTGCTTCTTGTCTAGACACGATAAATCGATCCCCGAACGCGCTCCCCATTGGCTCCGGAACTCCAGCTCTGCAAAGGAGTAAGTGGAGTTGACGAGGGAGCTGCCGCCGTCGACTCACCGCCATGAGGATGGCCAGGTAAGTCGAACTAAGATACTTTGAGTTCAGCTACACAAATAGCACAGCTGAAGTTGCGTATCTTAGTTTGAATCCCCCTCCCCCTCAGTATAGCCCAGGCCTTAGTCTTTCGGTGCCTCACTTGCCCAGCTGTAAGAAAGCGTGAACACCACTTCTTGGCGCTTGTCCTTTGTCTGCTAAGCTCTTTGGGGCAGGAAGCATATTTTTCTATGCTTGTACAGCAACTAGCATAATGGGGCCCAATCACGGGTGAGGCCTCTTTGCGTTACTGCAACACAAACAAATAATAGCAGATAGCAGCTTTGTTTGTGTCTGGTGCGCAGAGCTCAACCCCACCCTTTGCCTAGCCCCACCAAATACTCAGAATGGGATTCCCTGGGTTAGTAACTGACACTTGTCTATAGCTCTTTCAGATAGTGGTATCTGACTACGTGTTTCAGGTGGCGTATTTGATAGCTACAATGCGGTCAGCTCCTACGTGCGGTCAGAAAACCTATTGTGGAACAAGATGAAAGAGACTTGCCTATGGCAAAGACCACTAAGAAGTTTCCTGTTGCTGTGGTATAGTACAGGAAGGCAACACAATGACAGAGGTTACAGGAATTTGCAGTAGGCAGGTCCGACTGAATTAGTGCAGCAGTCTGAAGTTGCGAACAATTTCCCAGTTGTTTGGCTTCACACAAGTCTGTCTTACAATAACGACTAGAGTTTTAAAGCATTTGCTTCAGCTCTCTTACCCTGTGTCATCCCGTAAAGCTTATTTGAATTGTTTTAGTGAGTACGTGAGCTTTCAGAGAAAGGAGAGACATAAGAGCAGAAACGAGGATTAAGAATGTTCCCCAGACATGACAATGCTCCAAAGACTTATCATTCAATTACAGACATGCATCAGAGTTGTCTATTACTACAAAGCCCTGGTCTACACTACGAGGTAATGTCAACTTTAGTGCCATTAAATCGACATAACTCTGCACCCGTCCACACACAGTAGCCATTTAAGTCGATTTAAAGGGCCCTCAAAATTGATTTCTGTACTCCACCAAAACCAAGGGAGTAACGCTTAAATCGACGTCTCTGGGTCGACTGTGGCTTAGTGTGGACGCATGCAGACTTTACTGGCCTCCAGGAGCTGTCCCACAGTGCTCCATTGTGACCGCTCTGGACAGCGGTCACAATGCTCCTCTGTGACCGCTCTGGACAGCAGTCTCAACTCGCTGCTCTGGCCAGGTAAACAGGAAAAGCCCCGGGAACATTTGAATTTCATTTCCTGTTTGGCCAGCGTGGCAAGCTCACCTGCACAGGACACTCACCATGCAGAGCTCCTTAGCACAATGCACCATGCAGAGCTCATCAGCACAGGAGACCAACCAGCGAAAAAGAGCTCCAGCATGGTCCACAAAGGAGGTTCAGGATCTCATTGCTATTTGGGGAGAGGAATCCGTGATGGCAGAACTCCGTAACAACAAACGGAATGCCAACACGTTTGCCAGAGTCTCCAAGGCCATGCTGGATAGGGGCCACAGCAGGGAGGCACAGCAGTGCCGTGTGAAAATTAAGGAGCTGAGGCAAGCATTCCAGAAAGCAAAAGAGGCAAATGGACGCTCTGGGGCACCCCTGCGGACATGCAAATTTTACAATGAACTGAATCAAATACTGGGGAGGGGGGCCCACCACCATTGCACCGGTGTTTGTGGACTCCTCTGATGGGGTAATGGTGAGGAATGACGATTCAGATGACAATGAAGCTGATCAAGAAGATGATACCACACAGCAGCAGGCAAGCGGAGAGACACTGTTCCCAGACAGCCAGGAACTGTTTTATCACCCTGGAGCCAATACCCTCAGAACCCTCCCAAGGCAGTAGCCCAGATGGGGAAGTCAGCGAAGGTACTTCTGGTGAGTGTCCCTCAGCTTGGTGGGGAGGGGGGGCTGCTTCTGTTGCAGCAGCAGGGAGCCACGTGGTGCGGGGGGATGGTTTACTGTGGGTTGCGGTGCATGCGGGAGCAGGGAACTTCCATGAGACCAGCAGGGTGATGGGGTTGGGAGGAAGAGAAAATACTGTGGGCTGCTTGTGTTGAGGGGGGCATGTGTGTGTTTGTGGGGCTGAGCTGCTTCTGTTGCAGCAGCAGGGAGCCACGCGGTGCGGGGGGGCGGTTTACTGTGGGAAAGGAGAGCATTGTAAAGAATGTGGATCAAACCGAAAGAATGTGGCTTACCATGGCCGCCTGCATGGTGGTTTCTGTTGCCTGGCCCTGGGAGAGGGTGTCTGTTGTGATATCTGTACAGGAAAGCTACAGGCAGTCAATTTAAGGTGCAAAATGTGACCTTGTACAGAAAGCATATGCACTCTGTGAATACTTTGTTTCATTGTGAAAGACTGTTCCCATTCTTCTAGAGAATGTGTCTATGTATCTTATAACCTTTTTCCTGGAGAATGTATCTATCTTATAACCTTTTCCCTTCTTTCCTCCTACAGCCAGCGTGGTCTCCCCCCCACCCCCGCTAACATCCCCTTCGCAGAGGCTAGCGCAGATGAGAAGGAGAAGGAAGCGCACAAGAGAAGATTTGTTTGGCGAGCTCATGAATTTCTCCCACAGTGAGGCAGCTCGAAACCAAGCATGGAGAGAAAATTTTTTAGAGTCCCAGAGCACATCCAGGGCAGCAGTAGCAGCACGGGAGGAGAGATGGCAGCAGCGGGAAGAAAGGAGGATGGAAGCAATGCTGCGGATAATGGAGGATCAGAGTGACATACTCCGGTGTCTGGTGGAGCTTCATCAGGACCAAAGATCGCCTCTGCAGCCCCTGTGTAACCACCTCCCCTCCTCTCCAAGTTCCATTGCCTCCCCACCCAGACGCGGGATGAGAAAGCGGGGGGGGAGGCTCCGGGAACCGACCCACTCTACCCCACAATACAACACAAGCAGCATGCAGCTCAGTTTCTCAGAAAAGTTTTAAAAATGTGCTGTGTCTTTGTCCCCCCCATCCCCCCATCCACCACACTGACTGGTTTTCCTCCTCACCCACCCCTTCTGGGCTATCTTGCCAGTCTTCCCCTTTGTTTGTGAAGAATCATTAAAGAATGCATGCTTTTTACAAAAGAGACTTTATTTACTCCGCAAATTGGGGGGAAGGGACTAAGGATGGCGGGAGGCTTATCGCAGAGCAGAGCAAGCGAGTGGGTTTTCAACAGCATTTTGGCCAGTCACAAAACTGTTTTTCAAGGCTTCTCTGAGGCGTAGCGCTTCCTGGTGGGCTCTTGTACTTGCCCTGGTGTCTGGCTGCTCGTAAGTAGCAGACAGGACATTTGCCTCTGCCTCCCACCCCGCCATAAACGTCTCCCCCTTGCTCTCACAGAGATTGTGGAGCACACAGCAAGCAGCAATAACAATGGGCACATTTCTTTTGCTGAGGTCTGAGCGAGTAAGTAGGATTCTCCACCTGGCCTTCAGATGGCCAAATGCGCACTCCACAACCATTCTGCACTTGCTCAGCCTATAGTTGAACAGCCCCTGACTCCTGTCCAGGGATCCCGTGTATGGCTTCATAAGCCAGGGCATTAAGGGGTAGGCTGGGTCCCCAAGGATAACGATCGGCATCTCAACACACTCCACAGTAATTTTCTGGTCTGGGAAGAAAGTCCCTTGCGTCAGCTGCCTATACAGCCTAGAGTTCCTGAACACACGAGCGTCATGAACCTTTCCCGGCCATCCCACGCACATGTCGGTGAAACGTCCCTTGTGGTCAACCAGTGCTTGCATGACCATTGAACAATACCCCTTGCGGTTTCTGTACTCTGCGCCCTCGTTGTCTGGTGCCAAGATAGGGATATGAGTGCCATCTATAGCCCCCCCACAGTTAGGGAATCCCAGCGCGGCAAAGCCATCTACTATAGCCTGCACGTTTCCCAGACACACAACCCTGGATAGCAGCAGATCAACGATTGCCCTGGTTACTTGCATCACAGCAGCCCCCACTGTAGATTTACCCACTCCAAATTGATTCGCGACTGACCGGTAACTGTCTGGCGTTGCAAGTTTCCACAGGGCTATCTCTACTCGCTTCTGAACTGTGAGGGCTGCTCTCATTTTGGTATTCTCGCACTGGAGGGCAGGGGAAAGCAAGTCACAAAGTTCCATGAATGTGCCCTTTCTCATGCGAAAGTTTCTGAGCCACTGCGAGTCATCCCAGACCCGCAGCACTATGAGATCCCACCAGTCAGTGCTTGTTTTCCTGGCCCAGATTCGGCGTTCCGGAGCATGAGCCTGCCCCATTGCCACCAAAATTGCCAGGATGTCGGGCCCCTTTCTTTCAAAAACATCAGTGTCCATGTCCATGATGTCCTCATCACTGTCTTCACTCTCCGGATAGCGCAGTCATCTCCTGATCGCATTCTTGTGCATATGATGCAGCATAAAGTCCACAACAATGCGCGAGGTATTCACAATGGCCATTACTGCAGCGGTTACCTGAGCAGGCTCCATGCTTGCACTGCTATGGCGTCAGCTCAGGCAGCAAAAGCGCGCAAAATGACTGTTTGCAGTTGCTTTCACAGCGGGGCTGTGACTGTTTGCAGTCACAAAATGACTGTTTGCAGTTGCTTTCACAGCGGGAGGGGCACTGCGGGGTAGGTGGGTTTGGGAACAGAGAAAGCTCAAAATGGCGTCTGCTGGGACTCCGGGAACTGTGGGATAGGTACCCACAGTGCACCACTCGCTATGTCGACGCTTACTACTGTAGTGTGGACAAACAATGCCGACTTACTATGTTTAGTGTGGACGCACAAAATCGATTTTATACAGTCTGCTTTACAAAATCGACCTTAACAAAATCGACATAAGTTTGTAGTGTAGACATACCCTTAGAGTCCAAAAGTTTTGACAGCCAGGGCCATTTCCATGCTCAGACTTAAAGAATAATGCATTATGCACTAGAGCTGTGTCACTGCAAAAGTTGATTCTCTAATTTACTTTAACAGCAGCAGAATAGGTAACTCCTCGCTGCTCATTAATTAGGAAAGACAGTATGATGAGCTGTACAGAGTAAGCAGCACTAAGCTTTGGCTTGGGGCAATATACCACAATGTCAAGAACTATTGTTACTGGAGGGAAACTTTTTTTCACCTACTGCTATCACCTCTTGGGCTGTCATTGCAGGCCAGATGCACAGCTGATGTAACACAACATAACTCCCTTGACTTAAATGAAGTCAATGGAGTGATGCCAATTTATGCTAGCTGAGGATAGCTATCTTGGATAATTCATCTAGTCCCACGTTTTATTATTCCTCTATATTTTCATGCATTAGAACCTCTCAGTTATAAGGTCTTCACCATATAAAGACATCTGCTTTCTGCAAGGAAATCTCTCTGAATCCACAGACTTACTGAGAAAGGGTTATATTGACATCTTTATGCTCATAAGGAGAGTTCAGCTGATGATAATTCTAGCTCCACTGTTTCCACTGTGGTATAAGTCATGTGCCAGCAATGCCCCTCTGCCGTGTACATTGGCCAAACCGGACAGTCTCTATGCAAAAGAATAAATGGACACATAATCTAACATCAGGAATCAAAACATTCAAAAACCAGTAGGAGAACACTTCAGTCTCTCTGGTCACTCGGTAACAGACTTAAAGGTGTTTTGCAACAGAAAAACTTCAAAACCAGACTCCAGTGAGAAATTGCTGAACTGGAACTAATTTGCAAATTGGATACTATTAACTTGGGCATGAATAGCGACTCAGAGTGCCTGGGTCATTACACAAATTGAATCTATTTCCCCATGTTAAGTATCCTCAAACATCTTTGTCGACTGTCTGATAAGGGCCATCTTGATTATCACTAAAAAAGTTTCTGTTCTCCTGCTGATAATAGCTCACCTTAATTAGTTAGCCTCTTAGAGTTGGTATGGCAACTTCCACCTTTCCATGTTCTCGATATGTGTGTATATATATCTTCCTACTATATGTTCAGTTCTATGCATCTGATGAAGTAGGCTGTAGCCCACAAAACTTATGCTTAAATAAATTTATTAGTTTCTTAGGTGCCACAAGTACTCCTGGTATTTTTGCGGATACAGACTAACATGGCTGCTACTCTGAAAACTGTTTCCATTATCACCTATGCAAGAAAAGCAGACAGTCTGCCTTGGTTTTTAGAGCATGCCTATGTTACAAGCATTATAGTGGCACAGCTGTGGTGCTCCAGCTATACCGATCCAGCTACACCACTGTGGTTTAGGTGCTTGCCACACTGATTGGAAGGGTTTCTCTGTCGCTGTAGAAAATCCACCCCTTGGAGAGACGATAGCTAGATTGATAGAAGAATTCTTCCGGCAGCCTAGCTGCATCCACAGCGAGGATTAGGTTTACCTAATGTCATTGGACAGGGCACAAAATTATTCACTGTCCTGAGCAATGGAGCTAGGTTGACCTAAATTTTAGGTATAGACCAGGCCTGAGACTGAAGACATTAGGGGACCTACATCAAGGAGGAAGCTCCCGTCTCTAGGCTGGTATTTTGAGGTGAACCTGGTGACTACAATATATGTTGGACTGCTTGAGGAGATTTGCATCAGCCATCCAAGACAGAGGTAGAAAATTATCCTCCATTGTGTTCTACTGCTCTTTGAGAGGATGATACCACAACCCTCAGATTGGTTATGTGCCCAACTTTTTAACCAGCCAAACTGGTTATAAAAATCCAAGCGACTGAGAAATTAAAGTGTTGTTCTTCTGAAAGTCTAGCATTTCATTCCTGTTCGGGGGTGGGGGGGGGGGGGGGGGGGAGAGGGGAAGCAATTTAAATAGGGAGAGGGGAAGGAAAATAGAGGTTGGTGCACAAAGCCGTGCCAAAAATCACATAACTGGAAATGCTTGAAACAATTAATTAGTTGTATCAAACTGTAGGAAGCCTAAGGGTAAAGTCAGAAATCCTGCTGCGCTCTGATTAAGAGAGAGGCTATCCTAAAAATTGGTATGGCTGAGTATTTTCATTTCACGATTGCAATAAAAACAAACTGGATTTCACAGACAGGCTAACGGCCGACTGGGTCCATTCCTACGCTGCACCCAGGCTGTATGTTGAGTGCTTTGTCCAGCTGAGTTGCAACTGAACAATGGAAAATAGGAGTAGTCCATTAGGCCGTGACACTTCCATAGCCTAATGGAATTCATTGTTATGAAATGTTTCCTGATCTTTAGCCTGAATATCTTTGATCAGTTTTACTCCTTTACTCCTAATTATAGTCTGCCAGACCACCTAAACAACTCTTTTCCCTGCTTAGTATTTACTCTAGTCAAATACATGTAGACTTCATCATCTTCCCCTGCTTAGATGTCCAGTCAAGCTATAATTATTATTTTTAATCTCTTCCCATGACCAGTCCCTTCAATCTTTTAATTTTGAAGGAGATGCATGATACTGATCTTAATACAGTACGAGGAGACAGAAATTCCTAAATTAGAAAACTAACAATGTTTCTCATCTGTATGTCTAGTCAAATTGTCACCTCTCTCCTTTGTATTTCTCACCTGTAAAATAAGTACTTACTTTCCTCACAGAATAGTGAAGATCACTTGTTTGGCAAGCGCAAAGTTTGGTGCTTTTTTTTTTGTTGTTGTTCTTGTTTGAATTTCCTCTAATTTGTCAACATCTTTCTTGTATTGAAGAACACAGAAATCTACATTGTATCTATGTGGCTTTAGTGAAACTGAACTTAGAACAGACTGCTATCACATCCTGCTCTTAGACATGATACTGTGTTGTCATCTCTCATGATTTTATCATGCATCTCACAGTATCTGGTATTTTTAAACCCACCGCTCCTGGAGTCATGTGATTAGATGAGGATCTCAACTTCCATTTTTATTTAAAAAAATTTCTAGCCCCTCATGACTGTAGAAAAAAAGCTTGAAAATATGAAACCTAAGAAGCTTAGAAAAAAATCAGAAGGCAAATAAACTCCCTCCCAATTTATTTTTAAGTCTTATGGGTTTTAAGCAAATCTGATGATTCTATTGGTGGGAAAGGGCTCATTCATGGTTTGTGACTGTTTGGATTTGGCAATACTGGTTATTGCTTGACAAGACGCACTGTTTCCAGTGAAGCTATGTAAGGAAAGCAAGATGCTGGGCCTAATGAAGGAATTACTGGGTGAAATGGTATGGCCTTTGTGCCACAGGAAGTCAGAATAGATGCTCATTATTGTCCATTCTGTCCTTAAAAGACATGAATCTATAAGCAAATGTTCAGTGGCCTCACAGCAGCAACTCAACACTTTATAAAAGTTTGCAAAGAACTCAGCAGACGTTAAATTCCTGATGGGAGGAGAACTTTTTTTTTTTTCTTTTTACCCATTTTAGGGATTTTGTTTTAACAGGAATGGGAAATACCCTCTAATTTAGGAGAAGTAGGGAGAAGAGCTTGTAAATGTTATCATATTTTAAAGACAAGTTCCCTTCCCTGAAGGCCTTACAACCTAAACAGACCATGTACAGAAGGCATGGATACAATGTGATTGTTGTGAAGTTGAGTATTTGCAGTTTTAAATCCATATTTGTTGTTTGTATTTGCTATGCTTTGCATACGGGGAAAGGGAAGGGGGAAGAGGTTTGCAGACCTTTCTGAGGAGATGTATTAAGGAGAAATCTAGTAGAAAAGATAGGGAGGATTCCAGGCAAGTATGCCCAGAGGCAAGGATTGGACAACAAGAAGATTGGTAAAATGTGCAGCTTGGGGAAAGTAGAAGAGTGAGCAAAAGCAAGCAGAGTTTTGCAGGAGCTCAGTTGTACAGGTTCCCATGGCAAGAAAAAGGAGCTTAAATTTCATAAGGATGGCAAAAGAGAACAACAGGAAATGAAGAGTGGTTACTCACGGGTTACTCACCAGAGGAACTTTTACTGCTGGGATACAGTAGTTTCAGCTGAGAAGTAACCTATATAAAAAAAATGTTTTGCAGAAGTGGAAGGTGAAGTTCACCTAGAGCAAGTTGTTGGAGCACAGAAGTATACTGAATTCTGCAGTAACCAGTGTATAAAAGCCTCTTGTATCTAATTCACTAGAGGTATGTTTGCTCATTTTGGAATGAGACAATCAGTGCTTAATGCAATTTTAAAGCATTGCTTTTCATATTACTGTGCACCTTAATACATTTATTAACACTGGGTCCAACCTTAGCCTCTACATTTAAAACTCAGCAAATAATAAGAGTAGGAGGGTAGATGTGGATTTTACCCCAAAACTGTGGAATCCAGATGTTGAGACAATAGAATGATTTTGAAGTCAATGCACATCTTGTTTGTCAAGATACAACTCTTCAAAAACGAGCATCAGAATAACACTTCTATTGAGCAAACATACCATATTGTTCCTATTTGCACTAAAATTGCATGATTTAATAGAAAGATCTTGTTAATGTTATGCAGTTTACAGAAGCTATCTACACTTATAGATAATCAGTGGAACAATACTATCTAAAACACATTTGCCTGATTAGAAATGCCCTCCATTTTAGAAACAAAAGAAGGCTCTAAATTACAGATTTTGTCCACTACAACCAATCACACAAAAAAAGCAATCAAAAGCAAACATTCATACGAATCAAGAGATGAAGGAATCAGAAATTTGCAAGAATGCATAATAAAAGATGGGATATGCAAGGGGTTTTTAGGATTTATTTACAGCAATTATATTACAATAAAAAAGCTGAACATGACTCATATTGTGGTTGTGTAAAGAAGATACATATGAGTACACTGAACAGTTGTAATTCTCTTGGCACTAACTGAACCAAATATGTAGACTCAATACAAAAACTGGTACACTTATTGGGCGAAGGACACATTAACATACATCTGTGGATGAGAGTTTCAATACAATCCAAAGAGAATTCAGACAAGCCATCAGTATGGCAAGAACTTTTTAGATGAACATTTAACCCACAACATAAGTCTGTCTGGCACCATTTAAGATCTGCTGTATTGAACATAGTGACTTTAAAAGAACGTCATACAAAATTAAGACACAGAAAATGCAATTATCACGGTGAACAATCTTGTTACTTTCATTATGCCTCTTTCATATTTTATTCCCACAATAGTAGTGTGTGTTAAAGACGCTTCATGGAAGACAAACACAATGAAACAGCTGGAGGGTTTTGCCTGTCAAATAAAGTGACTTGCAGCAAGAGACATTTGTACTTTATACAGATATGTGGCTCATGTGGGTTCTAGTACAAAGATCTAAGAACAACAAATGCTGAAGCCTTATAATCTCTCTTCATTATAATTAGAATCCTGAATAAAGCAGGGTCCCAATTACTCCAAGGGAATCCAGGCTACCATACAGCAAAACGTTTTCTGCAGGGTCACTATGATACATCAACAGTAGTAAACAGAGTTAATGCTACGTTAACCTTTTTACATTCTCATAAGCGGCTATAAAAACAGAAACTAGTTTATTTTAATCTGTTTACGTTTCCTGAGCTTAGTTAAATCATAAAGGAAGGAAAATTATAAAAATCCCAGCTAGTCACCAGCAAATTAAAAATGTACGCAACTGGTTTGAAAATCTTTATATTCTCCCTATTTGACACCATGGCCCTTCCCCTTTCATTTAGGCTCCTATACAAGGGCATACAGAATTAACTTCACTAGCAATGCTGGGATGCTATGGAATTGTTTGTATTTTTGTCCTAAGTGCATTTCTGGTAGATTGTGAGATAGCATTTTCTGATTGAATCTTATGAGAGCACTCAACACCCCTGCAAGTATTTTTCCCTCCTAAATGGAGAAGCACCCCTTGCCTCCAGTTTGGAAAATAAAGCTTCCAGGAACCCAACCCATAACTGAAATTCTCATTTCCTATTTGTCTCTTTTGAGTATAGTGGACTCCACTGTGCACCCAGGCTCCCCAGTCTAATGAGCCACTGCCCTAATAGCTGGTTTAGTGTTTCACCAGAGGGGGGGAGGAGTAAAAAACTATGAAAATCTACACCAAAAAATGAGAGAGAGAATCTCAGCAATAGAGAACTCATCTTCGTGGCTTCTTCAAGAGCGGACACTACACCTTTGAGACAGGAGGGTATTCCATCCTCCAGAAGTCAACATGCAGGTTTATTTCCTGTGTATAAACTATTTTGTACCTTGCAGTAAAATCCAAATTTTGAGAATATACTGGGAATATTGGTACTTACAATACTGCTCTTGAGCAGAGTGCTGCAATATTCAAATTCAACTTAACTGGCCTAGGTAGGTATACCAAAGATTTGTAAAGGCATAATGCATCGGGTTGGTATTTTTACAATTATTATTATATAACAACGTGATTTTTTTTTTTTTTGCATTCTGGTGCTGATAGAAAGGTTTAACACCCTAACTAGCTGAATTTTCAGAGAAGCATTTATGTAGCTACCAAAGCAGCCAGAAAACATCTGTAGCATTTCTTATAGAGTACCAGCTTTTCCCATAATTACACTAAATCTCCTCTTTCCAACCCCAAAAATCTTTCCAAAGCCCAAACTCTACAGACAAGTAACCTGCAAGAGCACATGAAGTCTCACAGCCATTGCAGAAATAGGGCTCAAAAATATCTAGCAGATACGTACTAGCCAAGCCACTACATTGACTAGCCAAGCCATTATTTGAATTGTGTCCCAGTGTAGGCCCTGGGTGGGATCAAGGACCTGCTGCTCATTTTACCTCTCCCTTCCCTCTACCCAGCTTTACTGGCTGTCAGGAGGGAAGGTCTAGTGCCTCTGCCCTCTTTAATGTCACTGGAAATCTGGACAGCACCATTTCCTTGTCTGTCAGCCCAGCTGCTGGTGATCAAAGGAGCTGCCCAATCTCCTTCTCCCAGGGCTTCTGGGAGAAGCACCAGTACCCAACTTCCCTTTTTGTGTGCGAGGCACATTTTTTCAGCTCTCCAGTCAGAGCTGAGGGAAGAAAAGTATGGTGTTTCTGTGATGAGTGCTCTGCCTAATAATAAATGGTTGCTCCTCACCAGTGTGAGAGAAAATGGATTCAAACTCTGACCTGTAGCAGCCCCGCTCAGGGAAGATTGTTTTGCTAAGAAATGTGTAACTAACCTTCCCTGAGCTGGGCTGGTCCTGGCAGATGGTGCAGCTTCCTTGACCTTCAACAGCCAGGGGAGAATGATGAAAATGTTAGAACTCCTTTGGCTCCAAACATCATTAAGGTCTTGAGCCAAAGCATATTAATGTCCATTAGAGTCTTTCCGCAGACTTCAGTGAGTTTTGGATCAGGCCCTAAAGGTGGGGACAGAGGGAGGTCAGAGTTGATGGAGTTGAATCTGCCAACACCAGGCCTGATTTTAACCCACAGAGCTAGAATTCAGATGAGGAGTTCTATTGAGTTTGGGATCAGAAAGATTAGTGTGTGAAGGGTTGGATCTCAGACAGCCTGAGTCCCGGCAATAACACTGTTAGTTACTGTACAAAATGAAAGTCGAGCTGAGCCAATCAGGTTTCCCTATGGGTAACCTTTAATTTACCAATAAAAGAGTTAAATAAATTAAATTAAACTTCAGTCAAACCAGAAACTACCTTATTTATACAAAAAGCTCTGCTTTTTTTCTACTTTTTATTTAAAAACCCCTAAACCTTTAGAGACAGGCTGTTCTCTGTGTGGCTGCATCACAGAGCAGGTCTGTTCCCAAACCCAGCCAGAATGCAGCAGGTCACTGATGGTAGCAATAGTCACCCTACTGCACCAGCCTCCACCATCACATCCACAGCAGTCTTGTGACACCACAGCAGTATAGTCATTGGAATGAACTTGGCCACAGCAGTGTCTCTGCTTTCCCCACATATGCTTTGCCTTTATCTAACCATTTTTTCCACAAATACTTCTTCAGCATTTACAGAGCAGTAGAAACCACTCTTCTGTGACCATGTTCTCTTCTACTCTCAGCATCTCTTGAGGAACACATGACTCTATTATTAATATACATAAGCACATATTTAGCTTCTGAGGATTCATTTAATTTAAAGAGATACTGCCATTGAATTATATCTTTTTCCTTAATATATTTCCTTTTGGGACAATATCAAGTAGGGAAGCTTGTATACAATGGCAGAGTCACATTAATAATAAAGATTAGATTATCCATTTTTCTCATTATAGCATTATGAGAGAATTAATACTGGTATAATTCAAAGATTTATGTGGAGGTTTTACTTACTTTATAATTTATTCCTCTTCTATACGTTACTGTTCAGTAGCATGACTGAAGCAGGATCAAATGAGATATGTGTAGTTTCTAACCACAACATACCCTGCATACAGGCTATTTTTCTTTGTTCTTTGGAAACATTACTTCCATTAATTCCTTCCTCAAAACATGATCCAAAAAAAATTTCAAGTACGATAAACCCAAACTTTATTGCTGGGTTATAGGTCAACGAAAACTGACCAGAATCAACACTCAACTAAAATTCTCTTTACAAAAGTCAGGATTGTTCAGTTATGTCTGCAGATCACAGACAGCTTCTTTCACCATTCATAAAGTCACTGGAATCACAAAATTACTGCATCTCCTTTGGAAGCAAACAGGACTAATAACCGTCGTCATCATCCATATCACAGCCATAATCTGAAATAGAGAGAGAAAAAGGCTTATAGAAAATGTTCTAGAGGATAAGAAAAGTGCAATGAAACTCTTACAGCTGTCAAACTATAAATTCAAGTAGTCTCTATGCTGTGTAACAAGTTGGTATGTTTTTAATTAACCAAACAACAAATTCATACATTTTTTTAAGAGTAAGGAGAAAATCTGCTATATGCTCTCCTTAATGAACTCGAAAATACTTGTGAGCCTACATATTTACGTTTATCACTGCACTTATTAAGAAAGACTCTATATGGAGCCTTAGCACCCTAATTTCAAGACGACTTGGCACATGGACATGCAAAATATTCAGCTTAGTTTAGAGGTTAGAGAGATCAAACTTGATTGTCAAAAGTAAACTGGAACATGGAGGTAGATAAATGGCAATGTGCATTACAAGGGGGAAGGATTAACTAAACATGAGCACCAAGAAAAAAATTAATTTGTTTAATATTTTTAAGAATTTGTAAACAGAACCTACGCAGGCTCAAAGGCAGCTCTGGAACATCCTTCTGTGCCCGAAGATTCCCAAGAAGCAAAATGTCACCCAATAACGAACTTCAACGAGGACATCTGGCTTCAGAAGTCCTGTATCCAGTACTACTACAAGCAGAAACTCTAAGTGTATGTCTACACTGGAATTAAAACCCATGGGAGGCCCATGTCAGCTGACTCGGGCTCATAAGGCAAGCACAGCGAGGATGTTTAATTGCCGTGTAGACTTGTGGGCTCGGGCTGTGAGATGGGAGGGTTGCACAGCTCAGGTTGCAGCCTGAGCTAGAATGTCTACTCCACAATTAAATAGCCCAGTGGCCAGAGCCCCAAGAGCCTGAGTCAGCTGCAGGTATCTTAATTGCAGTGTAGACATACCCTATATGGCTAGTTGTGTCTCTTTGCCAATCGTTACCCAGAGTCCTTTCTGTGTACAGCTATTTCAGAGCAGTGAGGATTGCTGAGGTCTAGGGGAAAAAAAAAAGTTTGTACGTGCTTCTGGATATGCCAAGTTCTTTTCTGCCTATTTCACAAATTAACTAGACAAAAATCTCTTTGTTACAAAATGGATCCTAACTTTTACTATTATATGTGACTGTTCAGTGAATTTAATCTTTATTTTCCACCATCAATGTGGGGAGATGTGGGGAGAATGCTCTGCAGAAGAAACAAATGTAATCCACAGTGATTTGTACAGAAAGGGTGAAGTTCATTACCTGAATCTCCTGCAGTTCCCCTCCACTTATCAGGGAGATCTAAGACCCATGAGCAAACAAAGCAGTTCTTTTGCTGACAGTCCATTCTGAACACCTCAATTTTAATTCTGGCAACATTCCTAACTTATTTTTCTTAATAATGCAAATACTCAGCTCCTTCAGCTGCAGTACAGAACCAGACAGAGGGTAGTACAATGTTCTCAGAATGGTTTCAAAATAGTAACACAAAGGAGAAAAAAGCTCAGTGACCTTTAAACTACTTTGCGCTTTATTACTACTATTTTTAAACACAGATCCACCCACTCACATGGGTGCACTTTCTTGGGAACATAATCTTAATAATAAACACTAGTGACAAAGTGTTTTTCCTTTGATTCAGAAATTATTTTCCAGTCTGAAATCAATCTAAAAGCAACACATTCCTTTATGATCAATCCATAGATATTGTAAAAAACCTTCATCAAAGTCTGCCACTGAATTAACAGTAATGAGAAGACTTGAACAATAAATCAACGCTCCAGCACAAACCTTCTTCCCACTTTGCTTTAGCAAATTGCATCCTTCTATTTTAAGATAATTTTTGCATATATCCAAAGTTTAAAATGTAATAGGACGTTTCAAATAAAGGATAAATCCAGCCATGTCCTACTATGAAATATCACTGCAAAGAGGGTATCAATGTTTCCTGTCAATACAGAAACCTGCTTAAATGACGGCTTCTGGTTAACATAAAAGTTGGGAGTCACAAGGGGGGTATAGGTACTTAATTGCCAATTAGGCCTGCAAATCCAGTATTTACCTTCTCAAAACCTCTGCTCAAGCTGCTGCCTAGCCTTGTAGGGGCCTAGGTTTCCACTGGTAAAGTCCCGTAGACACCTACATTTCTGCATGCACACAGTCACCTCAGTCTTGACACCACTGAGCAACCTGGTGTCTATGCTCCAGTAGGTGCACAAACTAGGAGCTCATTGCCTATCATGTTGCGGAGGCCAGCTTGGCAGATGTGCTCAGAGGCTGCCTTGGAGGACATCTACCAGATTGGGCCTCATGCAAACCGTAGCCAGAGAAGTTGGTGGTGATGCCCTACCACCACCCAGCACTTTTATGTAATGACCCAGCAGTTACAGCACTAGCAGCATGTGGAAGACCCAGGTTCAAATCCCCACTCTGCCTGATGTAGAACAGGGACCCGAATGCAGGTCTCGCACCTCCCAGGTTAGTGTCCTAACCACTAGTTTACAGAGTCACACACACCCCTTCTCGGACACAATGAACATATAATTATTTGTACAAAGTGGAACAGCTTGAGATTGAGAGACATCCACTCCAGAATACCTCATAACCCAGTGGCTGGGGTAAATACCTGGGACGTAGGAAACCCACGTTCAAGCCCCTGTTCCAAATAAGGCAGCATGGGGATCGGAACACAGGCTTTCCACATCCTGGGTCCACACTCTAACATGAGGCTATTGAAGGTAATATCACCTCCTTCTCAGTTTTTCTTGAAGAAAGGACTGACTTAGCTTACATATCCACAACTGTAGGCCAGGGTTCATGGCTGTGAATCCGGAGCAGAGGTAGGCATCCATCTCCCTCTGAGGGGAAGGACTTAGGCCTCACTCTTTTCATCAGCATTTCCTGCTGACTAGCTTAGGCAGCTCCCTGCTCAGGATGCTAGCTTCTGTGAAACCCCCTTTTTAGGCCCTTCACTGTCCCTGTGCATCATACAGGGAGCCTAGGTGCCTAACTCAGGGTCATGAATTCCACTTGGTAGCAGGACACCTAAACATAGGCACTGTGATGCTCAACTTAAGTCCTCTTTGTGAATCCCACTCATGGATCTTAATACACATGTGGTTTAGTGAGTAGAATACTCTAGCTGTGATTCTCGTACCACAATATGTTTGGTAAATTCTCAATTCTCATGATACCAGAAATGGTGTTTGAAGACTCATTAATACTGAACTGGAGCACCAAGTTCTGAGGGCTTGTCTACTACTCCTGAGAGTTATCCCGGAATAAGGCAGGATGTGAATTTAAAGTAGAGTAGCTATTTGGGAATAACCCATGCGTAGACAAACCAGTATCCTACAGCTAGGATCCCAGGATTTTATTACGGGAAACCGTCCAGGAAGTTGGACTTTGGCATTAAGTTACTCTTGCTGCAGGAATACATGAGCCTCTAGGAGGACTGCTGCATAGAAGGAATTAGGGGACGGGGAAAGAGACCGAACAGAGGGATCTGCACATCCAGAGCGCTGCGATGACACAGATCACCAGTCAGAACTGGTAAAGAAAAATGTAATTTGGATATTAAGTTTTTAACTGAAAGCAAATTAAAAAAATGTATTTACTGAAGAAAGAATCACCGTGAGCCAAAGCCTTGTTCTTAGTGTCCGACACATTCAACTGTTTGCTAAATTTACCTTTTCATTACTAAAGAAGAGAAAACATTTTTAAATGTAAGCTAAATTACACTGCATGGGGGGTTAAAACCCTCAGCAGCGAGGAGGGGCCTGTGCAAGGCTCACTGCACCACCCAAGCCTCACCCCTGGGCTGTGCAGGGGATGGATGGGCAGAGAAGCTGTGCAGCAATACCTGTGACCCCTGCCCCAGACATGCTGAAAGGATCTCCATACAAGCCCTGCACAATCCAGCATCACACTGAGTAGCACTATTCTAATCACATCCATCACCACTTTGGGTGTTCACATTTCATCTGGTACCTCAAGCTAACACTGCTGTGGCCTTTTTTTCAAAAATAACTAATATTTTTTAATTTCCCCAATAGCTCTTTAAGAATAAAGCAGCGGTTCTCAAACTGTGGCTCTGGACCTCAAAGTGGGTCTAATGCCGGGGCTGGCTTACTAGGGTCCAGAGCCAAAGCCCAAGCCTGAGGACTTCAGCCCTTGGTGGTGGGGCTGAAAACCTTGGGCTACAGCTTTGGCCCCAGGGTGGGCTCAGGCTTTGGTCCCCGCTCCTGGGGTTGTGTAGTAATTTTTGTTGTCAGAAAGGGATCGTGGTGCAATTAAGTTTGAGAATCCCTGGAATAAAGAGTCCTTTACAAAGAACAGAAGTTGGTCTGGTAATTTCTGTTCTTCACAACTGTGCTCAGTCAACAGGTCCCACTATCTAAAATCAAGACTTACCATTTCCTCCCATTAACTGAAGTGCACTCATGCAGTGATCATCCTCTTCTTCTATTTCTTCTTCTTCAACTTCTTCATCATGGTTGTATGATACTGGTCCACTCTCTACCAGAACCTTCTCTGGTTTTTCTGGCCCTTCTGTCTGTGAATCTGGAAAGGTTACCTGTGAACAAGAGAGGGGGACACTAAAGTATACCATTCCTTGTAGCCAACTCTTTCCCCTTAAAATCTCCCAATGAAAGGGCCAGAGCAGCTAGCACTATTGTCCTCTAACAAAGTCAAAGACAAGCCTAAGAAGCTTAACTCTTCTGGGGAACAGTCAACGTCCACAGTGAAAGGTACATGTGAAGGTGCATGAAAGAGAAATGTTCAGATTTCAAGTATTTCAAAGCTAGGCAAATACTCAAAGTGAAACAGTCAAACAGAGTGAAAGAAAAACACAACCCTCTCACAAGTGCAAGGTAAAACTAGCTTAAGGTGCTTTGGCAGAGCTCTGTGGGGATAGCTCGCAGTGTTTTCCTTCATTATGTTTGGTTCACATAAGGGCTATTACACAATGGCAATGCTATTATCACTTTAATGAGAGCAAAATGCACTTTGATATCAGAAAAAACTGATGTGTATTAGTTTTGACAGATCAGGCTGGCTTTTCTTGGAGCAGAATCAAGAGCATGACAATAATTCTCATTAGACAACACTGTCAATAGTGTAATAGAATAACACATTGGCTACATGAACAGGCACCTCTAGGTTATCAGAACAGTGGGTTCAGAACTGGTGGCTAAGAGAGCACATGCCAAGAGTCGACAAAGAGCTGACTGTTCACATGGTGCTGGTCTGTCCTCTCTGTTGCCAGAGCGCTCTCAACTTTTTCAGAGATGAGGAATCTGTCTTATTGCTACTAAGGCCCCAATTCAGCAAAGCACTAAGAAGAGCTTGACAGGAAATGGTTTCCTCATCCAGTGAAAAATTTTGAGATTTCCACCATTTTTCTCATTCAGCACTGGGATGAACCCAAAACAGAGAGAGGGACCCATGACAGAGCAACCAACTGCTGGCGGTCAGAGCACTCACCTAGGATGTGGGTGATTCAGTTTCAAGTCCCTGCTCTACCAGGTTTGGAGTAGGGACTTGAACTCAAGTCTCCCACATTTCAGGTGAGTATCCTGACCCCCAGGATCACTGGCAATTCTGAGGTCAGGCTCTCAATCTCTCTTCATGGATCAATAATTCTATAGGAATTAGAGCAGGAACTTGAACCCGGGTCTCCTACATCACAGGTGAATGCCCTGATGACTGGGCTAAGTTATCCTCTGCCAACAGGAGAGTAAGGCAGTACCTCCGGGTTAGGAGAGGATAAAAAGAGCTAGCAGCTGGGGAGAAATTCCAAGGAGCAGAGATGGGGACCAAGCATCAGGAAATCCCATGTGATAGAAGGTAAGGATTAGGCAACAGAGGCATTTGTAGAGATGATGAGAAGGAAAAAGAGGGTCAAATGGGAAAAGAGCACGTGCAATGGGGCAAGCAGGGAGCGAGGAAAACACAGCAGGGAGATGGAGACCAGATGGAAAGCAAAAGAAGACACTGTCACTAATTCTCTTATGTCTGAGTTGTGGAAAGTAGCAGCCACCTGAAATTGGCTTCAGCTCCCTGATTCAGTGCCACCTAAGCCTAAACCAGAGTAGGAAGGGGCTTGCTCTAATTGAGGCTACTGGAGCACTCCCCCATGCAGCAGTGGAGCTCAGGCCTTCCAGGCTCCTCCCTCTTCTGACCTTTACAGTGGGGAAGCTGGCAGAGAAGGCAGCTACTCTATGATGAACGATTTTCCCTTCTGTCCAGAGGATAGTACACCAGAGAATCTAGTGCAGAATGATTAACTCTTGCAGAACTGAGAATGTATATTACTACTTGCCACAAGTCATCACCAGGAACGACTGAATAGTTTGGGACTGTTTACAAGGTGAATAAAAGGGGACATGTCAGAAGTATGTAAAAGGGTGTACAGTATGGAGAAGTCAGACTGAGAACTTCTATTTTCTTGTCTATTTAAACCACAAGGGGACATTCAAATGAATTAAAAGGCAGCAAATTCAAAACTGGTAAAAGGAAACACTCCTTCACACAATGTGCAATTAAACTGTGGAACTTATTGCCACATCGGGCCATTAAGACCAAAACCATAGCAAGATTCAGAAAGGCATTAGCTATTTATATGAATAACAAGAATATCCAGAGTTATAATAGCTAATGTTAAATCACTTTGGAAGGGATATTGAGCATGAGGCTTAAGCAAAGCAGAGGTTAGGAGGAAGATTTTTTGCACCTTCTGAATTATCCAATGCAGGCCGCTCCTGAAGACAGATCTGATTCAGTATGGCAATTCCTCTCTTCTTTATTTGTGCTACAGGAACTCTTAGAGACCCCAAACAAAATGAAGGCCCCAGTGTCCTAGGCACTGTATGAACACATCATAACAGAAAGCCCTTATCCCAGAAAGTTTACTGTCTAATTACTCAAATATCAAATTCCACCCAAACCTGTGAGAAATCAAGCTGATCACACAGGCAAATTAAGGATTCCATCTTAGATTTTCTAAGGGCTTGTCTAGTGATGCTCTAGTGCTTAGTGAAGATGTGGTCTATGCCAATAGGAGATCTTCTCCTATCAGCATAGGTACTCCTCCTCCCCAATAAGCCCTCCTGTCAACATAGCATTGTGTACACCGGGAGTTTGGTCAGTATAACTGCATCACTCAGGGCAGTGGATTATATACATTTCAATAGACGGACGTATGTTTGTACTATAGACCAGAGCAAAGTCACCGAGGAGATTGGTTACTGCACACCCATTAATTTTAACAAGGACTGGGTGCCCAAATCACATAGAAAACAATCTCTATGAAGAAATAAATCCTATTGTTATTTAGATTTGAATTCCTTTCCTTTCAATTTATCATGTTTCACCCATCACCACTGTTCCCATATAGAATTATCAAACTGACAACTCCAGGGATTTTAGGCATGAGAAGTAACAGACAACAGTTTCAGGAAAATCATCATCTTAATTTATACTAATTTTTATGCTAAAAGTTTCCATCTGCTCTAAACATTTTCACTAAAGAATGGATGAATATAAAGGAGCTACAACTGATTGTTTATTAAAATTGCACCATCCTAATTAAAGTATGACCTTCTTCTAATTATCATGTCCATTTCCAGGCTGTTACAGCTCTAAAAATGTGCAGGATTTTCTAATGAGCATAGCATAAAAAGTGAAAATGTATTCCCCAGGCATTATATCAAATTGTTTCTGAAAATTAATGTTTTAATCATTTTTAAACAAGGGTGTCAAACAATTCCTTTCACCAAACTTCCTGAATCAGTCTCAAGAAAATTTGAACTTTAATATGGCTTTTAAACTCTCTCACTATTTTTTACGGGGGCATGAATGGTTGTGGAAACATGTTAAATGATCAAAGTTAAAGAACATTTTCAAAATGGTGTCAGATTTCACACATTTATATAAAAAAAAGATGAATGGCTGACTCAGTTTGTAAATTAGCAATACAGATGCTACATGGTTATGTAACAGTTTAGTCTCTGAATCGGGACAACAATTTTAATTTAACTTATGTATATACACACGTGTAAACATATTTCACAGAGACAGAGTGTGAAGGAGGAGAACATAAGAAGTGCCATATGGGGTCATACCAAAGGTCCATCTAGCCCAGTATCCTGTCTTCTGACAGTGGCAAATGCCAGGAGCCCCAGAGGGAATGAACAGATAATCATCAAGTAATCCATTTCCTACCTCTCATTCCCAGCTTCCGACAAACAGAGGCTATAGACACCATCCCTGCCCATCCTTGCTAATAGCCATTGATAGACCTATCCTCCATGAATTTTTCTAGATCTTTTTTGAACCCTGTTATAGTCTTGGTCTTCACAACATCCTCTGGCAAAGAGTTCCACAGATTAACTGTGCTTTATGTGACAAAATTCTTCCTTCTGTTTGTTTTAAACCTGCTGCCTATTAATTTCATTTGGTGACCCCTAGTTTTTATGTTATGAGAAGTAGTAAACAACACTTCCTTTTTTACTTTCTCTATACCAGTCACGATTTTATAGACTTCTGTCATACCCTCCTTAGTTATCTCTTTTCCAAACTGAAAAGTCCCAATCTTATTAATCTCTCCTCATACGAAAGCTGTTCCATACCCCTAATCATTTTTGTTGCCCTTTTCTGAACCTTTTCCAATTCCAATACCTCTTTTTTGAGATGGGGTGACCACATCTGTACACAGTATTCAAGATGTGGGAGTACCATGGATCTATATAGAGGCAATATGGTATTTTCTGTCATCTTATCTTAATGATTTTCTTAATGACTTCCAACATTCTGTTCACTTTTTTGACTGCTGCTGCACATTGAGTGGATGTCGTGAGTGGATATCTTCAGAGAACTATCCACAATGACTCCAAGATCTCTTTCTTGAGTGGTAACAGCTAATTTAGACCCTGTCATTTTATTGGTATAGTTGGGATTATGTTTTCCGAATACGCATTACTTTGCATTTATCAACACTGAATTTCATCTGCCATTTTGATGCCTCGCCACCCAGTTTTGTGAGATTCTTTTGTAGCTCTTTGCAGTCTGCCCGGTACTTAACTATATTGAGTAGCTTAGTAACATCTGCAAATTTTACCACCTCACTGTTTACCCGTTTTTTCAGATGACTTATGAATATGTTGAATATCACTAATCCCAGTATAGACTCTTGGGGAACATCACTATTTACCTCTCTCCATTCTGAAAACTGCCCTATCCTTTGTTTCCTATCTTTTAACCAGTTATCAGTTCAGGAAAGGACCTTCCCTCTTATCCCATGACAGCTTACTTTGCTAACTTTGGTGAGGGACCTTGTCAACAGCTTTCTGAAAATCTAAGTGCACTATATTCACCGGACACCCCTTGTCCACATGCTTGTTCACCCCCACAAAGAATTCTAGCAGATTGGTGAGGCATGATTTCTCTTTACAAAAACCATGTTGACTCTTCCTCAACAAATTATGTTCATCTGTGTCTGACACTTTTGTTTTTTACTATAGTTTCAACCAGTTTGCCCAATACTGAGGTCAGGCTTACTGGCCTGAAACTGTTGGGATCACCTCTGGGGCTCTTTTTAAAAATTGGCATTACATTAGCGATCCTCCAGTCATTTGATTTATTGATTTACATGATAGGTTACAGACTATAGGTGATAGTTCTGCAATTTCCGATTTGAGCTCCTTCAGAACTCTTGGGAAAATACTACTGTGTTGGGCTGCTGTGGTGTTTTCCCCACCACAGGGATGTTAAATTTAATTATATTATGGCCCCTATTACCAAGGGGTCCAGCTATATTCACCTCTTGGACCAGGTCCTGTGCTCCACTTAGGACTAAATCAGGAATTGCCTCTCCTCATGTGGTTCTAGGATTAGCTGTTCCAAGAAGCAGTAATTTAAGGTGTCAAGAAACTCTCTCTGCATCCTGTCCTGAGGTGACATGTACCTAGTTAATATGGGGATAGTTGAAATCCCCCATTATTATTGAGTTTTCTATTTTAACAGCCTCTCTAATCTCCCTGAGCATTTCACAGTCACTATCCCCAACCTGGGCAAGTGGTAAGTAATATACCCCTACTGCTATATTCTGATTATTAGAGCATGGAATTACTATCTATAGAGATTCTATGGTACAGTCTGGAGGAGTTAGTGACAGGAATCATGACCCACATTTTGGTAGAGAGAGAGAATATGTGCATGTGTGAGAGAGAGAACTACCAAAATGAGTATCGTGAATATGGTCACATAATTATTAACAACTCCTCCTCTACAATAGTACAATCTCAAACCAAAACACATTAATATTAAATTTCATTATTTAGGGTGAGCTGTCACTTTTTCCTCTGTCCCACAAGCAGAGGAAGGAGGGAAACATGACACCAGAACCACAATTCTCTCCCCGCTACCTGCTTGCTCCTTGGAGAAGTCATCTACCACTGGTCCTCAATAGGAGTTGATTACTTGCTCCTGTGGGCCAGTTCAGCTCTGGCCCAACAGTGTGGTAGTAGGGACACACACTGCTTACTACCCACCACTGCTCTCTTATTCAATTGGTTTGTTTTTTAGAGCCGTATGGGTATTATTTCCCCTCTCCCCAAATTCGAATTCCTGTTGACTATATTAAATATGAATATTTACCTGGTTTATTGAGAGGTTTGTGTTCACAGTTTCATTCACCCTTCCATTCTGGATCCCTATTCCCTATCTCAGTTGTGATATACTGTACCTCGGGAAACACATGATACCCCCATGTTCATCTTTATAAAATGATTGTGTGGTTTGTCATGTTGGATGTCTTCGGAAGGATCATAATGCACTGAGCATGGTTGTTATAGTACTTGTTACAGTAATGTTGTACTAAGCTTATAGGTTATAATTTTATGTATATAGTTATGAGGCTGAAGATGTATCCTCATGGCTTAAAGCAAGCCCATACTAAAATTCTCCAAGAACAGAGAGGCAGTTCACACCTTACCAGGGCCTGGATGGGACAAACCCAGTCCAGCCTCAAAGGAACAATGGACACTGGCTTAGACAGCAACAAAAGAATCTGTTAGACTCTCAAGGGAGTCACCCCCTTCTTGGGCAGTTTGGGACTGGAATGAGGTAATGCTCACCTGACTCTGAAGGGGATGGGAGGCAAAGCCAAGAGGTTGCTAGGGTTGTTTCTGGGACTGGAGATATTGGCTAGTATCATTCGCTCGCAAGCAGCTGGGAGCAGCTTACATGCCAGAGGTTATGCGTGAACAGCCCAGGAGTGGGGGTTCTCACAGCAGAGCATGATAAGGCTGGCTCACAGAGTCAAGGATTGGAGTGGCCTAACAGATCATTGGTTCAGACAACACCAGTCCACTGCGGCTTGTGGTAGCTGACATAATCAAGTGTGAAGTATTGTATTACAAGTTAAGTCAATTTTCAGATTGCAGTTGTGCAGAAGGGTTCTGGGAGAGGTGGCAAATTTCACATACCTCTTCAGTTGCAGCCTTTTTAGCTAGTTGTGTGGAAATCAAGGGTCTTAATCTGGAAAGAAGAAAAAAGGCATTGGTGATTACTAGTGAAGTTATATTGTAAATGTAAAAACACAAGGTCAGCTTGACATAGGCTGCATTCACTTGTTTTCAAGTCAAGAGAACACGTTTCCTAATGTTATCACTCTATGTATTTATTTTATCCTTTCAATTTAAAAATATAAAAGAAAGTCTACGCACAAGCCCTACACACAGTTTAACAGTAATTAATATTTACATTCAGTAAAACTATCACTAGCAGCTCAATACAATAAAGGATTGTCTAGACATGAATGTTGATTTGGAATAAGGTAGGGTGTGTTTTTAAAGATTAACTCCATGTGTGAATGCTCTTATCCCAAAATAATAGTGTCTTATTTTGAATAAATTTAATCCATTTCCAAAGCTTATTTGGAATACAATTAATCAAGAATTATTAATTTAGGAACAGCTAATCAGAATAACTCCCCATGCAGACAAGCCCTAAGAAAAAACGCAAGAAAATAAGCACAATAGCAAAACTCCATCCCATACTCCACTCAAAGTCCTTCTTACCTCTCCCCAAAGGCCTTATAAAATAGATTACTTTTGCCATATGTTCTGAAGCCCAAAAAATTCCTACCCATTGATGGCCCCTCCCCTTTTCTGTTATACTGAGAGAGACAGATTCAGTGAGCCAGATTCTGTTCCTAATTACACCAGTATAAATCTGGAATCACTTCCCTTTATTTCAGTGAGGTGATTCCAGATTTACATTGATGTACCGAGATTACATCAGTATGGTTTTAACATCTTATATCTAAGCTTGAACTAGACAACATCAAAAAACAAAAGGATCCTACATGAGCTGAAAGTAAGCACTTGAGCATATTTTTAAAAGTACTGCATAGCAGGGAAAGCACTGCTGAGACAATGGAGATCAGAGATGAGTCTGTATTATTTTGCCACTCAAATGCTAAGTGTTGTTATTGTTAATCATTTGAAATCCTGTTTCCTTATTGCTACGAACATTTTTCTCAATTGTTTTAACCAAAATCTGGTTGCTTTGTGTCCCCTCTCCTCACCTAGATATACGCAGCTATAGGGAATGACTTGCCTGGTACCTATATTCTGTTCATACAGGTTCCCTGGCATAGATCTGAATGGAGTCTGAGTTTCATTAATAGAGATGTACACCTCCAGAGCTAAGCATTCATTTAGAGTATGATGCTTCTTTCCCTCCACTCATCCATTGTTCTGGCATTCTTTAGAGTACAAAGAAGTTGTTCTCCAATTTAAAAAAAAGACATTAAGTCTGACTAAACTACAGTAGGAAGTGAAACCCCAGAGAACTTCATTATCTGACAGAGAAGAAAATATTAAAATTCAAGAGACAGGCATTCAGCTGAGAGCCTTCTTTGCAGCGCTTCAGAACATTTTCAGGATACTTTAACACCTGGGGCAGTCCAAAGTGAACCTATTTTCAGTGCATCTAACCTAGCTGATGTTCGGGCAACATGTCAAAGGCAGAGTCTATGCATTTGCACTTAGAGAGTGATTTGGAATATGATATTCTTTTACAAATACTGTTTGTTGCACTTCATGATTAGCATCATCATGAAAGAAGACAGTGCCATTAACCCATAGAATGTAGTTACTCCTTAGAAGTCCCAGCAGATACTTTGACATACAGAGAAACATTTGAAGGCACAGATATAAATCTTACTCTGTGTCCGACTTCTTGTTTATGCTGCCCCACCTGAGTTATACAACCTTCCTAATATCTGAATATGGGTATACTACTGTTAATCATTGTTTTCTAATACAGAGTACCAATTTAAATGCACAGACATGAGAATGCAGTAACAATATCAATAGGTTTCAGGGTCAGCAACCTTTCAGAAGTGAATGTGCTGAGTCTTCATTTGTTCACTGTAATTTAAGGTTTTGTGTGCCAGCAATACATGTTAATGTATTTAGAAGGTCTCTTTCTATAAGTCTATAATATATAACTAAACTATTGTTGTAAATAAGATTTTTAAAATGTTTAAAAAATTTCATTTAAAATTAAATTAAAATGCAGAGCCCCCCAAATCGGTGGCCAGGACCTGGGCAGTGTGAGTGCCACTGAAAATCAGCTCACGTGCTGCCTTCGGCACCCGTGCCATAGGTTGCCTACCCCTGGTTTAGATAAATGAAGGTTGCTGGTAAAATGTCTGTAACCCTGTATTCACATACTTGAAAAGCAGTATATAAGACATTAAAGCTCTCTATTTGAAAACAGTGTGATAACTGCAATTAACACTCTATCCAAAAACAAGACTTGTTGCCGCATGTTACTGAGCGACACCATGCCCCCCAAGAATACCCTGAAGCCTTGCCCCTCCCCAGTTAGAATCAAGCTATAAAATAAGCCCAGAAGGCACTCAGGATGTGCTGGCCTTTGTTTTAGAGGCATTAATGCATACGCTTACATTGAGCAACATAATCACTGCTACACTAAGTCCAAAGTAAATATCCCAGTGTCATTTCAATTACAAATATTCCCATAATGAAGAGAGAGAGAGAGAGAGAGAAAAAAAAAAAAGGATTCTTACTTGTGGAATCCCTATTTGTAAACTGCAACCCTAAACATAAGGAGCCATTCTACTGCACTTTACAAGAGACTGAGTGCTCCACAGACTATATTCCCGTATTATGTTAGTGTTCATAAAGCATGTTTATTTCTCAGTAGTAGAAGTACTGAAGTTCTCAGAGCAAACCAAAAATAATACAGAAAAAAAAATATATACAATATACTGGAAAGACACTGGGCCTGATTCTTCTCTTCCTTCCACTGATCTTACGGTACTGCGACTCCACTGACTTCAGCAGAGTTAATCCCAATTTAAGCAGAAGGATCAGGCTCATTAATTAATATGTACAATCAACAAACACCAGCAGTGCAAATTGGAGAACTAAAACCATCACACACACAGAGAGATATATTGGGTCAACTTATTTGCCTGAGAGAATAATGTCTTCAATTAAAAAAAAAAAAAAATTTATGTCTCTTGACTGGTGATGTAATTATCTCCACAGAGACCTCTCGCTATTACTGTACAGAGCACCGAAGAAAGATTTTACAGTGGGTTTTTTTAAATGCCCTGATGCCCTGACCTCCTTAAAACAGAGCAGCTGCTGCCACACCAACCATATGGAACAATAAATTACTGGCTGCCATGGCTACAGATACTGGATCCTTCTGCAGTCTGATTTAGCCAGGGAGGGCTAGAATATTGTACTGTGCCATCACCGAAGAACACAACTGTTTCTAAGGCTTGAGTGGGACGGGGCATTAATGCTCACATGAGCAGCTTCACCGGGACATCCGAAGTCCTTTATGCCACTTTTAACATGCGGGTGTACCCCCCATCAACACAACTACCTCCCCATCTATCTCAGCTCATCAGACTTGCTGGAAACTGGGCTTCTGATGAGCAGAAGAGATACTCTAAATTAGGAGCTCCTTTGTCTCATATGTTTTGTATCGTTTCTTGGGTTAAGGCACATTGTGATATACAGCATGTTTCTGTTTAAAATATAATACTTTGACAAAAATGAAATGGCTCTTGTGATCTTTCTAAATGCTATTGTAATAGTCACCATTTATGCCTGGTATCTTCTGGTTTTATACATTTATAGTAGGAACTATGAAACTGACAGAATTAAATACATTCAAAATAAAAAAAAATGAACCACAAAACAAGCAATGTTGCCAATGGTAAAGCAAACCTACAAAAGGAAAAAGATGTACAAACCCCGAGTGCAACATGCAGATTTCAAGCTAATTTTTAAAATTATTCATAAGTTCCAGTCAACCAACATATAATGTGAAGTTGATACTCTTGACATTTTCTTGTCAGAAAGTAATGGAACAGTATTTGTCATTAGTGTCTGCTCATTGCAGAATCTGCTTAGTTCCTGCTCCAGCTTCAGTAAGATGTACAAGATAGCATCCAGGCTTGTCTTCCAGCTTAACAATTTAAAAGAAGATTCAGTATAATAGAATCTGACAGGGCTGAAGATCACATAAATTGAACTTTCAAAGTGAACAAATGCTTTGAAAAACAAGCTGGCTGTGACAAACTTTTTATTTTGCTTATTTACTTAATAAACAAAGATTATATAATATACTACATAAAACAGAGAGGAAGTTATGGGACAATAAAGATGTGTAATTTATATTAGGCAATTCGCCGACCCAGGGGATTATTATAGCATAACAATCTCCTCAATGTAATTCTGGAAATAGTTTTAGAAAGTCACCCAAAGCTCTCTTACCACTGAATTTTAATTTAATTCATCCATGTAGGAAACCTCTTACTGCTGTTTACCACCCATACTGATGTTACAGACAGAAGGTCAGACAGACAATGAATACATGATGGCGTGTACCCTCGGCTGTGTAAACTAGCCCAGGTTTAAAGCACCTCCAAACACAGGTCAGAGGTTTTTCTTCTTGCAAGGGGAAAGCTAAAACATGGGTAAAAAGCCCATACTCAGTAAGGAAACAGAAAAAGGGGTAGGCTTTGCAGTGAGGATGCTCTCACCTGGAGTAGGCAAAGCAGGGTGGCTCAGAGCCAGGTGCTGATCACCTGGGCTAGTTCTGGAATGAAGACATATCTCAAGAGAAACATCTACTGGTGAAGAATAAAGTCAGGCATCTGTGATGTTTTCCCAAAGACTGTTGCAACTTCTTCAGAACAGACAAGCACTCTGCTAATATACAGGTGCCTGGACCCATTTTCCATACCTGTTCTTGGGAGAGAGAAGTGAGGAGTGGATAGAGATGAAACACAACACTGCATATTTTGCTGTGTAACTGTAGCACTCACCGATCTCCAAGACCCCAAATAAATGCTGTAAAACATCAACATGTTGTTTGTGTCACTGACCACAAGACATTTTCCACTACAAAAATGGAGGCTGTTCAAACAAAGCCACATCACTGATCCTCAAGCAAAAATAAACCAAAGAGCAGATCAAGGAGAGCCTCTATATGTCCCTCACTCTAGGAAATTACTGCAGACTATGGGAAATCGCAATTGCTCCAGGTCAAGAAAGCCTGGCTCTGGTAACTTTACTGCCTTGACCAATGCCCCTATTTCCTGACATTATGAAAGTGGAAGATAGGGTTGCCACTTTTCTAATGACTGGTAACCACAACCCCAAGGCCTCAGCCCCTGTTCCACCTCCTGCCCCAAGGCCCTGACCCAAGTCTGTCCCTTGCTCTGCCTCTTCCTCCAGGGTCCGACTCCCACTGCTCACTATTCTGCCCCTCTCTTCTCTGTGGCAAATTGCTGGCACTATTATGGTGGGTCCTGCACTTTCTCTTCTTGTGAGGGATTCAGGGCACCATTTCTTGCCCCTGAACAGGGTATTAACTGCCCCACTAGTATCCTAGGGCAGTGGTCTTCAAACGGGTGCGCACACCCCCAGGGGTGCGCAAGACCACTCCTGGGGGTGTGCGGCCCCAGCAGCTGGAGGAGCTGGGCGGCTTCTCCGCAAGCGCCGTGGCAGCCCCCGTGGCGGGAGGAGCAAGGCGGCTCCTCCTGGCGCCAGGGGCTGCCGCAGTGCTTGCAGAGGAGCTGCCGGGAGGTTTCCCATAAGTCAGGAGGAGCTGGGCTGCCCCGGCAGCTCCTCTGCAAGAGCCGCGGCAGCCCCGGCCCTGGGAGCCACGCGCCGCGGCTGCAGCTGCAACGCCGGGCCCCAGGGCTGAGGCCTGGCCCCAGGAGCCAAGCGCCGTAGCGGAGTCGGGCGCCGCAGCGGGGACCGGCTCCAGGGGGGCAGTCAGGGGACAAGGAGGGGAGATTTAGAGGGCGAAAGTGGGAGGGAGTGGATGGATGTGGGCGGGGCTAGGGCAGGGCTTCCCCCATGGGAGTGCCTGCTCAAAAAAAAATTTCTAGGGGGTGCGTGGTCAAAAAAGTTTGGAGACCCCTGTCCTAGGGAAGGGGAGTGGAGAAGGAGGGACACGGGCCTGCCCTCTACTACAGGTCCCAGCCCAGGGGTCCTGAGGACAGCAGTGAACCACCTGAATTAGCTATTCCTTCCCCTGGGCTACTTCCCTCTCCTACCCTTCAGCTTGTGGGGCTTCCTGCCCTCTCTCTAAACGAGCCAGGTGTCTTTTTACCTAAGGTCTGGGTCTTCTTACTTCCAAACTCTCCTCCAAACTGCTCCAACTCCTCCAAACTGCTCACTGCTCCAACTCCTTTCCTCCTCCCTTGTCTACCTGAAGAAGGGGGTTTTATTAGGTTCCTAACAGGGCCTTAACTGATTACAGGTGTTCCAATCAACCTGCTGCCAGCTTCCCTAGTCCACAGGGAGCCACGCCTCAATTAGCTCTGAGCTTACATATCTCCCCTAAAGCACTCTACCGCAGCTCCCTGACCCTCCTCTATCACACCCCCCATCACTCACGCGACCATTTCAAGGAGCCTGCCTGTAAGTAGCAGGCAGTCCCCAGCTGAGCTGCGGCTGGCACAGGTTAATGAACTGGTTCCTCCCCTCGCCCAGCAGTTGCCGGGCTTTTGGTTCAGGTACCATTTAGGGTTGGCAGGCCCCCAAAAACCAGGCCACTGGCAACCCTAAATGGCACCTGGACACAGAAGCCAAAAACCGGACTGTCTAGGTAAAACCCAGATGGGTGGCAACCCTAGTGGATGACTTTACTGGATTTGTCAATATGAATGCTGATGAACTCACCTCTTGAGAGCTGACAACAGAGGAAAGTATTTGCAATTTAAAGAAAATCTAGACTTGGTCAAAGGAGAAGAAACCACTGTCCAAAAGATGCCATCCCTTTTACCACACCAGAGTGAGCCTTTTCTGCCTGCCCAAATGAAATGGTGGCAGAAAGGCAGATTTGCACTTTATAGGAAAAGCTTCTTGAAATAGAGGAAGTTATTAAGCTGGCTTACAACTTTACTCTGAAAAGTATGTAAATAATCACACTATGGCTCCGAATCAGTAAGACACACAAATCTGTGCCTCACTTTAAGCATTCAAGTAGTCCCACTTTAAGTGCTTAACCACCTTGCTGACCTGGGGTCCAAAATGGTTGTGGTGTATAAAACATGTATCTTGAAAAAAGGCAAGAAATGTATGGAAATTATATAAGGCAATCTAAATACCAATCATTGTTACATCCTGTGCTTACAGCTATGGATAGACAAATCTTTCTAAATTAACAAGTCGCGCAAACACTTCTATTGTGTGATTAGAGCTAAATTACATTGTGAAGACATGTATTTCTAATGGCAAAGTTCTTAACAATAGCGTTTTTGCCTTTAATTCTGGTACAAATGTATTATCCCAGATATAGCTGATGAGGTCTACAAGTATTTGCATTTGGACAGGTGTTTTTGATCAATCTCAACCTCATAAAAACAGATAATGAGGCCAAAGATGAAAAGGAAAACATCTAGTAATGTGCAGTCTCAGAGAACAATCCACAGAGATTGTTATACCCAAAGGTGATGCAAGATTTATGGTTAGATCTTTCCTGTTTAAAGTATGTGACATTACAAGGACAAAAATCATACTAGACATAACATTCAATTACCTCTTCCTCCTCCATTACCTCAGATAATATAGCACTGTTTAAACGAGGTGCCTCTTGCAAGTGTATGCAGGGGAACACATTAACTTAAGATTCAGGTAACTGTAAATTCATACACGTAACTCATCAAAGCACAAGGGCATACAGTAGAAATGACCCCTCCCCCCATGTCTGGTATTTTATACATTAAAGAGCAATTTCATTGCCAACCATCTGGAAATCAATGTATTCCAAATTTTATTTCATGATTGCCAACAGTCGTCTTCGTAACTCATTTCCAATTATAAGCAATAAATCATTTCTTCTTGCATCTAATTTATAACAGCCAATTAAGGGAAATCTCTTATTTAAATAGCAAGTATATCTTTAAATGATCACATATTTTGAGGTACACACCGAACATGTCTAATCAAACACCCGAATGATGGTATGGTGGTACAGCGCTGCTTTGGCAGGTACTAGGGAAGCACATACAAAGGCAAACACCATACTCTCCACTCTTATGACTTCTGTATCTCAGGACTTTGTGCAATTTAAGAGATCTGTGTTACAAGACTGATTTAACTTATGAGTTTAGTATTTTGCCATCCATGAAACAGAGTGTATCTGAGGTTAAGTTTTGAGTCATGACTTCCCTAACAGGAGTTGCATTAAAAGGAAGAAATGGGCCAGTAGAAGTTGTAGCAGTGCAGTCTCTTAACAAGCTAATTCGTTTTTTAAAATACAGCTGCGAGAGTTAATGTTCAGTCCCGGCAGCTTTAACTTTCACATGGGAAGTCTGTGACAGAATGTTCCCCGGTATTCACACCCCACACACTCTGGTAATAATCTTTGTACAAAGTATGCCTTGTGAATAGGACTTCATGACTTCTGCAGGGGCAAGTGTGGCTGAACCCAGGGCCAGCTGCTCAGGGAGCCCCCAGGACAGCCACACCAACTGCTGGCCTTAGAGCCTGCGTTCCGCGGCCCCTGATAGCTGGGAAAATTTGTGCAGGCACTGCCCACCCCACCTCCCAGCAGCAGCCTCCCCATGGATGCCCGTCAGCAGTGGACCACTCACGCTCCTCTACGATTTCATCAAAGCTATTTTTAGTAAAAGTCATGGACAGATGACAGGCCATGAATTTTTGTTTATTGCCTGTGACCTGTCCATGACTTGTACTAAAAATACCCGTGACTAAATCATAGCCTTGTGAGCTATAATTTGAAAACTCATAATTTGCTGGTCATTATTGTCCTGATAACATATGTTTGGCAATACTGTATGGTATTAACAACATATATTCCAACCTGAGGTTGGCAAACAGGTCTGTCTCAAACAAAGGAATGTGTGCTCTGCTTAATTTACATGTAAACAGTGAACAGGGTCAGAAAGCAGGAAGAGAAACAAAGGAAGCTCAAACAGGTGAGACTAAAGCAGCAGAAAACATCCTTCCCCATAGACTTTTTCTCTCCTGGTACCCAACTGGAAATGTTTTTCGAGAAGGGATCTGAAACTATAAAAAGGAAGGGCAAACTCTACAAGGCACCTCCCCTTAGTTGCATTCAAGGCACCTGAAGTGACAAAGGAAGCATTCATTGGATTCTGGGAGAAGGGGTCCTCTGTTTTGAATTTCAGATAATGTGTTAAGTTAGGCACCAGTTGCCTAACTTTTATCTTTATTTTTCTTGTGATCACTTCTGACTTTTATGCCTCATTACTTGTCCTCACGTAAAATCTCCCTCGCTGTAATTAATAAATTTGTTTTATCTAACCCAGTGTACTTCAACATATCTGGAAACTCCATTTATGGTGACAAGTTACGTGCATATTATTTCTATTAAAGAAAGAATACAGTTTATAAACATTTGTACTGTCCAGGAGGGGGGCTGGGCATCACAGATTACATATTTCTGAGGGATGATCTGGAACTGCGTGTGTTGAGATCACCCTGCAGCATAATCAAGGCTGGTTAGAGCCAAGGTATGGCTGGCTGGCTGCAGCCCACACACAGACATGGCTGGGAGTGACTTACATGCTGGAAGCTGTTTGTGAACAGCCCAGGCTCGAGGCTACAGCAGCAAAACATTGCAAAAGGCTCCATACAGTGAGCACTAATAGCAAACCATAGTAATGTATGGAGCTAGACTAGAATCAGAGAGGTAGCCGGATGACTGCATGCATCCGACGAAGTGGGTATTAGCCCATGAAAGCTTATACTTCAATACTTTTGTTAGTCTTTAAGGTGCCACAGGACTCTTTGGAGCTAGACTGTGCACTAACTCAGTGCAGCCAGTGAGTGCTTTCAATACAGCTAGGCATTCTGCAGCATATATTGAGAATGAGAATAAAGATGAATTATTTTCCCCAAAAATAGAATGTTATTGAGTAACAAAAACCACTACCAAAATTTTTCTATGATGTAAAAGTAAAAGCATCCACCATGAAATCTGTTTGTAGACGGCCACATCCCTACGGCTGGTCCATAGCTGTGCCTACACAGCCTCTTCTCCTCACTCTCCCAGGAGATCCAGTACCTCCTGTCTACTCCAGGTCGGTTAGGCAGCTGCACACAACAATTGAGATCTGCTAGGCATGCTTGCCAAGCTGGACAATCAGGAAAGAGCAGTTCTGAAATTTACTGGGTTTTAAAAGGTGGCGGAGGTGGGATGGGGACTGTTGGGTCTCCATGACACCTGGCCAGTGGAGTTCAGAACTGTGACCAGAGAGATCAGTGTTGGGCATTATGAAAGCTGCTGGAGGACTTTTAGGATGAACATATGTAATGCAGTGTCTACACTCGTGCTGAATCAACCTCAGTACGTCAACCACGGATCAGTGCCACTCAGGGCTTGGCTATACTTGCAGCTGTAGAGCACTTTGGGTTAAACCAGCCTTTGGAGAGCACACTAGGGAAAGCGTTGCAGTCCATCCACACTGACAGCTGCAAGCGCATAGGCGTGGCCACATTTGCAGCACTTGCAGCTGCATTGGGACCAGTGCATTATGGGCAGCTATCCCAGCATTCAAGTGGCTGCAAGGTGCTTTTCAAATGCAGGGGATGGGGTGGAGTGTGACAGGAACTGTGTTGTATGTATGTGGGGGGAGAGAGAGTGGGTTTGTGGGGTGCTGAGAGTGTGTCAGCATGCTGTCTTATACGTTCAGACCCCCGCTTCCCCCACCTCTCTTTCTTGGTCACTCAAAGCAAACATTTACTGTATGCTGTGTCTCAGATCAGATAAGCAGCCGGCTGTCAGAAACAGAGCTTTGAAAAGGCACTTCCGCTTTTCTGCAGCCAATTTCACAGCAATTAGAAGAGAAGCCACTTGACTTAAGGGGATTATGAGATGTTTCCAGAGGTCAATCAGAGCACAGTAATGCAACTCTTCATCCACACTGGCGCTGAGGCACTCCAGCAGGGGTGCATCAGACATTAATCCTCTCACTAAGGTGGAGTACCAGGAGCGCTCCAGCCAGGGAGTCCGAGCACTCTACGTGCCTTCCCAATGAGGATGGGGAGTAAAGCAGAGGCTTTATTGTGGTATAACCTGCAAGCTCTCAGAGAGGTGGTGTTACTGCATCACCAAAATGGAGTGGTTACATCAGTAAAAGACAAATTTACGCGTAGACACATGCACGGTAGATTAGCACAAGGTGGCTTACGTCACCCGTGAACTAAACCAATATAAATCTGGCTTAAACCAAAACAAGCATGTCCAACACAGCCTGTTGAATTGATTAAAATAAAACGAGTTTAAAATCACATCTTAAGTTAAACCAGTGCAACTAGGTGTTCAGCATTTAAGAAAGGCTTCCTCTGTATAAATTATTAGTCACTGAAGTTAAATAAGCATAACATCAAACAAACAAAAGAGAGATTAAAAATCTTCTTCCCTCCTAATTGCTTAACCTTCTTTAGCTCTTTTAATGTCACTGAACTAATTCTCCAGTTATCACAGACATCTTCCAGCCTACAGAGGATCTGAATTGTGACCATAAAAAACAAGTCTATTAAAAAAAGCCGATAAATCATGCCATCTTTATCATAAAAAGGCAAAAAAGTGAAGAGTCCATTTTTCCCCTTTGCAGGTCACTTTTAACAGAATTATTAATAAAGGCTGCTAACAATTCTGGTGTAATAATACAGGCATTATGAAAGCTGCTGGAGGACTTTTAAAAGTCCTGACCCTCAAAAAAGTCCATGTATATCAATGATTTTAAATACATGAGGAGTCCCACTGAAGTTAATGCAACTACTCAAATGCTCAAAAGTTAAACATATTGTGACAAAGCTCCAAGTCTGCACTTGTGGGTCCTGCGCTTCCTGACAGATTTAGGGGCCTCAGAAACTCATCTAGGCCCCAGAGTGACCTCCCTTTCTCAGTATAATTGGCAAGAGTCACCACCTAGTGAGTTACCTTCATCACAGGCCAGTATGGAAGATGGAAATGGGGGGAGCCCGGGCCCGCCCTCTACTCCGGACTCCAGCCCAGGGTC
>ML677332.1:81926078-82107075 GCA_007922305.1 Dermatemys mawii
CTGCCTTCCAGCACTCTCCTATATCCTTCTGGTCTGACTCCGTCACAATATATACAAGCATCTGCAGGACTGGGGACTTCTATACATCTGGAATTGTAAGGCTAGAGATGTATTTATTTCACTTGAGAATACATACAGTGCAAGCTATCTTCCTACTGATTATTGGGATATGGAGCAAGGAAAAGGGTGGAAAATGACTTAGCTGACTGACTAGGCATGGTGAAATTGGTGAGGTACACTATAAACAGGTGCCTTTATGCTGTTTCATTTATATAAAAAGGTGTTTTTTTGAAAATCATTTTTGTTAGCAGATTACTCTGTACTGTTTTTCCATCATATTGATAATACACAACAGATATTAATATATACCATTAATGTGTAAAACATGAAACAAATGCTAATCATCTCAAGTAAATCCCTTCTTCTTTTGTACCTCAAAGAATTTTTCACCACAGCTATTTTAGTTACTTGAAACAGGTACTGTACAAAACAGTGCAGACTGTAAATTCCCCAATGTGGTATAAATCCTTCTACATTCTGAGCTATGTTTGAAGATCAATAAAATGATACATTTAGGTTTAATCCTACTGCATTTTTTTATTTTGAACCTACACCCCAGGAACTCTAAACTAAAAATTCACTGTGAAAAGAGAAAAACTGATATTCCTAAAAGACCTCAGCTACTTAAAGAAAGAGGCAGAGTGTTTAATGGGGAGGCTACATATGTGCAGGGTCTTTTTAACCTTTCGTGCTGTATACATCCCTCTCCAAACGAAAAAGACACAAACAGAAGATTAAGCCCGACCTGAAGTCACTACTTCAAAGTCAACTAGTAATAATTTGCCAATTTGTTTTTCCATTAGAACAAATGTCAACTAAATCAAAAGCATCAATTAAATGCATACATTATAGCATGCAAAATAAAACTGTTGGAATTGTGTCATATTAGGAAAATAAGGAAAACCTTTATCT
The DNA here is from genome assembly GCA_007922305.1 of Dermatemys mawii. Lineage (NCBI taxonomy): Eukaryota > Metazoa > Chordata > Testudines > Dermatemydidae > Dermatemys > Dermatemys mawii. The sequence goes on from ML677332.1 coordinate 81,927,051, forward strand.
GTTATGACCAAATTAAGTTTTAAGTCAGTATAAGTTGCTATTTTTGTTTGTTTCTTGTTGTCATTGTGCTCATTTCGTCCTGTAGATCTGAAAAACAAGTTTTGAAGAATCAGCCAACAACAAACGCTAAATTAAAAGGACAGAATTGCTTTTTTTAAAAAAACAAACAAACAAACAAAAAAACCAACCAAAACATATGTCCTGAATCTTTTAAGTTTAGATCTGCTGCATTCTGTATATGGGTAAAGAACGCAACAAATGTTTTAGAAGAGTTTAGACCAATGAGACAACTGTCAGTTTTGGACTAATTTGTAATAAAAAGTCTCTCTTTCCAGTTGCCTTAATTTTTGCATCTGTAGAGTATCGTGGGAACATTAATACTTGGCAACGGTACATTTAGCTTTTAGGATGACTATACAAGTCTGTACTTCCCTTTCCTTGGTTGTTTATTACAGTATTAAAGTAAATGAAGAGATGGAGGAAATATTTGTTTAAAAAAACACAGTGTGAACTCATTGGGGATACTGTGCATATTTTCATGGAAGCTTAGGACTCTCCGAATAAACCATTTTAATGCCACTGAATCAAATTCTACCATATACATGGAAGACAAACTTAGGAATTAGTTCAGTAGCAGTGTGACCCTTTGCTTTGAAGTAAACTAAAGCACATTAGATCAAGAATTTATTAGCCTAGAAGTATAAAGTTTGCCCAGTATCAATGGAAAAGAAAAGTGGCAAAGACACAAATAAGATTGATCTATCCAATATATTCCATAAACTGATTTATCAAATTCATATCAAAGATATATTCTACATGAATTCTAACACCTATGCTGCACAGTATGTGGGTAGGCCAAATTCTGACTCCCCACTCACTTCCCAGGATATAAATGCAGAATTAACACTGCAAAAGGAGCATGAACGTAGGATGGTACTTTTGCGAACTGCAACCTATACAGAGAACCCTTGTGTGGATTACTCCTGCCAGAGGCTAGAGTAATATGTGACAACAAAGGGCGACTAGGTCAGAAAGAATGCAGAGAAAATCACACTGATCATGTCCCATGACCTTGCCCCAATATTCCTTCTCCAGGGCTTCAGCCAGGGTTGACATGCATACTACAAACTGAGTTTTGTTAACAATTACATCCCGATGTTCCCCTCCTACCTACCTATTGTACTTCTGTGGCTCCCATTACCACAGTATCTGAGTGCCTGACAATCTTTAGAGTATTTATCCTCATAACACCTTTGGGAGGTAGGGAGGTGCTTTTTATCCCCATTTTGCAGATAGGGAACTGAGGCAGAGAGACTCAATGACTTGCCAAAGGTCACAGAGGAAGCCCCAGGCTTGCACCCTAACCACTGAAGTATGCATCCTCTTCTTCTCCTGCCTCAGTGCTTCCCTGAAGAAATGATCTAATGTAGCCTTATATTAATGATATTTCAATCAGCTGCCCTTCATTGGCAACATTTTCATTAGCAACATAAAGTGCAAATAAAGTTGATCACCTCGAAGCTTACCTGCTAACCACCTTGACTAATGAACAAGCTATGAACATGGTTGCTTTTACATCATCAGCACCTTTGTGGATCCATTTTATCTTTTCTCTTCTCAAGCAAATTTTAGTACTGAAATTTATAAACTATGATTCACAATTCATAATTGTACAGGAGTCTTCAGAAATAAGACCTGAGAAGCTAGGTGCACAGTATCTGTCAGACAAACACTAAGTTGGTCCTAGCTACTAATATAAATAGCAAAAAAAGCCTTACGTTTATTAGAAACAGATTAAACAAGTTCCAATTCTTTGTGAATGCTAGAAGTGCTATAAAGACCTAGCCAACTCTAGCACAGCATGAGTTTTAGTTGTCTATCACTGCACATTTAAACACCTGAGGACTTTGCAATAAACGCTGAATTGAATTCACCATCAAAGGACAAAATCCATGTTCTATCTGCCAAAACCTTTAAAAGCCTAAACAGAAAATGTCAAATGATTTTCAGTAACAGTATAAAATAAAAAACAACATTTTAAAGTCTTAAGGGGATGGATAGACAGACAGATAAATGGATTTACAGCTATGTTTTTTTTCTAAACAAGAATCATACTTCAATTGGATTGATAAAGCAGACAAATGAAGAAAAAATCTAATATACAATTTTATTTTTAAGCTCTTCAGTTCTGTTAGGCTCATCAGCCTGAGGGATAAAGTCGACAGAGAATTTTTTAAAAAGCACTGCTGTTTTATTTGCATTAGGCTTCTGGGAGTCTTCACTGGTGCCAGATGAAACAAAACAAAAACATTTAAAGGAAAAAAGCCACACAATTAAAAGTGCTGTTTTGGAGGCTTCTCCACCCCATCTTTGACAAAGTCATGAATTAAGCCTTAGGTGCACTTCACACACACATGCAAAATCATATTTAGAATATCACTGCACAGGGATCCAAATCCAAATACAACTGCAACTTGAGAGGCTTTGATGATGCCAATAGCAGTTTGAAATGCTTACTAGTTTGGGTGATGTCACTTTGTGGGAGGAGGGAGTTCATGTACTTTGAGGTTCTTTCTCATTGTGATTTTAACAGGCATTTTCATGCTCCTGATAAAAAGAAAGCTTAAAAAGACCCAGTGGCAGTAAACTCTCAAGTTGCAGGGGCTCGTTTGCCAGATATGAATTACTAGCAAGCATTTCATTGCTGCTGAACTGATGTAGTTTGGCTATTATGCTTAGGGATATTCTTGTATATATTAAAGGACCAAAAAATGAGCTGCTTTATAAAGCACCTATATGAATAAATATGAACAGTTTAAAAAATGGCATTTTCACATTTAGACTCTATGATGAAGTGAAGTTTTGCTGAGCAAGAAGCTGCATATCTTTCAAAATTATCGTACAAGCAAGTTGTTTCCATATAACCTTTTCACATGAGTAAGCGAACTGCATCAAATGCCAGCAAAACAGGTTTTACTTTCCTCTCGTGTTTGCTAAAGAAAGAAATCATGAAGGGAAAAAAAAAAACCTTTCAGGTAACTATTTCTATTTAAAATGGAAAAATGTCCATGAGAACAGTAATTAGAGTTGGGAATAATTAGTCTGAGATTTGTTTCTGTAAGACAAACAATTTCAAATGGGTCAACAGAAGCAATGTCAGAAAAAGGTCAAGACAATTCTCTTTCACACTAGGGACAGCTGTTGCAATTCACAATAGTTTTTCTTTGTTGTTAAGAGAGAAGACAGATTACTGCAGTCTTAATACCTGAAGTAGTGTATGGCAGCCAAATGCTCATGGAAAATCAGCATCCTATCTACTAACTTCTAAACCATGTTTTCAGTTCTTTTCAAATTACTAATATAATTAACTGAAATTGAATTCTAAAGAACAAATTTGGCCCTGGTACAGCCTGCCTCCCCCAATCACAAATCCTTTTACACCAGATCTGGATTTGGCCAAAGATTATATCTCTATCAGCAGCAGTAAAATATAAAGGCCTATCCAGTCAGCCTTCACTTTCTCCAGAGTCCTGTATTTACTCACTAAGAGTGAAATTCACTCATGATGCACAGAGCCAGTTCAAAGCCCTTCAGCACCACTTAAACTTTGCACAGGGCTATGCAGGGACAAGCAGCTGCACAGAGTGCCTTTGCATTCCCAACACATTACAAAAGCGTTCCCTGGGTTGGCTCCACATAAACTGCATGGAAGATCACACTGGGGACAGACTATAGAGAGGGCTATGGACCAGTACATACATGAATCCAGTGGTACCAATACCCCATAAAACTGGTGCCAGTGGGCTGCGAACACTACTCCAGTCCTTTGATCCTGATTCCAGGCTGGGGAGGTTGGTTTCACCTTCAGACCTCCTCTACTCAGGCTTTATTCTGGTATAGTCACCTCCAAACCTGTTGTACAACCCAGGCAAACCCTACCTTCTCTCATTGTCAATTACACACCCCTATATTAAATATTACAGTAATCAGAGAATGCTTCTTGCTGATCAGCTAATCCAGGACCGGCATAAACTCTACAGCCATAATCCAGAATAAGGTACTTATTCAGTTTGAGAGGAAGTAATATTAAAACATTATATACTCAGAGTCTGTATCATATAATCAAATTTTAAATTACAATACAATAATGCACATCACATTACAGAAAGGCAAATCGTTACAAAAATAGAAGCCTCTTGATTCGGGAATAACACTGTGGAATTGTGCTGCCATTGGTGACTCTGCCAGAGGGCCAATCAGAGTGGGGGGCCAGGAGGGCCATTTGGGCTGGGCCTCAAGCTCAAAGGGCGCCTCAAATTTAGACACTTGTAAATTTTTGGGCAAATAAGAGATGTGATTTGGTAAAAGACAATTTTTTTTTCACAGAAAAAGGCTAGAAAAGCGTTTGTTTTAAGAAATCCAAATTATGTCTCACTCTTTTTTAGTGCCTTATTTTGTTTTCATGTGTTGTCATTTTTTATTTTTATAACGGGTAGGGGCCTCAAAAGCTGGAAGTGGCCTGGGCCTCTCGGCTTCTGATGGGGCCTGTCTGCCAGGCTTGTGAAAGGGAGGCAGGTGTACATCAGAGTTAATACTGATTAGAGCAGCGATAACGTCTGCAAAGCTATCCATCCAATCAGAAGGAAGCAGAGAGCAGAGTGTAGCTGCTCCCTTAGCCCTACAACCAGCACAACTCCTCCTTTCCCAAACAGAGTCCTAACCCCAAAAGCCCCATGCCCGAGCACAGGCTGGAGGGACAAGGAGCTTTGGTTCTTCCTTCCTGTTAGTTTCTACCCAAGTCTTTTGGCTTCTGCTTTCTCCTCATTTTCAACAGTCAAGGGCATCATACTAGCCAGAGAAGCTGGAGGAGACCATCACTCACATTATCGAGCCAGTGCACACAGTTCTTTGTCACAAATAATGGGGCTTCAACCTTCCTTTGGAGACTATGCCAGAGTCTAATTATAGACTGCACTATCAAGACATGCTTTTCTGCTATTCCAGTGAAATTTTCCTTTTCTAAAGGTTCATCCTTTTACTATTAGTTCTACCCTCCCACAGTACCCTATATCATTGTTCTCCACCTTTGCTATTTGTTTGTTTCAAGTATTTGTAGATGCTTCTGTCATCCTTTAGTCATTCCTGAATCAACTATACACACTCTGGCAAAGTCAGAGCTGACAGCTATATGTGCTTACAAGTCACCGTCTCCAGACACCATTATTTTTCTCCTCTGAGTTCCCGCTCATTTCTCTGTATCTTTCTGGTGTGGACAATCACACACTGAACACAACATTCCAGACTCAAAGTTCTACAGAGAAGAACTACTCACCTTCCTAATCCACCACGTGATGTTTCTTGAACATATGGCCTTTATTACACACTCATATCTAATCTGCTGACCCACTATCTCCCACCTGCCCTGGTATCTTCCAGTATTATGGTTTTTACAGGTTTCACTCCCATTATGTGCATTTCAGATTTTGATTTTTCTGAGGTGCATTAGATCATTTTTTTCCAAAATGAATCTCACTTTATTTACTGCCCTTGTTTCTAAGCCCTCTAGGTGCCATTGTTTTACATCTTATTCCCCCCATGATGTTCAGAATCACACTCAATTTATTGTCTTCTGCTAATTTCATTAATGCACTGTTCACACCTTTTTCCAAATAATTTTTGAAGACTGGATCTCACATATCACTACACTGTTCCAAACACTTCTGTGCAATTTAATACCACTGCTTATTGTTTGTTTGGGCAAAGACTGTAGCACTGGAAAAAAACAATAAAAAGAAAGAGAAAGTTCCTGAAAAGTCTGTTTCCTCAAGTACCATCAGGAAAACATTAAAGAAGGTGAAAAAACTGTATCTGTTAACAACATTAGATTCTGAAAGATTTTGCTTTTTCTCATGACCTGCTTTCTTAGGTATTTGACGGTAACTTTTGCCAGGAACAGATGGTGTTCAAACAGACAACTGGCAAATGATCTAGAAGACAGCACTGAGATGATGTGTGGAAGTCTGGTCAGTTATCCAAATATGGTATGAATAGGAATGCAGCTGCCCAAAAAGCCTTTGTTTCAAAAGGAAATGGAAGTAGGACAAAGAGAAACCTGTGGGCAAGACATTTTAGGACACAGAGAAACTTGACTGTAGAATAATCACACTTTGTCCCAAGTGAGTCCATCTTCACAGTGGATGTATCAGATAGTCACTGGACTTTTCAACATTAGATAGAATGGGTGAACAATACTTTGACATATATACACAAAAAGAGAGCAGTGGATCTTTTAACATCTGGTAATACACCTGAAAAAATGGAAAAGGGGTACTAAAATTGAAATGACTGCTCAAGAGTACAAACACATCCTATTCCTGTATGCAAAACTTTCAGGTGGCCAATTAAATGTGATCTGGATTTTTTTCCTCTAGTATGACACTACGCAGAACAAAGCCTTTGTGAGAGAGTTAAAACTTTGTGAGAGTGTTAAAACTAAAATAAAGTTTCAGCGGAGTACAGCTAACATCCAAAAATTGCATTTCATTTACAAAAAAGTTCTACACCTTTAAAAAAACCAAACATTAAAAAGTATGGAAATGAGCAGTTAAGGGATCCAGACAGTTACCAATGCTATAGACTGACACTTACTGTCACCCATACACACTTAACATTGCTTCCCAATATAATTTGCAAATATGTACTTTGAATTGAAAATAAATTACTAGGAGATTATTCTTCAAGGGAACTAATTTTGGTGATCTCCTAGTAATCTGTTACCTTGACCTTTATGTATATTTTTGCTAATTTTTTTAGGAGGCAACGTTACATTTGACTAGGCGGTCTAAGTCTGATGGTGTGATAATGTTGTTAAACGTATTTATGAGGAAATCATTATCATTCTAATAATACTGTATTGTGCTTTAAGGAACTAAATTGGTATGTCAATGGAGACTTTAATATTTGTAAGGCTTTGAAGTTTTGGGGTACATATATGAATCTATCACGCTGAGAATTTAAATGTATATTTTATGGTTTATTTTTTAAAAAATAACAGACCAACAGCATTATGTTTCATTAAGAGCCAACATACCACTAATATAATTTAGACACCCAAATACAAGAAAATTCATATCTTATGCTGATCATTCTGTCCTTAATTCACCTGTCTGCAGCACATAGATGAAATCAATCATTACAAGGACCACTGCAAAATCTAGATATGAGAGGGTAATTAACAAACGTACGTCAAACCTTCGTTTTGAATTGCCTTGTTTGGGGGAAGGGCTGAGGAGCAAGGGATGTTGCTTTAGATGCTCTCAGCAGCGTTAGAGTTTTGGGTTCTGTATTCTGCAGCAAAAAGGCCATATTAAGCTGTTTACTAAAGATAGCCCTGATACACTGTTATTCATCAGGGGATGCTGGGAACAGAGCAGCTGCTCTGGTTCAGATGATGATGTAATTCTCAGTGCTGTCAGCAGAAACTCCCTTTATGCCCTGAGCTTTCACTGTTCTTTAAAAGCAAGCTTCATACTTCTTTCATGTCATCTACCATTTAATGGACGTTCAGACCTCCCTAGATTGAGACATGGCTAATAATCTGTATATATTTCATGCCATTTACACTTTCCTCCTTGATAACTTATTTGCACATGGTTTTCAGGTTAAACTCAAATGCTAACCAACTTTTTCAGCTAAAGCCATAGATTTTGTTGCATAGCTACCATTTTATAAGCAACAAGCTTCTACTTCTTCTAGCCAAAATGTAAATGCTATCAAAGAGACAGAAACCTAAATACAGTACTTATATAACTATTCACTGTACATCTACTGCAAACAATGAAAACATTAAGAAATATTAACAAACATTAAAAACAAATTACAGACTGATTTAGCAGTAATCCTCATAAATTCACATTACAATAACCAGACAAAAAGGAACTGAAAGTGACAAATTTCTGGCTCTTCTGGACATTGGCATAAAGCCCCCAAGAAACCTTGTAATTTTTCTAACAAGATCCTAGCCCATCTCACAAGTCAGGTTTCTCTCTGCCAGATGGTCGATAGGAGTGTTAATGGAAAGATTGAAGCTGAAATAAATCTGCCAGTTTTAATCAATCACAGACAACTGTGTCATCAATGAACTGCTCATGTTATGACAAGTTGCCTTTGGTTAGTTATAAGCAAAAAGCTGATAAAATGTCATGCCTGCATATTTATTGCCCGTATCTCGTGTGTGTGTGTGTGTGTGTGTGTGTGTGTGTGCGCGCGCGTAATGAAGGCATTTTTGTGGATTAAACACCATTCCTTCACCAGTGATTTCATGAGTCTCTCTGAAACCCACTAGATAAAAAAAACAATTTATATATATATGCAATTACACATATAGGGTTTTACTGCAGGAGTTGAAAATAATCAAAGTTCACAAGACCCTCTGTCATTAACAAGTTTTCAAACAAAAGCCTGGATTCTGCAACCAGAGTTATGTACGGAACCCCACTATAGACAACGATAGCTCCCAATATTCACCCATGTTAGCTTCATTGACTGCCAAGGGGCCCCAAGAGTCTGTTTGTACGGATTCAATCACAGGATCGGGTCCTAAAACCAAATTTGTTACTCTGTCTACATGCAATATAATGTAGCAGAAACTCGTCTACTAGATACCACTTTTCCCTATTACCCAAATTATAAACTCCCTATAACCGAAGTTATAAATGAAAAGCACCTCACTGAATTTTATGGTAATTTCATGTCTCCTATCACGTAAAAATATTTCAACAAAAGATATTCTTTTGCCCCCACTGCCTTTATCCTAACAGGACAAACATTCGCAAAGAACAAAGTACAGACCTGAACTTGTCCCAGTCAATCCTTAATGTTATTTATTCTTGTTCTGCATTTAACTTGATAGCATCTGTCCAAGTGTGACTTCATTGGGGAGTTTTGTATGAATCAGAACAGCACGATCATCCCCCGAGATCATTTTAAAGAATATTGAACTGTGTGCATGCATGGGTAGAACACTGTTGATCCATTTTATGAAATGATGAATGCTGAGAGGAGAGTCTTGATCTCTTGAAATTTTAAGGGCTGCATTTTTATTCCAGTAATAATACTTGGAGAGATAATAAGTTAGTTATTATAAATGGCTACAGTACCATAGATTACTCAGAATACTGACGTGGCAGATATGTGAATGTTCCACACAGTTTCATCAGTATGTATTTTAGATGTTTCTGAATGATTTTCCCTTTTAAAAATGCTTTTTTTTGCTGTGAATTTGTGAGTAAAAAAAATACTTATTTTCCTTTCCGCGTAGAATGAAAATCGTTTCTAGATTTAAAGAAATACTGTAGTCAAAAGAACATCTAGGACCTGTATTAAACATAAATAATAAATAACATTAAGACTCACTGTGAAAAGAGAAAATGGGAAGCTAAAAAAATTTGAACACAAGGCTGGCACTTTACTTTTAAAAATCATTCCACTGGGGTGAAAGAAGAAAAAAAGAAAATTGGCAAGAGTTAAGGACAGCATGTTAGCTTACTTTTCAGCAAAATCTGTAACAAAAATGGACAAAAATCCAGATGTTTTCAAGTAGGTGGTTGTAATATTTGCTCCGGAACAAGTAAAATATGTACAAAGTAGTAGGATACATTTTCAGTCAAGAATCTGCTGACTTCAGTACATGCAGTACTTCAGTATTACTTTGTGGTGCTTCAGTACAAATTTAAGTATACATTGTTGGGAGCAAAGGCATATTCAAGCCTGAAAGAGTCTGTTCTGAAAATATGTAACACCTCTGCGTAAGTAGAGCTGTGTATGGGTAACAAAGATTCAGAATAATTGTATTTGTGAGGAAAACCAAGGATAAAGCAATCGCAAAGCTAGAAGAAACCGGTTTAAAAAAGCAGTAAAACCTGTATTGACAGGGGAGGAGAGTTTATATGAAAACGAGAAACTAACACCTATGTCTAAAAAAAGGAAACAGAAGTTATAGTTAGCCTAATAAAGAGAAGCTAAAGCTGTGTATTGTCTGCTGCTTGAGATGTATGTGTGGTGACACCATCTTGACGAACATCCCACTTGTAATTGATCACTGCTTGCTAGTGTTTTGCCTTAATATGGGTCTGTTACTCCGATCTGCTGAGTGGCGAATTTTAATTCAACATACATCATTCAGCCTTCTAAGGATGTGATGCTAAATTGATTGAATCAGTGAAAATCTCCCACTGATTTAAGTAGTATTTGAATCAGGCTCCTAATGTTTAGCTGCAGGTAGCAGGAGACCAAATTGCAGATATCTTTCTCTTTTTACACAGTTGTCACCATATACATTGGTATGAGCACTAGTTTTATTGCACATGCACAATTTGGGCAAGCACATTCCCCATCTTCATTTGTTGCTTTCTTGCCGGTCATTTCCATTAGGCTATCTGCTTCATCTGCTCCTCATTCTGTATCTTTTGTTAAAATCTACAGGTCCCCTGGAATGTCACTTCAATTCTGAATAGGAGGGGAAGCCTCGTTCTGGACATGATACAACATGAAGACCTAAAAGGGAATCATTTGCTGGCCCATTAATATTCCTACCTCACAGGTGGTTGGAAAAGACACCTGAAATACACCCTATCATATCTTAATTGTCATTCTAATGCAATTAGGTTTTAAGGTGACCAGATGTCCCAATTTCATAGGGACAATCCCGATATTCAGGGCTTTGTCTTATACGGGAACTTATTACCCTCCACCTCCTGTTCCGATTTTTCACACTTACTATCTGGTTACCCCACAAGGTTTAAATTATTCTTTAACACCTCTCTTGAAAATTGGTGCTTCAAAAGTCAGGTGTGCTTTGATCTTTTTGTCATGGTGGTAAGTGAAGAATATTTAAAATCTCCCCTGACTTACCCTATTAAATTAAAGTAAAATTGAAAGCAGGCCCGACACCTTTGAAGAACTGATGAAAACAGTAGCTGGACTAATGGAGAAACATGGTGTTCTTCGCAGTTCCGATGCGTAAGAAGCAACAAGTGAGCAGGCAGCACTTCAGGAAATAACCACGGCTTCCCTGAGCTCCAACCACTATGCTCAGCAGCATGCTTTGGGTGGCTGTGCTGCTTTAAGTGTTACTTAATTAAAAACTAAGCTGACACACTGTAAATACCGATTTACAGTTTGAGAGAAGCCAGTGCTGCTCAAGAAGCAATCTGAGTACAGTAGCCGGGCAGAACATGGCGTCATGGGGCAGGAGGAAATTCACGAGTTTGGTTGCCTCCATAGCAAAAGCCTTACTTAAGTCGATTTTAAAATCAGTGAACATGAAAAAGGGAACAGATACGAGGGGCTCAGAGGTCTCTTTGGTTTTTCACTTATCTTATTTAGACAATAAGGAGACTGTGTCTAGTGACAACATGCCATTCTCCCAATCAGAAAATATCCAGCCTGGACGCTTCTGAAAACTTATGTATGAAGCACATTTTCAAAATACTCTGGAAGCGAACACTGCTTAACCACAGATCCTGTCCAAAGATAACCTGATTAAAGGCAACAATCACTACCTACTTAATCCTAAATGCCCATCTCAACACCATTGCTCTCTTCAAAAGCTAAATTGTGCAGAAATCCAGTGTAGTCCCCTCTACTATTTAACATCCATGGCCAACTAGTGGCAGCTATAAGACACCATAAAACAAAATATCAACAATACACTATATATTTCTTTCTGAGCTGGAGCAGACAATACAATCACATACACAATCACACACACCCCGGTGCACCATGCCTAAAAGTAATAAGCACTTGGATGAAAGGCAGCTAGCTCAACCCAAAGCTTTAGTGGGTACTGGTCTGGAGAGGAAAGCACACTGACAAATACAGTAAAATTGTATCAGCTCTGGAAATCAACAGCAACTGAAAGGAGACTGCAAGTAATCAAGAATTACATCTGAAACAGACGCTGGCCTCAATGATGGCATTCTATAAAATGCATGTCTTGTTCGCAGTGTCTATTAATCACAGGACTCACAGTATTTTGACCATCAGTTGAGTTTCCTAGTCTCTGGTCTTCACAATATGCTTAATGCTGCATATATACACGTCTCGGTCCATGACCCAAAGAGCTTACACAAGCTACTTAATGCAGGTTTGTGAAGCAATATTTCTGATTGCTCATTCTGTATTTACACTGACAAAAGTCAGTGAAGAAAATATGAAGAAAATACACAAGGGGAGGTTTTAATAAAGTTCTGTTCAGGTCATCAAGCAATTGCCATTATACAGATATTGTTTGCTTATGGGCTTAAGCAGCTTAAAAAACCAAACTTCTGTTACCAAACAGTAAGGGAACTATTAAAATTATGCATAACTTTTTGAACTGAGTCCCCTCCAACACCCAGACAAAGAGAGGAGAGTCGGGGGTGGAGGTGGCACTTCCTCAACGAGCCGCGCCATGCCAGGCTGAGCTGCTGATGTCGTTGCTTCCCATTGCCCCACCACTACCCAAAAATGTTCCTCCACACCCACCTAGGTCCATAAAAGATTCTGCAAGCTAATTATGCCTTCAGTTTCACTCGTGTACCCGATAGTGTCAGGAACTATGGGCCCGAATTCCCTCAACTATGCCTGTGGCTAGCTGGCTCAGCGCTCACGTAATGAGCCCAGCTGGGCTGCAGCACAATCACCTAATTGGCCAGTCCCCCAGTTGGCTGCAAGGAGCCTACAGGTCTGCATTTAAACTCAGCAGCGGCAGGTCACTGGCTGTTCAATGTTAATAATTTACACACCTGCTTTATTTTCAGCCTTGTTCCTGCATTGCTTGGTTCCTGGCTCTGACCACTAGGCCTGACTGCCCACGCCTTGGTCGACGACAGAGGGATTCTAGTTATGCCCTCAACTGAAAGAGCGAGCCTACCACACAAAACTCACAAAGGACTTGTCTGCTCCAGATGTTACTACACGGCAAGTCAGGGCTGCACACTACAGCACACTGCCTTGCTGCACAGTAATGTCTGGTGTGGACACTGATACAGTGCTCTAAACTAAAGTTTCACAGTGCAGAACGTCACCGTGCAGCAAGTTACTGCGCTGAGGATTCACGCTCTGGCTTGCCGCGTAGTCATGTTCCAGGTAGAAAAGCCTTCAATAATTCTGTTGAAGTGGTGAGAGCCAGAAATAACTCCAGCTCGCTCTGTCTTAGTTGTGCTGGCTCTGCAGTGCTAACAGACGAAAAGTTATGTTAGTCACTGAAGTGACTAGAACTGATGCAGCAGCCCCTCTGGCAGCACCTTACCTGTTCCCTGGGGGAGTGACAAGAGGGGCTTTCCAGAACTGGAGTGCTCAGGTGGAACAGCTGTGCATAGGAGTGTCTGCACTTGTGTGCACCACCCCACTCCAAAACACTCCAGCATAAAGAGAGGGATTGGGGGCAGGGTTATAAGATCACTGGTTACAGATCCAGTGACCCCAAAGCCTCTATCTCAGGGGAAAAGTAAGAGCATCACTGGCTACTACCAGCCTATCTGGATTTAGGGCAGGTTATAAGTGAATTACTTTGGTTTCATGTGGCAACGACAAATTCCACCCAAGAGCTGGAACCTTACAATCCAGCCTAAGTAAGGGGGCAGCACATAGCTGCATTTCATCAGAAATGAGAGGAATCAAACTGGGATTCAGTCAGTCTGGTCCCTGCTCCACCCTTCCTAGGGTGCGTAATCAGCACCTGACCTGAGCTTTTGTGATAATGTCACAGATTATCTCCCCTTCTGCGCTGGAGTCTCAATGTACTTATAGGAGTTCCTGGGAAGAGACAGATGGACATGAAATCAGAGTTCTGCGATTTTCCTACACATCTGCAGGAAAAGAAAAACAGCTGCTCTTCCACCCCTTTGCAGGGTCTCAGGATTTAGGCAGCTATCATAGGAGAAAGGGGGCTCCTCATAACCCTTACTTCTCTCAGCTGGCCTTTAACAAGATTTACAATTGAGCCCAAAAGGATTAACTAGTTAAGAAAACACACACAATTAAAATTCTCTTTCCCCTTCTCATGGTGAACGACTGAAACAGGAATAAAATTCTCAGTACAAGCTATGGCTACTTCAACAAGCACACTGATGTCTTTGAATCCCAGAATTTCCCCTAAGTGTTCCACACTTCAGGAATCATTTCTATTGTAAAGGGCAAATTCCAAATTGTAATCCAATTCTAGTAAAAAAACAGATTAAAACAAACTATCCATGAAACATCTATGCTTTCCAAATAGTAATTTTAAGAAATTTCATTATAAAAAAATACTAAATCAGATTTTGCATGCTGTGATGTGCTCAAAGACAGATCTCTCAGGTGACTTCATTATATTACTATTTAATATATTAGAACAAAAAGTTAGTAATCCACTCTTGGAGATGATAGACAGAAAGCCACTTTGATTTTAAATGAAAATCCTGATTCAATAAAGACAGCAATTCTTCAGAACATTTTCAGACTAATGAAATAAAGAGGCAAGTTATTAATCTATAGAATCAGAGACCCTGTTTGTTTTCACAATGCAAAGTTTGTAGTCTGCAAGACTGACCTACAGCAACACGGCTGCTGCTGTATTGTTTGTGCCAGCGGGTGAAGGCTCCTGAGCAGAGAGACTGCCATGTCCTAATAAATCATTCCGAAGTACAATGGGACTCTCTGAGACAAGAGTCTGTCTGCAACTTCTTTTGATGTTAAGGACTTTCCTAATTTGTCCAGGTTAGACTGAGACAGACACAGTCAGGGTCTTCAAAGGTCAGTGAGAGGAGGTTTATTTTTAAACAAATAAGCACCTTCCAGATAAGCCCCTCCAGTTAGTAAGTTATTTGATACATTTTTAGCTTCTTCAAATAGCTTGCATTGTACAAATTTTCAGATTTGTTACAGATTGCCTACTCCTCAGTTTATATTGGGTACTTTTGAACTAGTGTGGCAATGGGGAAAATATTAGTAGCTTTAAATCAGTCTTTTTTAAAAAAAAAAATGGAATAAAATTCCAAATACTACATCTCCATGCCTGTGTCTCAGAGTGAAAAAAAAAAGAAAAAAAAAGGTTTAGAAATATTTTCATGAAATTCAGTGCACAGTTTATAGGAGTCTATGTTTTATAAAATATTGACTTACAAAAACATCACTGTTTTCTTTAAATATATACTATAGTGGCTTGTCAGAAGAATTTGAGAGAGACTAATTTGTAAAGAAATCTCAAACAGGACCAAAAGTGACATTCTAATTCTTCCCATATAAAAAATTGTCATGATGTTTAAATAGCACACTATGTGGAATATTTAAATAAGTACTACTAATGTTGTACAATATATTCTATTTACCCACAAAAGTGAGACTCATTGGAAAAAATATGTGAACACAGAACGTCTAAACTTACTCTTTAAAAATGAAAATATTTTAAATATGCACAATTTACCTTCCTTCATTAAATCTTCTGGTGTGCTTTTTTTTCCTTTAATGAACACTACACAAAGTTATACATGATTCTTTTACATTAGTATTAGCTGTAAAAAGTTTGTGAGCAAGAGTAAACAGGCATGCTGGTATACACAGCACTTTTAAATGGGTTCTTATTGCACACTCATCACTAATATCTGAGCATCTTCTAGTATGTATTAAAGCAACACAACTAACATCCATGATCAATCATGTTTGAAAGCAATCAAGTTATTTCCCACTTGAGGCTACAGTAATGTCACTGTATTAAATTATTTCCCCCATAGTTTTACTTCAAAACTTTTACTTTGGTGCAGTTGGTGGAACAACTGATGCCATCTGAGAGCACAAACAAGAGCAAAAACTCCAAGGCTGCTAAGTATCACCCATCTGGCAGACAGATCACTGGCGAATCGATTTCAGGATCGTGCACTAGACCCTGCTTATGTGCCTCTACTCTCTCTCTCTCTCTCCAACGTGGACTTCTGGTGCACGTCACATGTGACCAGCTCTGCACTGTAGAAAGAACATGGAGGGAGAGAAAATGCTGTACCTAGACAAAATCAATGTTTTAAGCATTGTAATTCCTAAGTGACTCCTGCCCCTTTTCTGGGGGCCATAGGAAAGTGGACTCCATCAGGGAAGAGACAGAGAAAGAGAAAGACGTGGGGCAATGCACTGAAACTACTTCTTTCACATGTGGCCCTCACAAGCCCTCAGCATGGCATATGGGTTGTTTAACCACTGCATAGGAAGGGCAAAATATGGTTCAGAGTTTGATGACTTATGAAAAATAATGAACTAAAAAGCAGAAGCACAACTACATTTTCTGCATAATTCTTCCCCAAATCACATTCTAATAACTATTTCAAAATGTTTTGCTCTATATTTAGTAACAAACACAGCAAGGTGAAGCAGAAATCAGTTACCACAAGTGCATAGGAATCATTATTTGGTAATGGAATAGCACTTATATAATGATGACTGAGCTGCAGTACACTAGCCAATTTACAACTAATTATCTGAATACTATGAAATATTCTGTGAACCAACCACATATGCTCTTGAGTTTTGTAGCAGAGCTTTATAATCTCCACCACATGAGCTTCAGTTTAAGAACTGCAGTCATAGTTATGTAATTAGTAGTAATTTTCTGGACTGTAACTGTATGCAATATCAAGAAACAAAACCCTCTGTGAAATTTCCTGTTTCACTTGAGTATTAATGTTTTGGGGAGAGGGGCGAACAAATATGATACGGCATTTAGCAAAAGTTAACATTTTGTATGTTTTACTCCCTGATCCAGAATGTTTATTCCCATCTTATATAATGTGCCAGCTAAAAATACTTCAACCACATTTATGTCCAATGTCTAACAAAATGTCTTGCCAACCTGGTTCTTGCCTACCTATTTATACCTGCCCCTGGATACTTCCACTGCATGCACCCGATGAAGTGGGTATTAGCCCACGAAAGCTTAAGCTCTAATACTTTAGTTAGTCTTTAAGGTGCCACAGGACTCTTTGTAACATCAATTGAAAACATCCAACATCAGCCTGTGCAGGCACACATGCACATACAGACAGACCTTCCCCTTCATTAAGAAAACTGAACAAGTATACAAACAATGTATTCTAAAAGGGTATCAAACAGGCTCTGCTGGAGTGCGGCCGTGGGGAAACCAATTCACAAATGAAATTCCACAGAAATCTAATCATTGTCAGCTTGAACCCTCCACTGTCACAGTACGATATGCACCCTCAAGTTCTAATAACTAGTATATACAATATTTTCTTGGGTTTCGTTTTGTTAGTTTGCCCCCCAGTTTCTCAAAGAAAAAACTCCTCTGATCAGATAAATTGAGTGAAATTTGAAACAGAAAATCACAAGGCAACACTGAGCACTAACACTAAAACTGAACATGAGACTAAGCTGATATGAATTGCGGGGCATTTAACTCAATCATCATACAAAGTTATCCTGTGCGCTAGAATTGCTCATACAGTCTTCATTTCAGGAACAAATTATTTTATAGACAGTCATTAAAATTCATTCTGCATTTTTGAGCTGCCCATGTGACCTCAAACTGGACCATAGAAGAAGACTATTTCCTTGAATGGAAGAGGAAAGAGTGATATCTAGTTTACATTAAACAATAATGATGCTGTAGAATTAAGTAGACTTGACTCAAGTCTAGACTGAGAGGTCAACCCACATTCATATTTTTAAATGAAAAAGTTTGAATTTTAGATCTTTGGAACCTGCTTTGTGGAAGGGCTCACATTTCCACATATTCCCAGAGGTTTCTTTCTGCTGCTTTGAAGGAGTTATTTTTATATCTCATAAACAGATTTGCATTTCACAAACAGCTTGCATTTAGCCATTTTTTTACTTAGGATATTTAAAGGGGATTCTGCTCACTCAGATAATTTGTTATATAAGAGAGAGAGAGTTGTATCATGGAATTTTATTCTTTTAAACCCAATATTTTGACCATCAGTGATTCCAAGATCCTTTTACCTACCAAAAACAAAAAACCCCAAAGATGAAATAATTCAACTCAATACCATTAACTAAGTAGGAGAAAAGGCATCGAAAGGTGGAAAAGATTCTAAGACTTACAGCATATGAAAAAGAACTGAAGACAGTATTGACGCTCTTTGGTAACCGCGCTCTGAATGTCTGATTCTGTATGACAGAAAAATGCACTGCCTCAGCAATTACTGTTTGCAAATGGTTCTGCAGTCTGTGGTGCAAAGGCACAGACTCTTCAAGAAAGGAGGTCAGTGGAAGCAATACTTAAAGGAGACGGAAAACCATTCCTGAAATCTGTAGTACAAAAGTTGGAAACGGGCTAATTTTCTGAAGCTTATACAATACTTCCACATGATGGTGTGGAGTTGCTACCAAGATTTTATGAAAACTGTATTATAGTAGGTATCTGATAAGGCCACCCTCAAGCCCATCAGATGGGAAAGGAGAGATGCTGTATTCTTAACAGTCGGCTGTCCTCAGTCTGTGCTTAGGGGTTCCATCTTTCAAATCAGCCTCTGATGAAATAAGATTATAGAAGAGTGCCAAAAATGTTATAGTTAAGGTTAGGACCAGTTTTCCATTTAAAGTCAACTCTTCTGAGTGCATCAAAATCTGCATGTTTACCTGAACAGCCTTGAAATTTGGTGTGCCTCATGGGGGCACAAGGTTCAGTTACTGAACCAAATTTA
The DNA here is from genome assembly GCA_007922305.1 of Dermatemys mawii. Lineage (NCBI taxonomy): Eukaryota > Metazoa > Chordata > Testudines > Dermatemydidae > Dermatemys > Dermatemys mawii. The sequence continues at coordinate 81,945,740 of ML677332.1, forward strand.
GGGCCATTTGACCATGGGATTCCTAAGATACAGCTCCCGCAAAAACAGCTTTTCTTAAAATTGATGGTTTGGCAACTTTTTTTTCCACACAGATAGAAATCAAACCAGGGCTGAGATCACTGCACCAATGTCTCAAATGTCTGAGAATCACCCCAACAGAGTGCATGCCACCCAGTACCCTTTTGGGGGAAATCAAATTACAAAGAGTTTGTTTTTCCAGTTAGGTGAGCTGCAGCAGTTCTAAGGTTACTGCACAAAATGGATCGCACCGCGCAATTGCAGGGAAAAAAGTTAAGGGAGTTGAAAAGTAGCTATGTCTCACAGGCCTTGAATAGCTCAAGGGAGTATGTTGTCACCATCTCACCTGAAGAACACATAGGCAATATGAGTTCAAATCCAACCCTGATGTCTCAACACACACACCTGGCAGATACTGGAAGGTAAATGAAACAAAAAACACCTTTGCCTCCCACCACGCCACAGCCTCCTGAGTGCTGCAAAGTAGGGTGGGAAGAGCAATGCCTGCTACTTCTTTCCCTTACACTCTCTTAACTGCTATGTGTGCTGGCATACTCTAGCCCAGCGGGTGCAGGGAAGGGTAACCATTACTCCAGTCACCTAGCTCTGATGAGAAGAGGAGTAATATCTGCTGCTCACCTAATTTTAGATTAAAAACATAACATTTGCTCAATACTCCTTATGTGTACTAAATTTATTTCCCATTTCTCTCCTCTCAACTACTTCCCCATTAGCATGCTTTAAAAGAGAACACATTCCTGTTAAAGGACACACCTAACAAATATAACATAAAAATAAGCCAGCTGACAGAGAAAGATCTTGGAACTACAATCTGAACAACGTGCTGTCAGCCCTTCTTCTAAAAGGGAGTTCTTCCAAAAGTGAATTTCATGCCAGTGATCCTCTGCTATTCACCACACAGAAGTAAAGCCTGTAGCACAGCAGAACAGAAGTGAAACTTAATATCTCATTTTCAGTAGTAGCTATGAATTCCAAGCCATGTAGCAGGCCTCAAAGTGGGGGAGGAGGTGTCAAAAGTAACTTATACAAAGAACTGAAGACAGTTCTGAAAAAAAAGGTGGAAAAATTAAAGCATCACACACACACATGGAAAAGACTCACAAGTGCTTCAAATCTGTCAAGCATGTGGGATTGTATCTCTACAAGCTTTGCTCTCACACAAAATCCTTGACCTTCAGGGAATTCCTGAAGAAATACATCTACCTACTCTCGTTTCAGCTAAACCATGAACTTCAAAACCTTCAAATTGATGTTTAAAATGCTATTTTTTCCTAGCACCAGGAGCATAGCCCTAAAACACCAACTTTTTCCTTGATAATGTAAATTAACAGAATGTTTTTTACTTTAAGAATTACATTACTCGCAATTAGCCTGGTTCGTGAGGCTAATAGGTCTGTATATCGAAACACAGCCTTGGTTCTCACACACACAGAGTATGTCTACCCTGCAATTAAAACCCATTGCTGGCCTGTGCCAGCTGATTGGGAGGCTGTTTAACTGAGGTGCAGACATTTGAGCTCGGGCTGGAACCCAGGCTCTAGGACTCTGCAGGGTGGGAGGATTTCAGAGCTCAGGCTGCAGCTGAGCCTGATTGCCTACACAGCAATTAAACAGCCCTTAGCCCAAGCCCTGTGAACCCAAGTCAGCTGGCCTGGGCCAGTCAGGGGCATCTAATTGCAGAGTAGACATACCCATATGTTATCATCTGACCTTGGCTTCCCAAGTCTAGCTGATTCACCAGCTAAGTGAAAACAAGACAGGTTAACCAATTCTAATTTTTCAATCACCCAGAAATATCCTGGATTACCAAACTGAAATTCTATTCTGTACAATCCAGATAACTGATCTGAAAGGTTCTTGATTTGGAAAACGTGAGCTCCACCCATAATACCAAAGCTAAATACTGTACACTGAACATATTATACATCCATAACAAAGCAGCTGCTGGTTCTTTTGAGTACAGAGAAATAAATCACAAGTCATGACAATAGCAAGATAAGCAATACTGGACATTCACATTGAGCATATTTACTTAGCTGAGCCTAGGCATTTCCAACATTGAAATGGTATGCTACTTAGTGTTCGAGTTTTATGTCAATTCCATTTCTGTAACTAAAAATAAAGTGCACGGCATAATTTGTTCCATACTATCTATGGTCCTGAATGTGTGGGAAATAGTTTTTTTTTTCCAGTAAAAGCACCTACATATTCTGCTAATCAACCACAGTGCCAAAAATGCATCTGAAGAGACAAGTTTCCTAATTAAAAGCAGATGAGCAGCTTTTAAGACCCGCTCATTCCTCGCGTATATTTGCATGTGTCACATTTCAAAAGATTCACTGAAATGAAGAGGACCCGTAAAACGCACGCCCAGCATTTTTGGAAATATTTTGATAAAAAAAAATAATCCGGAAATGAAATATTTAAGCTAATCAGATCGGAAGGCAACTGTCATACTCAAGATAAGCACATAACAGAATAATAATTTAAATACAAGTAGCAAAATGACTGTCCAGGCAACAGAGCAGCCATTGTGTGCTGAATACTACGTCATAGTACTACATACTAACTGGAAATTGCCGCCTCTTATAGTGAGAAGGGGAATATTGGCTAGGATGCTGGACCATGAGACAGATTTGGAAACCAACAGAAATGAGAACAGAACAGATGCTAATATAACAAGCCACCCCAAGGCTCCAACACTGCAGCACATCCCTAATACTGCACTACAATATCAGCAATATGTAGGCCATGAATCCATGGATCTTCTGTCTCAGTGGCACGACTGCTAGCAACTCAGCCATATTGGCAATGGTTAGCCATCAGCTAAGAAAATGTAGCTACTAGTAGGATCAATAATTACAAGAAAGGAGTGAGGCAAACAAACAACTTTTGGAAGTAAATTTCAAGTACACTCATTCCTGAAAACGCCACAGAGCGCTTCTGCTCTCTTTATAATAAACATGAGTTGGTTTTCTATTGTATATGCATATCCTTTTGTTCAGAACCTTATTTTATTAAAAGAGATTTAGCTGTGTTTGCAGTCCTGCTTCATTTCTTCCAAGACAAGTTTTTTATGAGATTAACTTGACTCATTTATTCCCTTGATAATATATCCTGTCCTCTCAGATATCATTGCCAATTTCAAGTACATAGCAATAAATAGGCTTAAAATTTTTAAAAGTAATTACTCAAAAGGCCCTTCAGTTCCCACACTTTCTTGCTATAACAGATTTCACTTCACAAGTAATGTAGTAACATTTCAGTTCAAGTAAAAGTGAACTATTAAAGCTTCCACCAGACCTAGATCCCCTCTTCTATCACACTTCTGTAATTCAAAGATATAACCTGGTTCAAAATTGGAAGTTTAGCACATATAAAGTGGATTTTATCTGATTAGCCTTTTAAAAAAAATGAACATGCTATCCCTATATAATTATGAATCCTGATTCACATTAAAAAAAACATTACTGAAGATCAACTATGCAACTGGGTAATTAAAATTAAGCTGTGGATGTTATTTTGATAGTATTCAGTATAAATCAAACAATTATTCATGCACCAGATCCTAAAAACCCAGACATACTAAATAGGAAGAGGTTATTACCTCATTCAGTGTGTCAAAAATAAAATTACTTGACTTTCCAACCAGACAGTAGTCTTGGTGCTCATTGGAGACAAAAAGTGATATACTATGAGAAATTTAATTAATCTCATTTATATAAATAAACCCTCCAAAATTCTCTCTTCATTGAGTTCAGCACTAATGTTGATAGGAATATTAAGTACAACTCCAGCATATTTCTTGGAAATGTGTTCAAATAAAGTATGTTGTTTTCTAAAAAGCATATAATTCATTCAGTTTGTGGTAAAGCAAAACATCCAAAAATCCAGCTAGCTTTTGAAAATATTGGTATACGTGATGATACTTCTTTACTTAAGAGCAAGATCTTTGCTTGGTTTTTAAAAAGCGTTCTTTGACATCACTAGCACAACAAAAATCCAGAAACTACAAACCCAGCTTTCAAATCAGGGTTTGTTTGCTGTTTAGAAAAGCGTAAAAAGTAGATAAAGTAAATGCTCTTTGGAATTTAATTTTCCTATTAGTTTAACAGTAATTATTATATCACCAATGAAGCTCTATTAAAAAGACAGTTTACCAAGGAAATAACATTTTTAGCTTGTTTCTATGAAACTTTCTTAACACTCCACCTACATAAATATTTGTTTGGAATCAATAATTATACAACATTATAGCATTTAATTACTTAGCTATGAAAACACTGAACAAAACCTGGAAGATCTCTCTTTAATACTCTATCTTTTAGGCTACATGTTTATAGGAACAGATTCAGACCAAAGCCCTTTGAATAGAAACTTTGTAAACAATATAAAACAAAGTTTCCATTCAAAGAGCTTTAGTCTGAATCTGTTCTTACAAACATGTAGCCTAAAAGGCATAAGGAAATACAGATTTATACTTGCAAGTAAATGATTCACTTTAAATAGGTTTGGGAGGATTCTTTTTTAACTATAACTATAAAGAGAAGTCCTATGATAATCCATTGTGTTTTATAGTGTGAAAGATTTAGATGGGTAGAGAGTTGAAGATGAGCCATGTACTTCCTTGCACTACATACAGTAAGATGACCCTTCCTATACTGTAATGACCTCTGCTAATCATAGAAGTCAAGTAAGCATGAAGGACAATTTCATTTCAGAATGGAGAGCAAGAAAGAGTGCTCCATATTAAAACTTCTTCCCACACAAGAATTCTGCTTTAATCATCTACCACCAATATTCCTTTCCTCACTTGTCAAGTTCCCAGTAGCTTGGTCTCAGTACTTTTCAGTTAGGCCACAGAACTGAATCAGTATGTCTTCAAGACTTAACTATCACTCAGACTAATTGAAGGATTGGATTAAAGCATGCTGATCTCATAGACACTTGTGATGCAAGCTGCTGCAGCAGATAAATTACTAAATATTTAAGACCTCTAAAGATAAACTAGCAGGATTATAAATCAATGAAAAATAAATAGCTAGCAGAATCTCTGCAAATGTCTTCTGGATACTGACATATATACTTCATTCATCTTCTAATGAGAAATGTGAAGGGTTTTTATTATTAATTGCATACAAATTACCATGATTATTGTATCACAGGAGAAGTATTTATCCATTCACTTCTCAGAGGAACAATGCTGAATAAAGGAATTTATGCATGACACACAACAACAATGCTGAACAAAGGAATTTCTGGATGCCATATAAGATGTTTGGAACTTAGAGTAATGGAAGAAAATCAAAAGGAATATCATAAATCTTTAATGGTAGGAAATCAAAAATTTATTTGCTTGTCAAGTTCTCAGTATTGTTATAGCAGGAACATTACTCTGGAAGTGTAAACTCTCCTTAATATACATATCTGTATGTGCACCCACCCCACCCCACACAACTCCCACAGGTTTGCTGCAAAATTAATCACATTTGAAAATTGCTAATCACTGACAGAGAACTCTGCAAGCACCCTCAGGGTGTGCTTTGAGTACTCAAAAGGGATAAATAAACATGGTTTTATTACCTACTTTTGGAAAATAATGATTTGTAATTATTTCAATAGCTTTCCATGCTGCTTTATTGTTTAATATAGGGCTTTTTTTAAAAAAAATAAAAAGTGCTTAGCAGCTGAACGGCCTACTGACATCAATTGGAGCTACAGGGGCTTGGCATTTCTGAGAATCAGGCCCTGAAAATGGTGATGTGAAGATGTGGAGAAGCCGTCAAAAACTGCCAGGGTATGACTACGCAGTAACTAGACACCCACGGCTGGCCGGTGCCAGCTGACTCGGGCTCACGCGACTGTTTTGCTTCTGTGTAGACGTCTGGACTCAGGCTGGAGTCATAGCTCTGGAACCTTTCCACCTCGGATGGACCTAGAGCCCAGGCTCAAGCCCAAGTCCAGACATCTACACAGCAGTGAAACAGTCCCGGGCCCCGTGAGCCCAAGTTAGCTGGCATGGGCCAGTTATATGTCTAGCTGCTTTGCAGACATACCCTTAAATGCTCAGCTCTGATATGCAATTCTTTCAAAATCAATAATACTACCATGATGCAAGGCACCTACTTTTCATACCAGTGTTAACCTTCTGACAACAGAATCGGAGCATTATTTAATTAGATAATGTAACTACCGGTTTAAGTCTCATAAAAAAATTGTTAAACCTAAGTATTTTCAGGGTGATGTGTGTGAAATGCTACAAATTAATCTTGAATGCTTTTTTGCACTTCACTTTGCTAACAGAAAAAACACTGCTCTTGGGTTTTTAGAACTCACCATTATTATCAATGAAATAGGAGACTTACAGTATTCTTTCTGACGTAAAAGGGTCAGAAGGGAGACGAACTAAGAATGGTGTTATTAAGGGTATTTCTTATCTTTCAGGGAAACGTTGTATAAGCATGGAGCAATCATGGTAAATAAAAAACAAACAAGGAAAAAATAGACAAGGGAGAAGATCTTTGCTATTACAATAACGTATCTCGCAGAATCAAGTCTCCTAACAGGCCAGATCTCTCTATTTACACATTTATTCTTAAATTTTGGTTCTTAAACCAAGAGCCAGAATAAGCATCTGAACACTACAGATTCATTCTCACTGTGCTTTCTCTATTTAGCTTCTGGGTCCTGACCTCCACCCATCTTCTGTCCTCTCCCCATCAGTTCAGTCTCTCCCCCTTTCCCATCTTGAATGGACGGTTATCTGGCTCTCCTCTCCCTCTCCTGACACCCTTTCATAGGGTGGCTGCTTCCCTCACTCCCTACTGGCAGTGACATTAGCCTTACATTTTTCCACTGCTGCTGCCTTTAAGCTCCACCTATTTCTCATCACACACACATTCCTTCTCTTCCTCCAAAGTACATGCATCAGGCTCTTCTCTTACCCCTGTATTACCATGGTACACTTCTAGCCTAATTCCTTCTGCTAGGGCTTTGATTCCTGGCTCTTTCACTTCCTTTCTCCTCCTAATCTCCTACCCTTAACCCTGGGGGACTTCATCCTCTATACTGATGACCATCATGATGCTTCCTTCTCACTCCTCCAGGTTGAACCTGACACCAAGGATCAACTCCCTTCTTCACCTCACACCTCTGAGCTTGTCTTCACCAACAATACACAAACGAACACCCTATTAGCTCATTCACTATCTCTGTTTCCCCTACCCTCCACGCTTTGTTACCAATTGTAATATTATGCCTAAACTTACATTAGGTTCTTTGTAGGTAGGAACCATATCTTTTAGGAACCACAGAAATATATAACAGAAAAATGACTATGAAAAGAAGTCGTTCAAATGATTATCTGAAGCAGATTAATTAAACAGTTGAATATTGCAGATAGCACAAACTACTTTCCTTGTATATGTTACAGCATACTCCAAACCTATCCAACAAGTTTGATTATTTTACTCATTAAAAACAGAAGTTTTCATCGCAGCCTTAAACACTTGCAAGTGCAGACCAGAAAACTGATATACGTATTTACTGTGTAGCTTTATATTTGTGTCATCAATTAATAACAAAAGCTTGCAATAAAACTAAAATAAAAACTATACAAAACAGATAGCTGTCATAACAGATGAATACTGTCTATTTTTTCATATCAAGTGGAAAAGCCAAAACTTTAGCATTTTAGTGTCATGTCTGTGACTTTGAAGAAGCCAACTTAGAATGGAAGGACAAGAAATGTCAGAATTATATTAAGAATAGATGTCTATGGCTGAAAGATTCATTTGTGAATTTTGATGTAGTCTTTCACACTACGATGGTTAATCCACAGAGAATCTGTTGGCTGATATGTGGTCTGCAAATATGGTTTCATAGTGGCATTACATGAAAAATAAATAAAATCAGAGCCTTAATGTTACTTTAGTCTCAAACAAGAGTTACAATATCTACACTGTCTGTCCGGAAAGATGCAAAGACAGCCTCACAGCAATATAAATGAACTACTGCAGTACCTTTTTCCCATACTGTTTACAGTGTTGGCTAAATTCCTACTGGCAGTAGATTTTCTTCTCGACAGCTTCTTGGTGTTGCTGCTGTCATCAGTGCTGTCGTCCTCTTTCTTTGGTGTGCTACTTCCTTTGCTGTTCAGGTCCTTTAGCACATTATAATTAATTTTACTTGAGATTTTCTTCTGTTCCAACATCTTTTCAATTGCCTCTCCTGCTGTGCTGGCTTGAATGGGCTCCCGCTTTTTTGTAGACTTCTTTGGCTTAATTAAAATATAAAATCAGTGATTCAGACACAATCAAAATAATTTTACCATAACAGTAGGGTGATCTGCAGTGCTGCTGACTGGTGTTAGATGACTCAGTAGGCAGCATGGTTCACTTGGAATCAGTACCAAGCCAATACCCCACTGTGGTGTTCAGGGTATTGTACTGTTGCAGCTGCCAGGACTGGTGTCAGCTGTAAAATGGAGATTCTGGTCGTCTGAGGACATTGTAGAGTCCATATCACTTTTTCAAGAGATAAGGCGTTCACTTTTGCATCTTTTGCCAAATGCAACCATGTCATTTCAATTGCTCTACTAAATTAACCCATAGTTTCTGTGTTGTTGCCAAAGAGAAACATAGCCTCTTTCCCACAGGGGGGCAGGGTTGTTCCAGTGACAGGAGAGGGGCTCCCAATAAATTGTACAAAATTAGCCAAAAAGTAAAAATACATTTCCCCCAAAATACTTGTTTAAAACTAGACCCATATTGGGTTATAACTCTCCCCATAGTTAATTTCTGCAAAATGAGGCTCAAAATTACAGCAATACTATTTTCAGGAGCACCACAGGACTTTGCTCCATGATTCAGTGAAGACCACCAACTATATTACATAACTGGCAATCAGTGGGTAAATGGATTGGCATTAATGCTGGCCTTTGAGCAATTACATGTTCCAGTTAGATGCTAAGCACTGCAGTGATGTTCAATTAGAGGCACTCTTGCGTGGATCAAAAAGTCGCAAGTCAAAGTCTTTGACTGACACTGCAACTTGAACTAAAGGATGAGATGTTACATCAAAGATCTTTCTGTCTATATCTGGCAACTGTTCAGGTGAAGAAAGATCCCATGTCCCCATTCTAAAAGAGTAGGGAATAACTTTGATGTCTTGCCCAGCATTTTCCGTCTTAAAAAAAGGTTTAACATCTAAATATGCTGGTGAATTATTTTTGAATGGATAATAGTTGTTCTATTTACCTCCATTGGTCAAATGCTACCTTGAAAATCGCAGGCACTATGTTAATCAAGTTCTAGCCTGAAGCTGTCAGCAACAGTAGGTAGTTAGAGAAAAACTCAACCTTGTCAGAACAAAAAGGCAGGTGTTTGGGCTGTTTCTGTGCCAGTGGGTTATGCACAGTTTTGAAAATTACTAGTACAATGCCATTTGTATGAATGTAGCCTGAATGAGAAACTCTTCAGCATCAGTCTTTCATTGCCTGGTTTACTTTTTATTGTTTAAATATCTTGGGGGGCGGGCAATGGGAAACAGTGTCTTTTTCATTAGTCTGTTAAAAAAAAAAAGACTAACAGAAAACATACTAGATTTTAGCTGCATGGAGAAAATTATGCACAGACTGCCTTGTCACTTGGTCAATTACACAAAATATTAATGATGTAAATTGTGACAATGTGGCCAATTAGCTTTAAACTGCTAAACTCGGAGAGGACAAGCCACTTGTTAACATAAATGTCACATACTCTATGAAAGAACAATAATATTCCTTCAAGTTGCTGTAATGGAGATTTGTTCAGCTCTTCATACAGAAACCATTACTGCAACAAGATACAAAAGTGCTGCAGCTGTAACAAACTCAGAACAAAACAACATGAATTCCTTTTCAAAAAATCAGAAACGTTTTAAGACTGATTTTTAAACAAAGTAATCACTGAGGATAGCGATCATAAAAGCAACTGACCATTCCACGCAAAAAAATTTGCACACAAGTTCCCTACCTATTAGAGTTCAGGGGGACTTTAAAGTATAGTATTGGGCTAGAGATGTAAACAAAGCTCAGGCAGGAAAATCTTACACTCACCACCTGAAAGGCTGTGCTGCAGCACAGTTTCATTAATGTTTAGTGGTATGATACAAAGCTATTGTTAGGCTAGCGGAGCAAAGACAGTTACCCTTCGTAACTTGCGTTCTTTGAGATGTGTTGCTCATGTCTATTCCCCACAGGTGTGCATGCTCGCCATGTGCACCGGTGCCAGAAGTTTCTTCCTTTAGCAGTACCCATTGGGGAGGACAGCCCCCCCCCCCCACTCCACAACCCCTGAAGCGGCGCTGCCCTGGGGCGCTATAAGGAGCACTGCACACTCCCCTACCCTCAGTTCCTTCTTGTCAGACCAGTCCAACAGAGGGGAAGGAAGGAGATGGTGAGGATCTTGTCCATGCTGTCCCTGGCCTGGGAGAATTTTGAGGGCAACCAGAGCTGGAGAGGCCACATTCGGAGCCTGACATGGCAGATCACATATGTGCACGCCAACATGTGGCCCAGGAGCTGAAGGCACGCCCTAACTGTAGTCGTTGGGAACCTCGTGACCATGGCGATGAGCCCTTTCATGGGCTCGAACCTGTCCCTTGAGAGGGAGGCTGTGGCCAGCGAGGAGTCCAGGAGGGCCCTGATAAAGTCTATGCATTGCATTGGAACTAACAGGGACTTTGCGCTGTTTACCAACAGGCCCAGGGTAGTGCACATGGAAGGAGGGGCGTCATGTGGTCCCTCACTTGCGACCAGGAGCTATCCTTTACCAAGCAATCATCCAGGTAGGGAAAAATCTGCACCCCCTTGCATCCGAGGTAGGCTGCAATCACCGACATACACTTGGTAAACACCCTGGGAGCAGTGGACAGGCCGAACAGGAGGACCGTAAATTGGTGATGTTCCTGTCCCACCACGAATTGGAGGAACCATCTGTCTCCCTTGAATATGTGGATATGAAAGTACGTGTCTGAAGGGCAGCGTACCAGTCTCCAGGATCCAGAGAGGGGATAATGGAGGCTAGGGAGACCATGCGGAACTTGAACTTTACCATGAACCAGTTGAGTCCTCGCAGATCCAGAAAGAGTCTGAGTCCCCCTTTGGCCTTCAGGATAAGCAAATAATGGGAGTAGAACCCCTTGCCCTTGAATTTCGCGGGTACCACTTCCACTGCTCCCAGGCCCAAGAGCTGCCGCACCTCCTGCTCAAGCAAGGCTTCATGCGAGGTGTCCCCCAGGCAGAATGGGGATGGAGGCTGGTTCCGTAGGGTGGAAGTGAATTGGAGGGTGTACTCCCTGGAGATGGTGTTAAGGACCCACTGGTCCAAGATCAGTCACGACCAGTCCAATAGGAAAGCACACAACCATTTGGAAAACGGGAGATTTATTGAGGATGGATCCCTGAGCAGTGCCAGCGATTGACACTCAGGACTACAGAGGCAGTACCATGGAGGGGATTCCGAGCGAGAGCGGTGACGACGTCTGTGTTGCAACCAGCTGCGGTAACCCCTACGGGACAAGGACCTTGGGCAACGTCCCCTTCGGTCAGGGAGGTGTGCGCTCTCCAACAGAGAGCTGTGCCTGGAGTCCCGGGCCAATGGCACCCAGCCAGAGAGCCTGGTGGACGTCGAGGGCGATCCACGTGACTCTGCCCTTGACTGCCGCTGGATGGTGAACGGTGTCGGGAACATTCCCTTTATCGTGACTGGTACTGCTCTGGGGGCGACTGCGGAGAGCCCAGCGATGGCTTGCCTCTGGAGCACGGGACCAACATCGGTGGCATTCTGGGCACCGGCAGGGACAAGACATCTTGGGCTGCTTGCAGGGCCTCCAGCGTGGAAGGCATCCAGACATCCCAAGAGGCTGGGCTAATGTGGCCAGGCTGCTCCGCTCAACGTGAGTTGGAGACCTGGAGGTCAAAGGGGATCAAGGACTGCCCGACATGGGCCTAGCCTCTGCCCCGGTGCACCGTAGTACCGCTGTGAAGACAGCGTCTTCTTGGTCCTCTTATGCCCCAAGGATGGGGAGCGGTGATGACTGGACGAAGGTACCGGGAGATCGCCGTGCGCCAACACCGCAGTGCCTGGTGCCGACTCAGAGCTGGGGTCAGCACTGACTCCATCTGGATGGCTCGGAGTCAAATGTCCCTTTCCCTTTTCATCTGCAGCTTGAATGACTTGCAGATCTTGCAACGATCGCTGATGTGGACCTCACCCAAACAGCCTAAACAGTCTGCGTGCAGGTCACTCCTCAGAATAGACTGCCTATAAGTGTCTCATGTCTTAAAACCCAGTGCTCAGGGCATGCCCTGGCCTGGGCACTCTAACTGAACTAACTTGAAAAACTAAGAATAAGAGGGGTAGCCGTGTTAGTCTGGAATTGCAGAAATGACTAAGAGTTAAGGTGCCACAGGACTCTTGGTCTCTTGAAAAACTAAGTCATTACAGGTACTAGAAGAACACTAGGGACAAGCTGCAGCAACGCTGGAGCTGTGAAGTTCTGATGCACCTTCACTGGCGGCAAGAAGGAACTGAGGGTAGGGGAGCACGTGGCGCCCCTTATAACATGCCAGGGCAGCGCCACTCCAGGGGTCGTGGGGGGCGGGGGGCAATCCCCCTACAGGTACTGCTAAGGGAAAAAACTTCTGGCACTGGTGCATGTGGCAAGCACGCACACCTACCATGGAATACACATGAGCAAAGAACAGAATTATTGCTTGGATTGCCCCCAACATATTCTAAACCACTGTAAGAGGAGTTTGACCAAGAAATGTAATGAGTTTCCAGTAAATTTGCAAATGGACGCTGTTAAGTACAATTGGAATATTTAAACTGTATACCTTGTGTTCCTTATAAATCCCAAGCTCCTTCTCTTTTGCTATTCTTGCTTCTTTCTCTGAAAGATGACAAAATGGTAGCCAGCATGAAGGACAGGTATCAGATTGCTTTTTGTGACGTGTGACCAGAGACAGCATTTCAATTATGCTTCTTACCCTTTTGTTCCTTCAAATAATCTGCATTTTCTTTCATCCACAGTTCTGCTTTTATTTGAGCTTCTGTTTCATTAAGTATGTACTAAAAACAAAATAAGGTTAATTTCTTTTCAACTAACTTTAAAATCACAGGCAAAATACAGTGAAAAAATACAGGCAAGAGCAATTCACATTCAACCTTATTTTTAGAACTAGATTAACAAAGGAAAGTTTGTTCAAGGGACAACAACAGGGTAGTAAAAGAAGCAACAAACACTAGCTAGTGCAATAAATTAGTATTTTAGTTCTTCCACTTTGGAGATCTGAGTTCATCCAAATTATATTTTCAGTTGTACTCATTCAGTTTAACTCAAGTCACTGGAGTTGTGTGGGGCAAGGGAACAGACCAGAATGTGGTCCAGAAATTGCCATTTTAAAGTGGCATGATGAATCTCATCCTAGCTTTTAGTTAAGCAGATTACAACAACCGAATATTAGGATCAGCACAACTAGTCTTTCTATAACACTGGTTCCTGATTGCAGGTTAGGAATGAGAAACATTGGTAGAGCTGTGAAGAGAAACTGGATCAAGCCATTACCAATCATCTTTTTATGAACTTTTTTTTAAAAGTATTTTGTGGATTCATTAAAAGAATAGAGCCAACTATTGTAAGTGATATTAGTTTTAAGTGCTAATAAAACAGCTTGATTCTATAGTGGTATTTTATGCCTTTTGCCATTTCAGATTTTTTTCAAAATAAAATATACACTCAAGTAGTTTATGAGAAAAATAATTCAACTCTAACGAAACTGATGCAAGGAGTCGTCTTTCACATTGGGACAAACTTGGAAAAAAACCATCTGTTCTAATACCAGTTTACCTGGCCAATATTTTCTCAGTTTCATTTGTGCATATTAAATTTGGGTCATAATAATGAAAACACACACACTCCTCATTCAACTATTCACCCTGCTAGCATCAGAGTTATGGCTTCACTGCAGAGTCTAGCAGGAAGAGAAGATGGGTTTGTTCTTTCCCAGCTTCTATTTAAATTATGAATCTATTCTGATGAGTAACTGAAACTGGCATGGAGGGGTTTTGTATTTGCTGTTTCTGTTACTTCCGTAGCACATTCACTCCTCTCCAGATTCTTCCTAACTGCCTGCTTGGCAGACTCATCCTGGGTGCTGAAAGTCAAGTGGGGCTCTTTCCTGCTCATCCATCACTAAAAATAATAATTCTGCAGATCAAATTGTATTCTCAGTTACATGTGTGCAACCCCATTGTTTTCAGTTATTTTAGGACACAAAGAGGAATTACAGCATTGGCTTTTGTTTTTTGTTTTTTTTAACTGCACCTTTTATTTGTAAGCTTAGCATGGTCTAGTGGCAAGGGCACCAGCCTGGGAGTCAGGAGACCTGGATTCAGGCACTTACCTGCTGTATGACCTTGAGCACGTCACTTCACTTCAGTGTCTTTGTCTCCCTTTCAGCTACCATTTGTCTATCTTGTATGTTTAGGCGGTGAGGCAGGAACTCTTTCACAGTTTGTACAACACCTAGCACTAGGGCATCTGTAATCTGGGCCTAAAGCTGAGAGAATTTTTTTGGCCCAAACTTTTGCCCCTTCCTCCCCTCAAAAAAAAGGCAGATTTGAGTCATCTGAAACATTTCATGAATTCATGTTCATACTGGGAAAGTGTTTTAGTGAAAAAGAAAAAATTCAGAAATGTAGGAACAGCTCCTTTTTCACATCATCAGAATGAACCATTTTGGTTTTTCAGGCCAGATTCACAAGGCAAGTTAGGCATCATTCACAAAACCGAGGAGGTGATCATGCCCCCTTTATGTCCAACAGCCCAGAGGTTAGGGCACTCATCCTGCTCTAAAGTAGGGATTTGAACCCAGGCCTCCCTACTCCCAGGTGAGTGCCCTCACCACCATGTTACTATACTAGCAATTGTAGATTGGGGCTCTCAATCTTTCCTGTTGAAACTGTTTCACTTTGTATGAAATACTTGACTAGTCTGGGCCAGAGAGCATGTGAGAGCCTCTTTAGATCAGTAACCAGGGCATTCTCCTGGGATAGGCAAGATCTAGGTACAAGGCCCTGTCCCAATGAATATTTAATAGTTTATACAAAGTGGAGCAGCTCCAACAGAAGACACTGAGACACCTGCAACCTAGAATACGCTACATCTTTGCGGCAGACCCAGGTTTGAATCCCCATTCATGAACAGAGACTGGAACCAAGGTCTCTTGACCCTCATGTGGACATTGTACTCACTGGGCTCCTGGCTTTAAGAGGGGGTGGGGGTACCACTCAGTTTTTCATTTCCTTTGCTTTTATTTTTAAAACGTTTACAATATCAAAAATCAAACTAAAATGTTTTGTTTGACCCAAAACAAAATATTTCTGAATGTTTTGTCTAGTAAAAAAAATTTTTAAAAAAATTGGCTTTGGTTTAACCCAAATCAAAGTGTCTGCCCTGCCCTGCAGTTTTCTGGAACTAACAGCTAACCAAAAAATCACTTATACACAGCTCTACTACACTTTACTGTCATACAGGCAAATAAAATAACTAAGTAAGGGTTATGGAAATCATTGAGACAACAGGAGTCCAGAACACCACTTTAGTCTCTTAATAGGCAGCACCACACCTTCAATGTATCTTCAACAAGTAACTATGTGGTGCATTTAATACTAAATAAAACTTAAGGTTCTTCCTCTCTAAAATAAAATACATTTCCAATAACAATTACTCCAACATGATGAGAAATGGCAGCAGTAACAACATATCATAATTTTATAATACCTTGCAGCGAATGAGCTAGAATGTAACAGATTTGCCACATGCATTAGTTTTGGTACCAGATTCCCATAATCATGGGCATTAACTCCTGACCATCTATATACATTATAATCAAGTTCCAAAGTGGGCGGTTGGGGCACAGGAGGATAAACCACATAAGAAAATATTTTTCTTCTAAGATCAGACAGTAGATAGATAGAATAAAAAAAAAACCTTACCCTATCTATTTCAGTGTCATCAATTCCACTAAGATCTAGTTCACCATCTCCTGTATTTTCATCTAAATAAAAGCAATATACATTTCAGTTAAGATGCATATTCATTGAACATCCACTCCAAGTTCTACTTTTAATTGTATCTCAAGTATAGTACTGGTATAATTGGTTTGTTAGCAAATAATCACCTTTCAGAGGATTATACCCCGCCAACTTTACAGAAGTGATGGACTGCACTTTCCTATTGTTTTCATTGTGCGTGCACACAAACTGCCACCACAGTTAATGAATTCTGACTATGCGCTCCAATCCAGCCCTTTTCTACTAATTGCTTCACAGAAAAGAGCTAAAAATATTACAGTAATTTTCAGTAGACTTTTTTTTTTTAATTTGCAGCAGCAGATGTTTGCTATTAAGTTGTTGAAATCGCTGGAGTAAGAAGATATGGTTTTACTCTTGTCATCACAGGAATTTCTCCATCACAGTCAAAAGGGCCATGAATCCTCTGAAAGTTACGATTAAAAAAATATTTTCTGTTATCAAAGAGGCAGTGAGGTCTAGTGAATAGGGCACCAGGTTGGGAGCCACACTAGGGTTTTAGTCCTGGCACTAACTCATCTACCATATAACCGTGTGTGTGACATGTAAACTGAAGTGCATTAGTTGTCCCATCCGTCAAATGGGAGTTTACACACTTTTGGAACACACTTTGAGATCTATGTATAGAAAGAACTAATTAAGTGCCAATATTACCAGGTCTCCCCTATAAAGTATTAGAGTATGCACTACAAATTCATTTGTACTTTTGTTAAGGCTCTTATTTTTATTAAGACTTTTGAAAACATAACTACACTTTTATTATATCATTAACCAGAGTAACTAGACAAAATAGATGCCTAAACTAGGAATGACAGAATTTGCAGGGGCAGAAACTGATCTTTCTAGATCATTATAAAACACTCTGCAGAGAGAAAGTGGAATGTTATCATGTGCTCAAGGATTATTCTGGAAAAGAAAGATCATCCCCCCAAGTTTCATCAATGATGGGCAACTGCTGACTTGACTAGTTTCCAATGTACTGTGTGGAAAATCAGACAGTTTTATCATTCTGAGAGACAGCTTACAACAGCAAAATATAAAACAAAATGTTAAGGGCCAGCCTGGTGTCTTTATAGTTACTGCTCCCTAATAATTCTCAAGACACTTGAGTTTGACTCCCTAGGCTGATCTCATACTCCCAGACCTCTGGGTATTGAGAAGTGCAGAGAATGAACATCAGTACTAGAAGGAAGGGAATTCTTGTATGACTGATGGGTTTTGATTAAAGTTCCAGTCAGTTCTCTTTGATGAATCATAGAATATCAGGGTTGGAAGGGACCTCAGGAGGTCATCTAGTCCAACTCCCTGCTTAAAGCAGGACCAATCCCCAACTAAATCATCCCAGCCAGGGCTTTGTCAAGACTGACCTTAAAAACCTCTAGGGAAGGAGATTCCAGTACCTCCCTAGGACCGGTAACCCATTCCAGTGCTACATGACCCTCCTAGTGAAAAAGTTTTTCCTAATATCCAATCTAAATCTCTCCCTCTGCAACTTGAGACCATTACTCCTTGTTCTGTCATCTGGTACCACTGAGAACAGTCTAGACCCATCCTCTTTGGAACCCCCTTTCAGGTAGTTGAAAGCAGCTATCAAATCCCCCCTCAGTCTTCTCTTATGCAGGATAAACAATCCCAGTTCCTTCAGCCTCTCCTTGTAACTCATGTGCTCGGCCCCCTAATCATTTTTGTTGCCTTCTGCTGGACTCTTTCCAATTTTTTCACATCCTCCTTGTAGTGTGAGGCCCAAAACTGGACACAATAGTCCAGATGAGGCCTCACTAATGCCGAATAGAGGGGAATGCCCCTACTTATACAACCCAAAATGTCGTTAGCCTTCCTGGCAACAAGGGCACACTGTTGACTCATGTGCAGCTTTTCGTCCACTGTAACCTCTATGTCCTTTTCTGCAGAACTGCTGCCTAGCCATTTGGCCCCTCGTCTGTAACAGCGCATGAGATTCTTCCGTCCTAAGTGCAAGACTCTGCACTTGTCCTTGTTGAACCTCATCGAATTGCTTTTGGCCCAATCCTCTAAGATGAAGTGGTAGGTTATCACAGTATAGGGCCTTGAGAGTTGTAAGGAACGAAACAGTTAAAACAAACAAGGGTAGGAATCATCAGTGTTCCAGAAGAAGACAAAGAACTCCCTGAATAGAAAAAACAAGACAACACACAAAACTGGCCACTTGTACTAGATGAAATCAGTGACAGGTGCCCAAAGCAAGTGGGCAATTGTAAACTGATGAAGGGTGGGATTTTCAAATTTGCATGTGGGAACTGCATGCCCAACTCCAATAGACTCTCAAAATGAGTTGGGCCCTTAACACTTTTATCCTTATTTGAAAACACTATCCTACATAGCCAAAATCAAGTGTTCCCTCCTTCATTTAAACCATATATGAAGAGAATTTTCCCCTCAATAATAATGATTTGGAAATTGTTGCTATCCCAAGCAATCTCATAACTTTGTGCTCTAACTTTCTTCTGAGATGGCCTCATAAATGAAAACATTATGCTGCTGCAGATGTTATGTAAATACAATGGCTGAAAATGCCTCAAGAAAGGTTTCTTATCACCATAATATTGTGGCTTTGAACTTTATGATAAATTCAGCAAATGCTGCAAAGGTCTTAGGTATCAACATGTGAAAGTTTTACACCTGAACTTTAAAACATTTTAAAATAATATTCTAAATGATTCCATATAATTTGTCAGCGTTCACTGCGTCATAGTAAAAGAGTGAAATTTCAGCTGCAGAATCACAGAAACGTAGGGTTGGAAGGGAAGTTAAGGTATCATCCAGTCCAGCCCCCTGCACCGAGGCAGGACCACCTAAACTTAGGCCATCCTTGACAGGTGTTTGTCTAAGCTGTTCCCAAACATCTCCAATGATGGGGATTCCACTCTCCTTGGGAAGCCTATTCCAGAGATCCACTATCCCCAGAGTTAGGAAGTTTTTCCTAATCTTTCTCCTAAATCTCCCTTGCTACAGATTAAGCCCATTACTTGTTGTCCTACCTTCAGTGGAAAACAATTGATCAGAGCCATCTTTATAATGGCCCATAGCATATTTGAAGACTTAGCAAGTTCTCCCCTCAATCTTCTTTTCTCAAGACTAAACATGCCCAGTTTTTTAAATCTTTCCTCATAGGTCATTTCTGTTGATCTCCTCTCTACTCTCTCTCCAATTTGTTCATATCTTTCTTAAAGATGTCCTAAAACTAAACACGGTACTCCAGCTGAGGCCTCAACAGTGCCAAGCAGAGTGGAACAATTACTTCCCATGTTTTATGTACCACACTCCTGGTAATACACTCCAGAATGATATTTGCCATTTTTGCATCAGATTGTTGAATTATATTCAAATTGTGATCCACTATAACCCTCAGATTCTCTTCAGCAGTACTATCACCTAGCCAGTTATTCCCCATTTTGTAGATGTGCATTTGATTTTTCTTCTCTAAGTGAGGTGCTTTGCATTTGTTTTTATTGAATTTCATCTTGCTGAATTCAGACCAATTTTCCAACTTGTCAAGGTCATTTTGAACCTAATTTTGTCCTCCAAAGTGTTTGCAACTCCTCCAAGCTTGGTACTATCCGCAGATTATACAAGCACACTGACCACTCCATTATTTAAATCATGAATGAAAACATTGAACAGTGCCAGATCCAAGACTGACACACTACGTAGGGATGCCAGTAGATCTGCTGTCAAACTGGGAGAGCATATCATTGATAACTAGTCTGAGTATAGTCTTTCAACCAGTTGTGCACCCACCTTCCAGTAATTTCACATAGACCACATTTCCCTAATCTGCTCATGAGAATGTCATGTGGGACTGTGTCAAAAGCCTTACTAAAATTAAAATATATCATGTCTGCAGCTTCCTCCCAACCATTAAGCCAGTTATCCTATAAAAAAGGGAAATTAGTTTGGTTTGGTATAATTTGCTGTTGACAAATCAATGCAAGCTATTCCCTATAATGCTATTCTCTATCAGGTACTTACAAATTATGTAGTAGTTTGTCACAGTATCTTTCCAGGCAGCAAAATAGGACTGCCTGGTCTATAATTCCCTGGGCCCTCGGTGTTCCCATTTTTAAAGATAAGTGCTATGGTGGTTGTTCTCCAGTTTGTAGGACACCACCATCCTCCACGGATTCTTGAATATAATTACTAACAGTTGTGAGATTACTTCAGATTGTTTCTTAAGTACTATAAGATTAATTTCCTAACCAAATACATCTAGCATTCTAGTTTATCTAAATATTTTCACCTATTATTTCTCTATTTTGTCTTACATTCCTTCCTCCTTGTTAATATTAACTGTGCTAAGAATCTGGTCATAATTCTTCTTTTTAGAGAACACTGAAGCAAAATAAGCATTTAACACCTTAGTTTTGTTGACATCATCTGTTATTAGATCTTCTTCCCTCTCTAAGTAGAGGGCCCGCACTTTCCTTTGACTTTCTCTTGCTCCTTAAGTATTTACAGCTATCCTGCCTAGAATGTCATTAAAATCCTTATTTATAATAACGTGGGACCAATTCTCCCCTCATAGCAATTCCCACGCAAGTCAGTAGGAGTCTGACCCATCGAGGGAAAAATCTACTACAGTGTCTGAGCCACATCACTTCTATAACCATACCGGGCACTCCCTCAAAATTTATCAACTTTATCCCTACTCCCCAATGACAAAGGGTAGACAACAATACAGAATAATACAGAAAGAAAACTGTTCTGCTGCAACCTCTTCACAACATTTGTGATGCTGGCATATTCGTGGTGAGTGTTTGAAGAAAATGCTTTTGTTTTAACTACCTTTTTAAAAGTAATCTACAAAAGCAGGTTTGGACATTTTATACTCCTCCACCCTCACTCCCTCCCACCCCCCACCTACTACCCTTCCCTTCACATATCAAAACAATCCACTATGAAAGGATCATCTTTTTTTAAGAATATCAAGTCAATATTTTCAAGTAACTAGTACTCTGGGGTGTGCAACTAAAGTTATATTAAAGAGGCGTGACTTTTAGAAAGTGCTAAACACCCAGTCTCTGAACATCTAGGCCCCTTTACGATAGCTCAAATTGGGACCCAAACTGGAGTACCCAAAATCACTAGTCACTTGTGAAAACCTTGGCCAATAAAATTAGACTGTTTCTATGGTGCCAACTCACAGCCTAACTTACATAAATTTCTGTGCATTACAAAAAACTGTCACAGCATCTCAGAACCAGTAAATAAATGCACATGGAAACCAGAATGCAACTATACTTCAGCTCCCTGAATTCTGCCACATTTTTGGATCAGAAATTTGGAGCTTGTCTACACACACAGCACTGCAGCAGCGCAGCGGTACCACGGTAGCACTTATTGAAGATATTACCTTCACTGCCAGGGGAGCTTCTCCTGTCAGTATAGATACAGGAATTCCTCGCTTAACATTGTAGTTATGTTCCTGAAAAATGCTACTTTAAGCAAAACGAAGTTAAACGAATCCAATTTCCCCATAAGAATTAATGTAAATGGAGGGGTTAGGTTCCAGGAATTTTTTTTCTCCAGACAAGACACTTTATATTCTATTTATGTTTGTTTATGTTATGTTTATACACACACAGAGTATAAGTTTTAAACAATTTAATACTGTACACAGCAACGATGACTGTGATGCTTGGTTAAGGTGGTAAAGGCAGAGGGTAAGATATTTCCCAGGAAATGCCTTACTGCTAAATGAAGAACTAGCACTTGGATGAGCCCTCAAGGGTTAACATATTGTTGTTAATGTAGCCTCTCACTTTACAAGGCCACACAAATGGAGAGAGGGGAGACAGCATGGCAGAGAGAGACAGAGATTGTGTGTGTGTGTGTGTGTGTGTGTGTGTGTGTGTGCGCAAGAGAGAAAGACAGAGACAGACTGTGTGTGTGAGAGAGACACACATCGTGTGTGTGTGTGCGCGCGCGTGCGCGTGTATGTGTGAGAGAGAGACAGACAGACACACACAGACGATGGGAGACGCTCTCCTGCTAGCATAGATAGTATCTTCACTAAACACTACAGAGGTACAGCTGCATTGGTGCTGCGGCAGCGCTGTATGTGTAGACGAGCCCTTAGAAATGTAGTAAGTCACCACACAGTTGCTGTTCATTTCCTTACAGAGTCCTAATTTACTAGACTGAAAATGATACAATTTCAGGGACCATGTACGAATTCATGTTGTCATTTTCAATATAAACTTGTTACAGAAGTAGATGCCAGTTGTTTTCGTTAGTTCAATTAGCGACAGAAAACTCATTCGCCAACTGGTAAATTGCACAGAAGACTCTGGAAGCAAGTTATCTACAAAAAGCATTACTTATGCTGTACAACAGCAGTACAGGGAATAAATGGAGGATATCCTCTGCCTACCAATAATTCCTCGTCTGCCAAATAGGTAGGCATTCATTAAATGCAAAGAATTATTCAGAAGAGGAGGTACATTCATATTTCTAGCTTTACATTCTCCTTAAAGTAAGTATTTCATTACAAAATACCATTATTAATCTTAGCTTCAAAACAGAGAACAGCTATTCTGATACAAAAATTCCATGGCAATCCTCTGTAAACCAGTAGATTCTAACAGCTGTAAACATTCATCTGTTGGGTATTACGCCGCTTGCTCTAATGCACAGAAAGTTGTTTGCCCCTTCCCTCTTTTTATTGAAGTGCCAGGAAAGATTTTTCTCCAATGCTGAACTATTCAAAATGAACCTCTAAATGATCATTTTCTCCTTTAATAAAAATGGTTGAAATGATTTTTTTTTTTTTTGTAAATACAGATGTGAGCAACATCTGGTCCCAGATCTTCAGAAGTGAGTTAAAAGCAATGATGTGATTTGATGTGGTTCTTACAAGTTTTCTTCCTTTAAGGGAAAACACTGCAGGGTACAGGTAAAAACAGAATTCTAAGTTTAAAAAAAATCAGCTTATTTTTTAAGCTACAGAAAGTTGGTCTTTACAGTAAACAGGAAAACAGCACAAGCAGCAATCTTCCTCTCCCTGACTAATATCTAGTGCAACCAGAAGGAAAATCACTACTTCCACAGCTTTCCATCCCAGCTCTGAATCAATTACTGTTCTGCAGCTTGAAACTACCAGTCACCCACCCAGTTCCCAGAACACAAAGCTTCGTCAACAGTCTTTATGGTCCCTCCAACCTACTTTGATACACAGAAGGGTGATAAATATAGACATACTGGATTCTGTTTTAAATCTTTAGGATTATTTACTGTTACCTGCAAATAATAAATGATCAACAACCCACTTATTTAAAAAGTCATACAGCAGCTTTGTAGGCAATTTTTTATTAACCAAGAATACAGTTATTTAATATGCAAAAAACTACAGTAAAAAGAGACAATGGTTAAGAGCATTTTTTCTCTTTCTAGTACAGGAGGCAAACTATTTATTGCACAGTCCAGATAAGAGGATTTCCTTACTGACAGCAATGAAGACCGAATGGTTCTTAGGAAATCCTCTGATGCTTCCAGAGTGGAAGACAACTTGACTGTCTTGTACTATACCATAAAATACATCCTCAGTCACATGGCTTCATAGCAGTCATAGAATTAAAGCCCTTTAGCACAAAAAACTTAATTCATGCAGTATGGCATTAATGATCAGGCTCTCAATGCATTAGAAATACTGAGAGCGTAATATGGCAAACACAATGTGCTTACTCATAACAGGCATTTTCATGAAAACTAGATAAATACCAAAGTAATTGGGGAACAAACACCAACATAAACATGACAGTAGCAACTGAAGCACCCTGCAAGAGAACTGAAGAACCCATCAACATGGGAAGACTTGTGGCCAAACAGGGGTAGAGGTGCTAAGGCAACTTCTAGAGCTTTAAAGAGCCACTGTCGAGAGAATAGCTTAGAGCAGGAATGAGAACTGACAGATCTGGAAGGAAAGGGGGAAAGACGAAGGGAGCCGATGAATTGCTGTGAAAGAGACTGGATTAACTGATGTGGGGTAAGAAGCAATTTGGAGGGGAAGGGAATTTATGATGGGGGATAGGGGAAGAGACTGGAAGATGGCGGGGAGAAAGTGACTAGAACAGTGATTAAGCTTGGGGATTGAACAGTGTGGGGGATGACAGAGTGGATGTAGCTATCTGGTTTGGAACAGAAAGCTATGAAGTACAAGAGTCAGCACAGTGTAAAGAGTGCATATGAGAAAATCCCAGGGTAGAGACATATGCGAATAAGCCCAAATAAAAACGAGTTATGTACACACAGTCTGTCAATCTGGATGAGCAGGAGCATGCTGCTGTTTATGGTAACACTGGGCTAGTTGATTTTTTCATGGGCTAGCAACTTTTCTTGATAATTTTGCAAGGTAGATTTGCATTGTCAATGATTTCACTGCTGATCATTTTAAATGCAACATCCAGATAATGTGCTTTTCCCACAATCCCAATCCACTTCCTACATGTTTCTGGTTGTCAAAAAGCCCAACTGTCCCCTAGCCAGTTGCCAAAACCTCCATCTTCTCCCAGTCAATTTAAACAAAGTTATTTATTGTCAACACAAAAGTCTGTCACAAACTGGAATGCAGAAATGTAGGAACAGAGCAAAACAAACGTCACAAGAAATACATTACCGATTTTGTTCTCATATTTTAAATGAAACTGTTTATTTTTGACTATGCCTCAAACTACATAAATCATTCCACTCTACTGCAGCTGAGTGCCAATTCAATGCTAGGATTTAGGCCCAACTGGCCACAAACTATATGAGGCCATGCACACAATTTAAACATAAATTACACATGTAACTTACTGAGGCCTAATCAGAACAAAGGAGTCCCGTTCACCGAGACTCAAGTCTCATAGCCGTCCAAGGGAAAGAAAACACAATACACCACAAATAGAGTGCTACCTCCTCGCAGGACTGTCCCTGCTAACTATAAATGGCAGACTACAGCACAGCTACAGGGTCACCTGCTTGCAGAATATTCCCACTAGTGCAAGGAGAGCAAACATTAACAGCTCTTACTATGAAATATCTCAGACCAAACACGTTACATTTGGACTGAAAGGAGAAGTCTCTGGAAAAATGCCTTCAGTGGAGCATTTTAAATTTTAAAAAAGGTCTAGTCTAACAAACCGGAGCACTCTCCACTTTCTAGAACAGTGGTCTTCAAAGTGGGGTGCGCAAGACCCCCAACGGGGAGCCGCGGTGTCCCAGCGCCACCACAGGATTGGCCCCGGGAGACCGCCAAAATCAGAACTGTTCTATTTTTGTCCCGCCAAAATGCCACAGAAAGCGGAAGCTTTCTATTCAGCGCATTTTGGTGGATATACCCCCGGGCCGCAAGTGGACATGGGACGACGGAAAGGGGCTGCTGAGGAAAAACTTTGAGGAACGCTGTTCCAGAAGACAATAGGGGAAGCCTCACAGACCTCTCTACAAAGGAGCAATATCACAAGAGTTTTGCTTTCTTCCCATCTCAATCTCCTGGCAGGTGTCACACACTGGAGTGTTGCGGGTGTGACCTTGTGGTTGGAGCAGGAGTCTGGCCTAGTAGTTGAGGCAGAATCAGAGAGCAGAACCAGAGGCATGGTCAAGAGACAAGCCAATGATTGGAGCCAAGAGTCAGGAATCAGAACAGAACCAACAGGCAGAACCGGAGTCGTGGGCAGGAGACAAGCCAGTGGTCAGAGCATGAGTTCTGAGGAATGGCACAGAAGAATGATGGAAAATGTTGGAAAATGAGTCTTACCAGTTGGTTTGCATTCATGGCTTTAGATTCACCTTACTGTCATGTTACAATACATTTTGTGTGGTTTAGTTTCTCTTAATAAACTAAGCTGTTTAGAATTCCAAATTAGCCATGTGCTTGTCCAGAATTACAAATATATTTTTAAATCAAGTATCTGAAAATCAATTTCTCACACCAACATTCAAGTTCCAGGTAGTGTGCTGCTTCTGCAACAGTTGATTGACATCTCTGACAACTGCATTAACACTTTCACACAGCGGTCACATAAAAATTTTCCAATCAAGAGATTATGATTTTAAAAGTATATATTTAACGGTATTTCTGTGAAGTAATGGGTAAGTGGAAATGCTTTACCTGTATTTAGTCTTCTCTATTGAAGTTTTTAGTGAAGTAGACATTTACCCTGCCCTAACGGTGCTTGCATCTGTAGATCACAAGAATTTTGTTTTGTGAATAAGTTACAAGCTATTGAAAAAAGAATTATTTGGACTGCCTCTGCCCAGGCAAAAACAATACTATTTGTGTTGTTTTGATTCCCAGTGCAGAGGGAAATCTAGTCAAAATGCAAGTTTATATATCAGATTAAAATCTTAGGATCCACTTCTAAATTGTTCAATGCGAGCAGATTCCTGAGCTTACAAGATTAGAGGCCTTAGAAAAAAGTTGACTCTTAAGAGAAAATCCCTCACCTTTCTTTTCTCCCCTCAAGAAAAATAGTTCTCTTAGAGTCTTACTGTTTTATTGCTTTGAAATCAGCATCTAATAAAAAATGCCATCCTGACACTGTAGTTCTTTAGAAAGGGGAAGCCATGCCTACTGAAGTACATTGTTTACACACACACACATATAAAAATCCATTATGTCCCCAAAACAAACAGTTTTAAGTTAAAATCTCTTGAATAAAGAACATCTTAATATTGTCACGAAAAACAGCAGATTCTTTTCTGCTCTAGTTGTATTTCTACCCTCCTCCCACCCCCTTACATTTTTTTGGAAAAAAGGCCTGCTTATTTAAACTACTTGAAATTACCCTTTTTTCTTTTCCAAGACCAAAGCTCTGCTGTCACGGCCTTGTTAAGACGGCTGTTCTCAACAACATGACAAAAGCTATTTTTTGCTGCTGAAGCCCATGCTCATCAATGGCCAGCCTGACAAATGATCATCCACAAAGATACTAATTAGCTATCACAAATGACATTCTTCAGCATCAATGCATAGAGACAGCACCAGCTCTGGAAGAACGACAGGAGTCTTCTCCAACTTGTCATTTTTAGATCTATGACAACAAATACAACAGCGGCGCACGACTACAGTTGTTCAAGGTACAAAAGAATCCTGAGACTCACGAGCATCCAGGCAGTTAGTCATTCTCCACACTTTAAGCCTCTGCTCCTTTCTCTCCCTCCCAAACCATAAGCATGAAAATCTTAAAAGTAAGGGAATTTTAAAAATTGGAGCAATAATTAATCATGAGAATTTTTTCCCCACTTTTGGTCTTTTTCTTTTAATTTGTAACTTCATCACTGATTCCCCATCGTTGCCCTTGCATGCCTTTTTGTCAACTTTCCTCTCTTCTCCCCCTCCACCTTTTGGTGCCTTCTGGCTCCTATTTTCTGTATATTTTACGAAACTCTGCAGCATTAGCCAACAGTATCCCTTTGGAAAGGGAAGATCTGAGGAAAGTAACTGACTAACAGCTTAATCAGCTCCCCCCTTCAGACCTTCTAAGCGCAAAGTGCTTCTGCATTTCATACTGAGGACTGTGGCTGTATCACGCTCTGGAGAGTAGACAGCAAAGGAAAACTGACTAAGATCACACAATCTCAGTCAGTTTCTCTTTGCTGACAGATCATTATGTAAAACAGAAAGCACTTTACACAAGAGCTAGCTGCAAAAGGAACAGCTGGCTCTATGTTTAAAGTGCTGAGGCACTGTTTCTGCTGTTGCTGCAGGTTGAGCAGCCAGGTCTTGCTGTGGATACTGAATGTTTTGCTATCCACTACAGTAGCTCGGGGTCATCACTTGGCAGGCACTCAGCCATCTGAGCCAGAGAGCATCTGTATTATTTAGAACTACATCTATTCCTCCAAGGTGCCACGACTGGATCTGTATTTCCGAGCTTACCACCCCTGTTTTGAGAACTTAAGATGCTGAATCTTCCTTGGATATTATTTTAATTATGAACAAACTTCAGACCCACAAAGGAAAATGCATATATATGCTTCCCCTTCTAAAACCCATTCTGCACAGTTCTGGAAAATCACACTCACGTTTGGAGAAGGAGATGCTGAAAGATTGGCATCCCTACTGGGGCAGAGTTAGAGTTATGGTATGGTGCTAAGATGGTTCTTTCTTGGAGGAGTAGGAGTAGAAAGGATACACTATTCAATTTTTCATTTCTTTGCTTTTGTGGGTTGTGCAAGGTGTGTTCTCCACATAATCTTGTTTCCCAAGTTTTTTTCTGATTATGGACAGATCTTCAACATGGTAATGCTCCTTTTACAAAGACCAGAATCTTTGGGAAACAATGCCGCTGGCTCAGGAGCACTGCTGTCACGAAGTTCCTTTACTTTGTGAAAGTAGCTGCTGCTTTGTCAAAGATAATCTCTACTGCAATAGAGATACTGCTGGGACTAGGAAAACCTCTTCACCATATCAGCCTTAGTTTTGGACAGAGGGCGCATTTGGGACATGTGATAGTGAGAAAAATTATACTGCTCTCCTAAAGCGTTCAACAGTAGAGCTAGTCAAAATATTGCCGACGCTATATTTTTTGCTTTCCTTTGCAAAAATGAAGCTTTTTCATGTTGTCCATTAGCTGATGGTCACTTTGCATAATGTTTCACTTATGGCACATAATGCTCATAAATTAAGAAAGGAGCCATTACTGTGTTAAAGATCCTTTCATGAAGGACAGGATCTGTTTCTGAGCCATCTGGGCCCTTTCACAAAAAGCCTGATATTTATCAAAGTTGCTATTTCTTGGTCACAGTTTTTGTTCTTCAAAAAAATTGTTGAGTTGGCTCAAGACCTCTGCACCAGAACTGCCTGAAGAGCTTAACAAAGAACAAAAATTTCCAGCATTGCTAGCCATTTCATTCACTAAGATCAGGAAACTCCTGAACTGGACAAACAGTTTTACAAAGAAGAGGATCCTCCACACTTCACTCCTGAAGCAGCTGAACAATTCCATAGAGTTCCTAGTCTTCAACAAACCAGCAACTCCTGGACAGGCTGTCATAGCCAGGTAGTGGGCAGACAGACCTACAGACCTAAGAGTTGGAACCAGAGTCCACAGTCACAAGACAGGAGTCAGGATGGGTCAGGATACTGGGAGATCAGAAGCAGGAGATAAACTGGAGATCAGAACCACAAGTCAGAAACCAGAGTCAGGACAAGGCAACATACCAGAGAGTCAGAGGCAAGAGACACACTAGAGATCAAAACCACAAATCAGATGCCAGGAAATCAAATCAGGGGAGCTGGAGCAGGAAGCACACAGTCCGGAACAGTGTGGAGCTCAGTTTTTCAGACAGCTTCCTATACTTGCAACTGGCTTCAGTAGGGACAGGGGACCAATTCTGTTTCAGGACTCTGTCAGTAGAACCTCAGAGGCGGAGCCTCAAACAGGGGCTACACTTTATGGGTCTCATGTAAAAAAGTGCCAGAAGGCTCTCAGGTGGAAGGCTGGAATGCATCCACTCCTGTAATTCCTGTGGACTCAAGTTTGAGACCTGGTCATGACAGGCTGAACAGATCTTAGGCATCAACAAAGCAACAGCTACTATGTTGAAGATCCTGGTCACTGTAAAACTGAACTGGTTAAAAAAGGTCTTTCTTTGTCTTCATCAAACGAGTGACTGCTACCTTATAAAAGGATTCTAATCATCATAAATCATCTCCATTTGCTGACCAGAATAAGGATCCAGCTATGGCAAAGAATGTTAATAGTTTTTTCTTTTTGTTTCTTAAAGTAATTGCATAACCTCACAGAGCTCACTGAACTCCTTCTATCCATGTTTTTGACTTTTTACATTTTGTAGTTTTAAAAACAGAGGGATGTGAAAAGCCATGAGACTCTGAAGGAGAACTTTTCTGGGGTTCAATTTTTGCTGACTGGAACTCAAAAGCTACTTAACCAATTTTCTTCAGATGCCACAGAAAATTCAAGCTTTTCTCAGATTATGGGCTGAAAATTTGGGGCAGATGCACTATTTTCCATATACATTGAAGAGGTTGAACTGCTTTAAGTTCAAAAGAGGACATAACATTTTCATAGCAACACTACTGTGACATCATAGTCACTACATACATAGTCACACAAAAGCCTGTGGAATAATCACATATTTTATTTCTTCACTGACTTCATAGAATCATAGAATACAGGGTTGGAAGGGACCTCAGGAGGTCATCTAGTCCAACTCCCTACTTAAAGCAGGACTAACCCCAACTAAATCATCCCAGCCAGGGCTTTGTCAAGCCTGACATTAAAAACTTCTAAGGAAGGAGATTCTACCATCTCCCTAAGTAACCCATTCCAGTGCTTCATCACCCTCCTAGTGAAAAAGTTTTTCCTAATAGCCAATCTAAATCTTCCCCTCTGCAACTTGAGACCATTACCCCTTATTCTGTCATCTGGTACCACTGAGAACAGTCTAGACCCATCCTCTTTGGAACCCCCTTTCAGGTAGTTGAAAGCAGCTATCAAATCCCCCCTCAGTCTTCTCTTCTGCAGACTAAACAATCCCAGTTCCCTCAGCCTGTCCTCAGAAGTCATGTGCTCAGGCCCCTAATCATTTTTGTTGCCCTTCTCTGGACTCTTTCCAATTTTTCCACATCTTTCTTGTAGTGTCCACCACAAAGCTGGACACAGTACTCCAGCTGAGGCCTCACCAATGTCGAAAAGAGGGGAACAATCACATTCCTCAATCTACTGGCAATGCCCCTACTTATACAGCCCAAAATGCCATTAGCCTTCTTGGCAACAAGGGCACACTGTTGACTCATGTGCAGCTTCTCGTCCACTGTAACCTCTATGTCCTTTTTTGCAGAACTGCTCCCTAGCCATTTGGCCCCCCCGTCTGTAGCAGTGCATGGGATTCTTCCATCCTAAGTGCAAGACTCTGCACTTGTCCTTGTTGAACCTCATCAAATTGCTTTTGGCCCAATCCTCTAATTTGTCTCGGTCCCTTTATATCTTATCCCTACCCTCTAGCATATCTACCACTCCTCCCAGTTTAGTGTCATCTGCAAACTTGCTGAGGGTGCAGTCCACGCCATCCTCCAGATCATTGATAAAGATATTGAATAAAACCAGCCCCAGGACCAAACGTTGGGGCACTCCACTTGATACCAGCTGCCAACTAGACATAGAGCCATTGATCACTACCTATTGAGCCTGACAATCCAGCCAGCCTTCTATCCACCTTATGGTTCATTCATCCAGCCCATAGTACTTAAACTTGGTCGCAAGAATACTGTGGGAGGCTGTATTAAAAGCTTTGCTAAAGTCAAGAAATAACACATCCACTGCTTTTCCCTTATCGACAGAGCCAGTTATCTCATCATAGAAGGCAATTAGGTTAGTCAGGCATGACTTGCCCTTTGTGAATCCATGCTGACTGTTCCTGATCACTTTCCTCTCCTCTAAGTGCTTCAAGAATTGATTCCTTGAGGACCTTCTCCATGATTTTTCCAGGGACCGTGGTGAGGCTGACTGGCCTGTAGTTCCCTGGATCGTCCTCCTTTTCTTTTTTAAAGATGGGCACTAATTTAGCCTTTTTCCAGTCATCTGGGACCTCCCCTGATTGCCATGAGTTTTGCAAGATAATGGCCAATGGCTCTGCAATCACATCTGCCAACTCCTTTAGCACCCTCGGACGCAGCACATCTGGCTCCATGGACTTGTGCTTATCCAGCTTTTTTAAACGGACCTGAACCACTTCGTTCTCCACAGAGGGCTGATCACCTTCTCCCCATACTTCTTGGCATAGTGACCATGAATGAATCCATAATGCTAGTTTATGAGGTAATAAGAAAAATCCAACTATAAAGCTATAAAAGCCATTAAATTAAAGAAAAGAGGACAGGAGAAAGAGGAATGAAAGATTTCTTATATGAAAATTGTCTGTTATCAACTTCCCTCCTCATTCATCACTAATGGGCTAATGTCTCTACACACACAGGAATTATGAGGCAGTCAATTGTTGTAACTGGAAGCTCCATGACTAAGTCCCACCCTTCAACTCAGGCCAGAAGAGTTCTTCTAAAGATGTAGAAAGATTCCAGAAACCGACTGCTAGCATTAAGATAACAACTTGATAGAGTACATTAATTAACCTTAAAACAATTATATGCATAAGTCTTCCATTAGAGAAAATTTTCAATTTGATGAAGGAAAGAAGTTGCTCTCAGAAAGAAAATTATCAGGTAAGAAATTTCCTCATTCTGTTGCAGCTTTTCTCATCATTCATCACTAATGGGAAATAGCAAGCAATGAATCTCAGAAGTAGCAGAGGAAAAGAAGAAACAGAGACTTAATTATTCTTCTAATAGAATAATAGATAGGAAAGGACAACCTCCAAATAAAGGGAGAAATTATGTGCGAACAAATCCAGAAACACCTTCCTACCAAAGGATGCGGAAAAAAAAGAGAATGGAAACTTAATTTACAAATCTTCATAATATTAGGTTCACATACTAGGGACACAGGGAGAAAAGTGATTTCTGTGAAAAGTTTCCAGCTGTCTACCATGCCAACTTTTGCAGAATTTTAACGTCTTGCCTAAAGCAACTCTGAGGCCCTAATATTTTGGCATTTTGGATAGAATGAGATGAACATGATACAAGTGGTATGTATATTCCATATGCTTGAGATACCTCTTTATATCACTTATATGAGGAATGCTCATTTATGCCACTTCTTTCCAAAGGAGGGACAGGGGTTAGAACAAAATGATTGGTGAACTATTACCCAGGAACTATGGAAAGAGGAACTCACCTTGAACAGAAAGTTTTCTGAAGCCATATGAATAAACCTTTTCCTCATGAGGACAGCAGTGTGGCTCTTGTACAAAAGGAGAACGAATTCCAAAATTGCTTTTCAGAGGTAATAATGACTAGAAAGACCAGTCACAGGCTTGTTTAGACTACTATTCTGATTAATTTTTGCACCTGATAATACTCAAATGGAGGATCCAGTGATCCTTCCCAGAAAACACTGCTAAGGCTGGTACCCTGGTTTCTATAGTGCTTGGATATTGGACTCCAATCAACAGTTTTGAAGGAACTCTAGTGTAACAGAGATCATCAGAAAATGTGACCAGATCAATTAATGAAATTTTCTGGTTGAGCTCTGTCTGGATACTAAACTGTATTGGAAGCAAATGGAGAATCCATATTGAACAATACTACTTTTCTGATAGCCAGGCTTTTAACTTTGAGTCCAGATCGAAGGAATCACTATTTCAAGAAGTCTGGTCTTTTGTACAAGTACAATGTAGGGTTCTTGGCTCTAGAGTAAATCCAAAATGCCTTCTCAGGACTAGCAGAAGGACTTCAATTTTCCCTTTTCCTCTTATCTGTGTTCGTTATGTGAAGAGTCCAGAAAAGTAGCACTTTCTTCTCTGTCCAGGATATTTCTTTTACTGTTGTGGAGAAGCTTTGCCCTCTGACTACTCCCTGCTTTTGGGAGGGATATAAACACTCATATTTCAATTGAAGTCAACCTCTAACAGTGCAAGGAGACATCCTCTGTGTGCACCATAACTTCCCACTATGTGACTTCCTACATGGTGCAAACCTTCTACTGATGGCAGCTGATACTGACCACAGCTGTCATCAGTAGAAGGATATTGGACTTCATAGACCAATGGGCCAATCCAGTGTGGCCAGGCATGTGGGGTTTTGAAGTGAGCTTGAAGAATGTGTATGCTGAGATTCTGGAAATTTGATTTCCAAATATATTCTCCACCCTGAGTGGATTTTCTGCTTCAGACAGTGGAACAAGCTGGTTCTTGGGTTTCTCCCAATCACTTTGTTTTGTAACTTTAATTTGTATTCATCTTTGCGCAATAAAAACTTACTAATTATCCTTCCCCCTCTTCCTCCTCCTGCCTGGATCTGGGAGTATGCTGGTTGCACCTGGACCCACTGCCGCAAGAACTCCTCTCAGGGACTCCTCTGCCCTCATTTTGGCATGGCAGAGCTGTCTCACTAACACCTGGCTAAATCAAGTGGTGTTCCCTGTGTGGGGCATTTACTGGCTCTACAGAGCGTGAATTATCCCCTGCCTGTTCACAGACAGCCGACCATCATGCTGCACAGGGCTCTGAGTTGGACCAGCATATTGCTCCCTCACTCTCATCCTGCTCCAAGCAACCATGGAGAAAAACTCAATCTGGAAATTGAGCATTTTTGGGAAGGGTCTAAGAATGAAGAGGACAGCTCAGAGGGTAAGCCCCGCAACAGACTTGGGCTGAAGGGGGAAACCCCCGTGAAAGTATCTAAAGTTACCCCTCCCCCCCAGATACTTAAGTGAGTTCTCTGATCCCTAGCAAAAGTAGTGGGGCTCATACACAGCTTCTCTTTTTCTGCTATGAATTGGGGGAGTCTCATAATGCTCAAGGGTGAGTTTGCAAAAGGCAAAAGCAAGTGTCATCTTTGCAAGGCAGCAACTAGACTTGCTAATGAACAAGTGGGGTGAAAATCCGAGATTAAACCCCTTCTTTGACTTCCACCCTTATGGAGTGTTTGCTGGGGCTTTTCTCCTACACAGAGGCTCTAGCAGTGCCTTGTTGTATTCAGCTCACTGCCCCTTCCTTCAGCACCATGTCTGGGTATGCAGAGAAGCCTGTCACTCCTGTGCAGCCCTGCCTCTGGTTGCCGTGTAATGGGAATTGTGCCTGTCTGGCTTTCAGCCCAAGGACTCTAGCTCTGTCAGGCAAACAGGCTCAGATTTCATAAGAACATAAGAAAGGCCGTACTGGGTCAGACCAAAGGTCCATCTAGCCCAGTATCCTATCTACCGACAGAGGCCAATGCCAGGTGCCCCAGAGTGAGTGAACCTAACAGGTAAAGATCTCTCTTGATCTCTCTCCTGCCATCCATCACCCCCCTCTGACAAACAGAGGCTAGGGACACCATTCCTTACCCAGCCTGGCTAATAGCCATTAATGGACTTAACTCCATGAATTTATCCAGTTCTCTTTTAAACCCTGTTATAGTCCTAGTCTTCACAACCTCCTCAGGCAAGGAGTTCCACAGGTTGCCTGTGCGCTGTGTGAAGAACTTCCTTTTATTTGTTTTAAACCTGCTGCCCACTAATTTCAATGGGTGGCCCCTAGTTCTTCTATTATGGGAACAAGTAAATAACTTTTCCTTATTCACTTTCTCCACGCCACTCAATTTTATATACCTCTATCATATCCCCCCTTAGTCTCCTCTTTTCCAAGCTAAAAAGTCATAGCCTCCTTAATTTCTCCTCATATGGGACCTGTTCCAATCCCCTAATCATTTTAGTTGTCCTTCTCTGAACCTTTTCTAATGCCAGTATATCCTTTTTGAGATGAGGAGACCACATCTGTACACAGTATTCAAGATGTGGGCGCACCATGGATTTGTATAAGGGCAATAAGATATTCTCCGTCTTATTTTCTATCCCTTTGTTAATGATTCCTAACATCCTGTTTGCTTTTTTTGACTGCCGCTGCACACTGCATGGACATCTTCAGAGAACTATCCACGATGACTCCAAGATCTCTTTCCTGATTAGTGGTAGCTAAATTAGCCCCCATCATATTATACGTATAGTTGGGGTTATTTTTTCCAAAGTGCATTACTTTACATTTATCCACATTAAATTTCATTTGCCATTTTGTTGCCCAATCATTTAGTTTTGTGAGATCTTTTTGAAGTTCTTCACAGTCTGCTTGGGTCTTAACTATTTTGAGCAGTTTAGTATCATCTGCAAACTTTGCCACCTCACTGTTTACCCCTTCCTCCAAATCACTGATGAATAAGTTGAATAGGATTGGTCCTAGGACTGACCCTTGGAGAACATCACTAGTTACCCCTCTCCATTCTGAAAATTTACCATTTATTCCTACCCTTTGTTCCCTGTCTTTTAACCAGTTCTCAATCCATGAAAGGATCTTCCCTCTTATCCCATGGCAACTTAATTTATGTAAGAGCCTTTGGTGAAGGACCTTGTCAAAGGCTTTCTGGAAATCTAAGTACACTACGTCTACTGGATCCCCCTTGTCCACATGTTTGTTGACCCCTTCAAAGAACTCTAATAGATTAGTAAGACATGATTTCCCTTTAAAGAAACCATGCTGACTTTTGCCCAACATTATGTTCTTCTATGTGCCTGACAATTTTATTCTTTACTATTGTTTCAACTAATTTGCCTGGTACGGACGTTAGACTTACAGGCAGAATCAGAATGGGAATTATGCCTTTTGATCATCAGCCCTAAACACCTTCTGTGCCAGAGAAAGAGGCTCAGTGTCTGAAAGTAGAACTGGTCATGAATTTTTTGACTAAATGTGTTTTGTCTGAAAATGGTGATTTGCCAAAACCAAAACGTTCTGCAGATAATTAAGCTTTTTTGAGAAGATTTCTCAGGTTCAGGATGATGGAATTTCTTCTCAGAACAAGACATACATTCACCTTCAGTAGCCAACAGCTCAGTGGTTAGGACACTCACCTGGTATGTTGGAAATCCAGGTTCAAGTTCTGAACTGGATAGATCAAGGACTTTTTAGATATTCATTGGGCTAGAGACAGCATCAGGTGGAGCGGGGACTTGAACCTGGGTTTCCCAAATGTCAGGTAGATAACCTAACCAGAGCACTACAGAAGCACAGGTTGCAAGTTACACTCTTATAGCCATGTATAGACAATATGCCAATCGTACATACTCATTTCATAACTGGATGGCTGCTAGAAAGGACTCATGACACCAGTTTTTCAAAATCAAGAAGAGCTTTTCTCTCAGTGTAGAGAATTGCACACCCTGGGGTCAAAACAAACTTGGCTTTGGCCCTAATTTTACCATCCCAGTAAAGATGTGCAAAGATCCAAAAATTCATTACATGAGTCACTTACTGAGGGGTCCTCCAAAGCCAATTACCTCCAATGGATAGAATTGCTATTGCCATGCATCAGCTTTATCTCCTCACTGCATTTCTCAAAATGCATCTACAGAAATTACTTCTGAGAACATAGAACCATGCACCTGATAGGATTAAAAATTGCCATTTACAGGTCACATCTGCATGTCCCTTTGTAGGCAGGTAAGTACAAATAGCATATTGAAAACCAATCCAGTTTTCATACTAAACCCAGCTGAAAAGGGAGACTTAGTCCTGGAGCTTCCAGCAACAACAATGGAGCACCTCCAAAATCTCTGGGTGGGGGGTATTAACCCATTAGTGATGAATGAGGAGAGATGCTGTGCAACGGAAAAATAAACTGTTGTTTTAAATAAAATCTTCTACTGTCAAATTAAAAATGCAAGTAAAAGGAAATTATTCGGCTTATATAGTCATCCACTTCTTACTACTTAACCAATTAAATAAATCTCCAGGATATTCTATTACTAACACTAGTAAAAGATATAGACACCTATAAATACATACATACATATAGGACATCAAGAGGATCATGAAAAATTTATAAACCTGGGGTGAAATCATAACCCCAATGAAATCAGTGGCATAACTCCTATTAACTTCAATAGGGCCAGAATTTCACCCAATACATATGATAAATCTACAATGCATTATCCTCAAGATTCACATGCCCTGTCCCAAATGATAGTTGGCCCTCCCAAGAGGCTTTTCCTACAACACTCATTTTGTAGTTCACATATTTAGAAAACAGTTAAGGTCTTTGAAATTGCAAATCAAGAGGTTACATTCTATTCATTTTGTTTTTCTCAATTTAAACCCTGTATGACACTGAATGTAATTAATTCTTAATTCTATTCAGATGTTCTCGTCACCTATTTAACACCAGTGTTACAAAGGTGCTAGAAGGTCAAAAACTATGACTCATCTTTTGTGTAATGAGAAAATAAGATTCATCAGACTTACCAATACTTCTGTGCCATGCATCCATTTTATTCTGAAATGTATGCTGCAGAATTAAAGTTGTTTTTCTTTTTTTAATTGGATAAAGACTCACTCCCACTGGGCTTATTACTATCAATGTAAGCTGTACCAGATAGAGCACTTTATTAAGGCAACAACTCTCAGAATAAGGCTATGCACTTTTAAACATTTCCTGAATGCTTTAAATATTTGTTTCACATATCTGATAGATTTTAATGTATTTGGTGTTTCATCCACAGTTGATTTCTTTACAATGAGAAAGTTATTTTAAAATAAACAAAAATGCAGTTATGCTCAGATAAATATGGGTGCACCTTCAATATTACTTAGGGTATGTCTACCCTGGCAAGTTTCTGTGTCAGAAGTTATACCACTTTTATTAAAATACTGGAATTAAACTGCTGTTGTGTGTCCACACTAGAAAGCACTGAATTTACCATATCAAGTGGAAATCCATCAACAATCTGACATCAGGAATCATAACATTCAAAAACCAGTAGAACACTTTCATCTCTCTGGTCATTTAGTAACTGACCTAAAAGTGGCAATTCTTCAATTAAAAAAAACTTCAAAACCAGACTCTAATGAGAAACTGCTGAACCGGAATTAATTTGCAAACTGGATAGCATTAAATTAGGCTTGAATAAAGACTGGGAGTGGCTGGGTCATTACACAAACAAATATATTTCCCCATGCTAAGCTTTCCCCTACTGTTATTTACACCTTCTTGTCATCTGTTTGAAATGGGCCATCCTGATTATCACTACAAAAGTTTTTTTCTCCTGCTGATAATAGCTCACCTTAATTGATAAGTCTCTTAAAGTTGGTATAGCAATCCCCATCACGCACGTGTGCGCGCGCTCCTGCTATATGTTCCAGTCTATGCATCTGATAAGCGGGTTTTAGCCCACAAAAGCTTATGCCCAAATAAATTTGTTAATCTCTAAGATGCCACAAGTACTCTTTGTTCTTTTTGTGGATACAGACTAACATGGCTACCACTCTGAAATCTGTGCTCCTTGTGATGTTGGAGTACATCCACATTAGCAGCTCTTGTAACGACAAAGAGAGTAGTGCATTGTGAGTAGCTATAACATTATGTAACTGGTGGCAGGGTGCTTTGGGGAGGGTTTGCAGTGCCCCATGGGGCAGGCACGGCATCACATGATGCAGGTTTCCCAATCCCATTGTTCTATGGACATCCTATTACATTGCCAGCTGCTTTTCAACTGAAGGGGGTGGGGTGTATGAGGGGCAGAGACAGACAATGTGTTTTGGGAGACAGAGTATGTCAGCATGCTGTCTTGTAAGTTCAGACAACAGCAGGAAGCAACCAGTCCTGAGGCAGGGGGAGGGGGAAACCCCAACATCAGTCCCCGCCTCCCACTCTGGGCTCTCTGTTCAGCAATCTCTCACACACACCCCAACACCTGCCTCTGTGTTCAACAGCACCCACATTAATGGTTTGCTTTGTGTCCTGGAGCAGATCAGCACATCATACAACAGCTGTCAGAAACTGTACTTTGAAAGGGGAGGGGCGCATGTCTCCAGGGCAGCAGAGTTCAAAACAATGAGCAGGGCATTTACTTCAGGCATCATGGGACAGCTCCGGAGGCCAATTACAGTGCAGAAAGCAACCCAGTGTCTACATTGGCAACAGAGTGCTGGAGCCTCTGTGCAAATAGCCTTACGACTCTCATCGAGGTGGTGTTTTTGCAGGGTTGCAATTGAGGAATTTCTGCGCACAAAGTGGCTTGCCCGGGTGTACACGTCTGCAGTTTAAGTGCAAAAAGCTGCTTCACAGCACAGAAAGTTGCCAGTGTAGATAAGCCCACGGTTAGGAAACAAAACTGAAAACAGCAGACCTTTTCAGCCTTTATTTAGCATGGAGCTGGTTTCCTCCTATAAGGAATAGAACCTTCTTACGTGAAGGAAGAACAGATTGTTATGTTAATTTTGATTAGGCAAACTTTTTTTTGTGTGGGTTGAGTGGTCAATTATCATTTGTAGCCCATTGAAACAAGTTGGTTGAGATGGTCAGATGAAGATACTGTGAGCCATTTGATACAAGACACGAGTATAAATCCAATATTTTAAAAGAATGAAAAGATGAGATTTTGACAACCTGTGATTACTGGCTAAACATGGGTGGAAAGAGAGCCAAAGTAAGGTACAAACTAAAAATATATATGTTTGCTCCAGTACTGCATCACAG
The DNA here is from genome assembly GCA_007922305.1 of Dermatemys mawii. Classification (NCBI taxonomy): domain Eukaryota; kingdom Metazoa; phylum Chordata; order Testudines; family Dermatemydidae; genus Dermatemys; species Dermatemys mawii. The sequence goes on from ML677332.1 coordinate 81,986,021, forward strand.
ACTAAAGTACTACATGTCAATTAAAACACAGGATTAATTTTACTGGCACTTTAAAAAATGAGGAAGTTTTCCATATTGCAAATAAAAATCAATGTAGGAATCTGAATATTAACAGAAATTGTAGTCTATCAATACCACTTAAAATGCTGGTCAAATGAAATGGATAACCTGAGCTCAAAATATTTGCCAACATACTAGACCGAAGGTGTCACACAGATTAAAGATTGGGCAAATCAGCAGGCATCTGAATTAGCCCCTCATCTCCTCTCTACTAAGAGAAGACACTAGATTTCCCAACAGGACACTGACCCTTGATTTGCTGCATGCTTATCATCTTTGTATCAGCCTTGGTTATGAGATATGGGGTAAATATGGAGCTGCCATTCTCCTGGGAGTAGGAGCACATTATCACTAACTCACAGTGATGCATTTAGGCATAGCAGATTCAAGCAGAACCAAATCAGGTGACCTTTTCTGGCACCGAGAATTGGGAATCAGTGACTCAGAGGGGTATTTGGCTGTTGTTCTGCAAAGGCTCTACAAGTCAGCACATAAGCACCTTATCACTAATACCAAACTTGATAGGTGGCCAGTGCATGTGGACCAAGATAGGGGGCACATATCTGTGCCAATAAATAAAACAAGTGGAATGCCAATGAACAAAGCATTACAAGTATCTACTTGAGAGGCCAGAATCACAAAAATGTAATTCTGGAAATATTTCTCACGTGCTATAAAACTGACTTCATCAATACAATGGCATGGGCACCAAAAGTAAAGCCTAAATCATTCAGAATGTCAAGACCTGACTGAAAGGTATGGTTGTATATCTGAATTAAACAAGGAGACTGAGGAAGCCTGCCAAAACTGGGGGAAAGCCAACAGATGTGAAGGAGCACATGGTTTGGACAAATATATCCTTCAGGGGATGATTTACTAGAGGGGACACACTATAACCTAGCAAAAAGGAGAGGATAGAAGTTGATAAACTACAGGCAGGAACTGAAGAAAAACAGTCAAACTAAAAAGAATTGCACTCAATTACATCACATGAAGGCATACAACTAAATATTGACAAATTTTATAAGTGCTTTTATATAAATGCTAGAAGTCTAAATACTAAGATGGGTGAAATTGAGTGCCTGACATTAAATGAAGATACTAATATAATAGACACCGAAGAAACTTGGTGGCATGATGGCAACCAATGGGACACAGTAATATTCGGGTACAAAATATATAGAAATGACAGCAGGTTGCAATGGTGAGGGAGTGGCACTATATGTAAAAGAAAGCAGTCAAATATAATAAAAAACTTAAATGAATCAAACTGTACCACAGAATCTCTATAGATAGAAAATCCATGCTTGAATAATAAGAATATGGCAGTAGGAATACACTACCAACCACCTACCCAGCAGAGTGACAATGAATGTGAAATGCTATGGGAGATTAGAGAGGCAACTAAAACAGAAAACCCAGTAATAATGGCTCAACAAGGGGACAGGGAACATGTCACCTCAGGATGAGATTCAGAGAAAATATTTCTAGACATCATTAATGACAGCTTCTTGAAGCAGCTAGTCCTGGAACCCACAAAAGGAGAGACAATTCTTGATTTAGACCTAAATTGCACACAGGATGTGGTCCAAGAAGTAAATGTATCTGAACTGCTCAGTAACAGCAACCATAATGCAATTAAATTTCACATTCTTGTAGGGAAGAAACTGTCAAAGAAACCCCACCACAGTAGCTACACAAAAAACGAGGAAGCTAGTTAAATGTAAATTAAAAGGAACAGTCAAGAGTGAAATACCTGCAAGCTGTAAAGTGACTATTTAAAAACATAACACAGGCTCAAACTAAATGTAAACTCCAAATAAAAAACAAATAAAAAAAACAGTAAGATGACAAAAAATGTCTCCATAGCTAAACAATAGAGCAAAAGAGGCTCTAAGACATCCTTTAAAAACTGGAAGTCAAATCCTACTGGAGAATAAAGAAAAGAGCATAAATTCTGGGAAGTCAAAGATAAAAGTAAAAAAGCTCCAGAGGTGATCCTTGCAATTACAGACCAGTAAACCTAACTTCAGTACCAGGCAAACTGATTGAAACAGCATTTAAATTGAATCATATTCTAAAAATGACACAGTAGGTGGTCTATGTGTATTGCATCCCAATGATTTCACATCAGATTTGTTCAGCAGAAACATTTTTTAAAAGTGTTTGTTTATTTTTAAAATTGCCAGTATTGAAAACTTCACGCTGCTATTTGAAAGTCAACCTAGGTTCTTTCTGGACTGTGCATTCTCACCAGCAATAAACATCCTGCAACTAGAACTTCAAAATCAAATGACCTTCAAGGGTATGTCTACACAAGGATAAAAAACCTTCAGCTGGCCTGGGGCCAGCTGACTCAGACTCAGGGGCTGAAAAATTGCTATGTAGATGTTTGGGCTCAGCCTGGAGCCTAAGCTCTGGGACCCTGAGAGGGTGGAGGGTCCCACACCTTGGGCTCCAGTCCAAGCCCTAGTGTCTACACAGCAATTTTTAGCCTCAGAGCCAGAGGCCCTGAGAGCCAGAGTGAGCTGACCTGGGCCAGCCACAGCTGTTCTGCAGGGCTTTTATCCCTGTGTAGACATTTCCCAAATGCCTAAAAGACCTAGACGTTGTTGATGATGATGTACTACTGACTGACACCCACAAAAAGTTACAAAGACAAACAACTTGGCAGAAAAGGGCTCAAAATTAGTTATGCTAAAATAAATGTCCTTGAAACCAAGACATCAAGCAATAACATTACATTAGAAGGCAAAATGTTAAGTAAGAACAGTTCATCTACCTCAGCACACCATATTAGGCAACGGAGACTTCAAGAAGGAAATGACACCAACAGTACAAAAGGCATCCACAGCATTTACTAAACTCAACAACGCATGGAAATCAAAGATATAAGGTACCAGAACAAAACAGAATTTTCAGTTCAACTGTAATCTCTGTGCTAAGATACAGCTCAGGAGCTGGAGACCTGCTACATTGGACAGAAAACTGGACTCTGTGGAAAATAAGTAGCTATGAAATATTCTGGGCATTGGTTGAACAGATTTCATCACCAACTAGCAACTTGTTTCCAGCAGAAGTGGAGGGAAACACTAGACATATTTGGAGTGTGTCCTGTGTGTGCCAACCTATAGATTCCCACACAAACATGTTAAGTGGTTTGAGGAAACAAGGGCACCCCAGAGAAACATTAATAACCACCCCTCTCTGCGGGGGCAGAACAGTCTATCTCACCACCATAGAACAAATGGAAGCTGCAATAAATGACAGAGGAATAAGAGAGACTCATTTCCATCCCATGCACCAACATTGGAGCAGGAAAGATATAAAAACATTGGAACTTTTTTGACAGTGCATCGGCCAGAAAATAAGGCAACTCATTCAATAGCTGTACTCATTCTCCAAGACCAAAAGTAGTAAAATGTGAAAAAAACCTTATTTTTGTCACCAAATATACTCTTCAGACTCATCTGTTCAGTAAGAAGATGCATATTTTTGCACAGTTGCTTTATTACCATATATTTAGTGATATATCACCCCACATGCTTTGTCAGAGGAGGTGGTACTTTAAAAATTAGACTATCACAAGTTTATATGTAAGTAATTTGTTAAATACAGTAGCTAGATTTCACATTATTAATTTAAAAAAAGGAGGCACCAAAAGTAGAACAATTTCCACCAAACACTATGCTTTATGAGGCAGACATGAAATTGAAATAGTCAAGAAACTTTAATGTGATGGAAAGAAAGAACAGGAACATCTGTACAGTGAATAAGCAGTAATGGCATGAGGAATTATCAGTCTAGTGCTAGTAATGTACCAGCTTTCTGCATTTCAATTACTGATTATGCCATACTATAAAATTTGTTTGTAATAAAAGTGAAATGACGACTTTCTAGATCTTTATAGCTCCTGAGTCCCCATGATATTTTACACAGCTTGTGTGGATGGACTGCACTCTTCCAAATACAGTACTGTTTGAGGAATTTTGAATCCAGAAAAATTTGTGGCCAGTTTATCAATGTTAAATTTTCTCTTTCAGTGAAGATATCTGAAGTACCCAATGTCAAGTTTTCAAAGATGAGAAAGTTACATGCAAGATCTGTGAAGTGTAATTACACAATACATTTCGTGTTAAAAAGAAAAAGAAAAGTGTATGTTCAGCTTGTTAAATCAAAGTTTCCCTTTGTTCTAGGGTGCTCACACTCCATATTATAATTCAAAGACCAGACCTGGATTTCAAGTACCAATCCTTACCCCCTGCACTGGGAAAACTATGAAGGTAGGAACTTTACATCATTCTGAGGCCCCACTGGGTCAAGGGCTCCTATCGGCATCACTACTTCGGCGCACTGGGTAGTCTTTCAAGCACCGATAATTCAATACAGAAAACGATCTTCCCTCAATTCCAGCCTCCCAAAACTCAATCCCCTGCCCCTGGGAGAGGGGCAGTGCACAGGGTAAGGGGACTAGCAAAACTACAGGAGATGAGTAGCCATATGAAGGATTTTGGGGTCTGAAGTGAGGGGGCTGGACTGCAGTGGGAGGCCTTAGGTTAAAGGGAGCCCAGTACCTATCTTGCCTGATGCAGCAGCATGTCAAGAGCTCCCAACAGCCCTTCTGCTTTGACTCCTTGATGCACCAAGATAAAACTGCTGTGGGAAATGACGCACTGATGCCTAAGCAGAGGGAACTGGGTCCCCTGTTGTAACCGCCTAGTACACAAAAGCACCAACACCTTGACACAAACAGTGGGCTCCTCCTTCCACCCAAGACCCCACTCACAGCCCTGCTCTTCTCCCAACACACAAGCCTCTTCCTCCGCCAGACCCAATCCTTTCAATTCCTTGTCCCCACCTGCAACCCGCAAAGCCTTGCTCAACCCCTCTTTTCTCACAAAGCCATGCTCACTCTGCCTGCCATTCTACACTCCCACTCGCTCCATAATCGCTAGAGGCCAGCTGCCCTAGCTACCTCTGGCTCACCACCACCGACAAGTCCGGGAAGTAAGCTGACAGCATTAAAAAGCAGATGTAACTGATGGATCTAAGCAATCTCAACAGCCAGTCTTTGCATGGTTCAAAACAGCTACTATGAATACAGACAATAACTCTTTACGGGTTTAATTGTAAAACCCTAAAGAGAAGCTTTATATTATCAGAATGTGTGCATTTGCAATGCAGATGGGGTGGCACATAGGGAATGAAAGCAGAAAGTATGGATTTTGATCTATATGGCTGGTTTGCTAACAGAACCCAAAATATGAGAGAAATGTCATTCAAAATTCCAAAGGGAGAATTTTAGAATACATCCTTTGCAAAAGTTAGTAAATCTTGCACTTAAAAAAATTACACAGAAAATTCAACTGTCCTCTGAAAAGCTGTTGTGCTAAACTTATACTAAATTCAATTATTATTCCTGCTCTAGGGGCAAATCTTAGTGCAACTGTACCTGTAGAATTGAACTTCATTATGGGGGCAGCAGTAACAACACTCATTTCTTTTAACATCAAATGTAATAAGCCACAGTTTGAAACTAAGATGAGATGGTGAACTTCACAGAGAGGCAATCACAAAATTATGTGTGTTATTCAAATATGTTGTGCATATTGTACGTAATGAAAACACCGACAGGAAGCAATACTGACAATGAAGCCAGTATTGCATTTTCATGGGGTATAACTATTTATTCTTATAGAAATTATATAGTAACACAGAGTTGTATTTTTGCCTATAACAATAAATTAATAAGAAACATGTATATAATCACCATGTTCACAAGAAGGAAGCATTGGACATATTTGGGACACAAACTCCAGATGCCAACATACAGACTCCCACTTAAAGCTGTCAAATGGAAACCAACTGGTATGAGGAAACAAGCATGCCCCAAGAGAACCCAAAAGAAGAACCCTTAGCAGGGAGGGCAGAACAATCTATCTCAACACCTGAGAACAGATGGAGTCAGCAGCAAATGTCAGAGGAATGAAAGAAACTGCTTCCACCTTATGTGCCAACATTGGTGTGGTAAGAATGTAACATAATATAAAAAACAGAAACATCACAACCAATTATTCACTTGTTGATATGTAACTGCAGTGGCTGGGACACAGAGAATTCCTTTGCTTCCTTTAGTCCATCTATGAGCCCATAGTAGCCTTATCACAATCACTAAATCAAACAGCAATTAAGAAATAGTAAATATGCTGAAACATTGTATCCTTCCAGCTACTATCCCACTGTTTCTTTCAGACTTCTGTGCTCTATGTCTGCCTTATAAGCCTTGCATATTGCTCCAAATTTTCTTGCTGGCACTACCCAACAGTATTCTCTCTACTTCCTTGTTTCATATGTGTAACCCTCCCGGAGATTACCTAGATTCCTGGAGCTCTGTCTGCTGGCAGCTCAGGGAGAGGCACACTGTCCCTGGTAGGGAGGGGGAGCCAAGGCAGACGTAGAATCTGCCCGGCAAGCAATAGGGAGTGAGCTGCCCTTCTCAGGTAGCTCAGGAAAGGGGAGAAACCATTTTTTGAGTCAGTCTGGAGTCAGCTAGGGCAAGGATAGGACTGGCTATGCGGGGAGCTGGTGAGTCCCAGGCTTGCATGTACCGAAGCCAGTCAGCCACCCTGCTAAACCACTGCAGAGAAGATATCTTGGTCATATAGGTCACCAAGGGCCCCAACAAAGAACATGTACCAATAGGACACTAATCTTACATTTGCTACATCAGGTTCTGTGACTGGGGGAAGTCACAGGTATCATCAGCACGGGCACGGTGACCCTAAGAATAGTGTTTTACCCTGTTATGTTCTTTTTGTCTCCTGTTTAATTACTGTGTTGAATACATTGTATGTATTTGTGTTATTTCTTGGGAGTCGCCAACCATCTGGCAACCGGGGGTTATCCTGTGGTTAGAGGTTTGCTTCCAAGCTGCCATGGTGACTGTCAGGAACGAGCGAGAGGGATGGAGGGACCGCCAAATAAATTCATAGAGAAAAATAAAGGTGATACACCCTGCTGAGTGGATGGTGGGATCCAGAAGAGGTCAGACCTGTCCATCAAAACCTGTAAACAAATTGGCATTAAAGAAGGTAACCAGGTGGAGATGGGGTGCTACATATATACTGTCTTATTTTCACTACTGAACCTGTAAATATACAAGTCTTCAATCACAGAAAACAACCTACTGAATTCTCTGTATATACACGTTTTCACTTGGAAACTGAAACTTTATCTTAATTAGCATAACAGTTATGAGAATTTCAATCAAACGTCACAATCACTACGGCAATAGCTTACATGAAAAAGTAACAATGTATTCTTAGCTGTTTTTAAATTAAATTTAGCAGCAAGACATGAGAGGAACAAGCTCCATGTGACCAACCAGCTCTCTGTGGACCACTAGCAAGTATTCCACAGACCACAGTTGGGGAATTCTGACCTAATACAATTCTACATTCCATGCAAGTAGCCCAAAACAAAAGATCCTAATTATTATTACTCTAATCTTAGCCAACCTAAAAGAAGGTTTTATCAGTCACTCTACAGTTTCCACTGCTCTGCGCCACTGCAATTAATGAATCTAGGAATATTTCTAAATGCTGAGATTTCAATATTAAATGTTGTTCACTAAGTATATTACAACAAAAATTAAATAGAAAATCTGAAGACTTCACTACAGTAACCCGGCCACTCTGAATCCAGGTCAAAGCATAGCTCTATTTTTACATACTTTGATTTTAATTGCTGAAAGTATAAACTATCAAGTGATTTTTTTACTCTACCACATCCAAACACAAACCAGAGTAATAAAATTAAGTTTTCCAAAGTATTTTTAATTGTCAACATTAATAACACCAGTTTACTAAGAAAAAGATTTTTTTAAATGCACTTTGCAAACTAAAAATACCTGACTACTATCACATAATGTAACTACTGGCTATTTTTACCAATAATTTAGGGCAGGCCTGCACAACTTGGAAATCAGCGAGGGCCATATTACTACAAAAAACCCAGCTGCGGGCCAAAAAGCCCCGCCCTCGCCCCGCCCCCATCCGGTTCCCCCCACCCCACCGCTTGGTTTGCCCCACCCCTAATCACCCCCCACGGGCCGCACAGTGAGCCCATGCAGGCCGCATGTTGTGCAGGCCTGATTTAGGGCTTAATCCTGCAATCCATAGTTATAGGAGGAGTCCCTACTCCTACACTTATACATATACTTAAATTTAAATAAAAAACGGTTACTGACCTCGTAACTGTTGTTCTTCGAGATGTGTTGCTCATATCCATTCCAATTAGTTATGTGTGCACCACATGCACAGTTGTCGGAAACTTTTTCTCTTAGCAGTACCGTCAGGTCGGCTGTGGAGCCCTCTGGAGTGGCGCCTTCATGGCACTCAATATATGACCCTGCCGACCCGGTGCCTCCTCAGTTCCTTCTTGCCGGTTACGTTGACAGAGGGAAAGGCAGGTAGGTTTGGAATAGATATGAGCAACACATCTCGAAGAACAATAGTTACGAGAAAGTAACTAACTATTTTTTCTTCTTCTTGTTCATATTGATTCCAATTAGGAGACTCCTAAGTCTTAACTACATGGTGGGGTTGGAGTTATGAAATCACAGATTGGACCACTGCTCTGCCAAAAGCTGCATCATCTCTGACATCTATCGTCTGGGTCGGAGATAAGGTGAACTTGTTCAGGTTGAGGAGGAGATCCAATCTCTTGAACGTGGATGTGGCCAGATGGACCCGTAACTCCACCTGTTCTCTTGTGTGCCCCCTGAGCAGCCAATCGTTGAAGTAAGGGTATACCTGCACTTGCCTCCTTCGGCGGAAGGCTGCTACCACCGACTTGCACTTGGTGAACACTTGTGGTACTGTCGACAGGCTGAAGGGAAGGACTGTGAATTGACAATGTTTTTGGTCGATCACAAACCTTAAGAAGCATCTGTGAGCAGGGCGAATTGCTATGTGAAAGTACGCATCTTTCAGGTCAAGGGTAGCAAGTCAGTTTCCCGGGTCCAGAGAAGGGATAATTGTATTGAGGGAAACTATGTAGAACTTCAACTTCACCATGAACTTGTTGAGTCCTCACAGGTCTAGAATGGGTCGGAGACCCCCTTTAGCTTTGGGGATTAGGAAGTAGCAGAAAGAGAATCCCTTGCCCCTAAGATCCTAAGGAACCTCTCCACTGCTCCTATGGCAAGGAGTGCCTGCACCTCCTGGATTAGAAGTTGCTTATGAGAAGGGTCCCTGAAGAGGGACAGGGAAGAGAGATGGGAAGGAGAGTAGGAGCAGAATTGGAAAGAATATCCCACTTCCACCATGCAAAGAACCCAGTGATCCGATGTTATTTGGAGACCATGCATGGTAGAAGTGGGATAGACTGTTCAAAAAACCATGGGAAAAGATCTGGGGTGTAGGCTTATTCCTGCCCCAGCGCCTGTAAAAATCCTGCCTCGGATAAGGAGGATACGCATGCTGTTGCTGCAGATTGGACTTAAACGGCTTTCACTGGGTTGCCGGGTATGCATACCAAAGATTTCATTGTCATCCTGGAGTCTTTGAGGCTATGCAGTCTGGAGTCAGTCTGTTCAGCAAACAGTCTTGCATAGTTTGCTGAACCTTGAGTGGGAGGCCTGAAGCTTGCAACATGAACTATGGTGCAGAGCTATCCCTGGGGACAAGGTGTGAGCTACCGAGTCCACAGCGAGGCCTGTAAAAAGGTCCGTGATACTGCCTTGCCCTCCTCGACAACTGTCCCAAACTCTTCCCTGGATTCTGCTGGTATCAGCTCCCTAAACTTCAACACAGAGTTCCAGGAGTTAAAACTGTACCTGCTCAGGATTGCCTGCTGGTTGGCAATCCAGAGTTGTAAGCCCCCCATGGTGTAAACTATGCGTCCGAATAAATGGGGTGAGTCCTGAAGTGGGGGAACCACTTGAATGCGCCACTCCAGGGGGCTTCACAGCCAACCCCTTGGAGGCTACTAAGGAAAAAACTTTCTGACAACTGTGCATGTGGTGCGCGCGCACCTAATTGGAATCGAGATGAGCAATCACTCGAAGAAGAATTCTCTATTACGGTCTAATTTATGCAGTAAATTATTCTAACAAAATCCAAACTTACTGAACAAAATAAAACTGCTAAAGCAAAATAAAAGCACACCAAAATATTCAATCATCACTGGCCACTCACTTAAATTGACTATTTCTGGGGCTCTTGATTATGCAGCAGTTTCCCTCAGCAGTTGACAAGGGAATGAACACATACCATTCCAAAGTAAACTACCTTAACCGGGAATTGTTTTAACCTTTTCATAATACATAAGGCAGATTCAAAATACCCAAGATACTCTCTAATGCTGCACATTGATTTATTATTCATCATACTTCACCCCAGAAGCTAACCCCTGCAAAATACTGCTTGCACTCTTATATTACATTCTTCCAAGTACAAGTTTTGTGGCTTCTTGACCTAGGTTAATAAGTCTTTATTCACAATAGCAACTGAGATCATGAGGACTTCCTGAACTGAAGTGGGGGCCATAATCTTGACATTTCAGATAACATGATAAATTCTTCAAATAACATTCTTCTAACCGGTTATATTTTCATGGGAAGTAAATGAAACTTCCCTGTAGTGTCTATACATTTTCTACAGTTCTCTAGTGAACAATTTCAAGTTTTAATTCCTTTTGGTTTTTTGCAACACAGGGTTTTATTGGAGGTGGGATGGTAAGGCAGAAATCTACATGCACACAAAGGTGGGAGTGGGGGCAGGGGATAGTATATAATCTAAACATGAAAGCTGAGCTATTCCAGGTTGGGGTTTTTTTCCCCTAACTCTTCTCTTGATTCCAGGTTTGTTTGTGTATCCCTCCCTTGCCCCCTTAGTGCTTCACCCTGTTCCCTTGCACACCTCTCCCTATCGAATCATTAAAGCAGTAGCAGCAGGACATGACAGCTCTGTACTTCCTCTCCTCCTCCTGCAAAGGAATAGTAGCATGGCACCAGATGAACTGATTGCTTCTTCCCAGCTACTGGAAGCTGTACTGGTGCAGGCTGGTGTGGGGATGCACAGCCTCTGAAGCATTACCTCTTGGGTGCTTAGTGGGGACTGAGTTGAGGTCCCCATTTTGAACAGATTCTTCTCCAATCTGAGCTGCAGCATCAGTTAGGGAAGAAATTCTACAGCCATCCCAGGACAGCAATTAACATCTCAGTCTTTCAGAAATATGTGATTCTTCAATGAAAACATGCACACAGCTGTTTGTGTACAGACAGGTTCACTAGTGTTCTTAGGGTAAAATTATATACACTGTACACAAGATTTACGTAAGGCTGACATAAGAAAACCATTCATCTGAAATTATACCAAAGACTCCAGCATGGGCCGTGGGTGAACCACAAGCATGGGGAGGCTAGCCTCCAGCCAGCCCATCCCTTCTGCCCGGGACCCTGCACCTTCCGCTTCCCTTCACTCGCCAGAGCCCAGAGGTGCTCCCCCAATCCCCGTACCCCGCACCCACAGCCCACAGCCCACAACCCAAGCTCCAGGGCGGCAGGTAGGTGGAGGCAGCTGAGAGCAGGCCCCAGTGTGATGGGCGGGCAGCACGAGCACCAGCTCCAGATCTCCTGCCTGAGATCCCTGGCTGCAGGCCGGCTCCAGTAGCCCCAGCCCAAGAAAAGGGCACTAGAGTCCTCCCAAAAGTGGGAGAGGGGCACCCGAGGTGGATGCAAAAGCAGCCCGTGTCCCAGGTCCTTCACCCAGGGTAGGTGGAGGGACCCAGGCTCCCCACAGCTGCCTGTGCTGCTCTCCACAACACGACTCCAGCTACCAGGTCCCCCACCCACCTGTGGCAGGTCGAAGGTCCGTGACTCCTTGCAGCTGCCCATGCAGCTCCTACTGTGGCTGGGCTGTGGCTCCAAGGGCCGGGTCAGGAAGAGCTGTACAGGCAGCTGTGCACCCTCCTCCTGCCCTGTCCCCTTCCCTCCAGCAGGTGGAGGGTGCACCGCGGCTCCCCACAGCTGCCTGGGGCAGGCTCCCTGGCCAGGTTCCACACTGGCCTGGCCCGGGTGAAGCTTCAGGGAAAGAGGAGGGGAAGGGGGCGGGGTCCTCCCTGGTGAAAAAGGGGACGGGCCAGGTCTGCCTGCTTTCAAATAGTGGGAGGGTTACAGCCCCCTGGACCTCCTGGGTTCCAACACCACTGGCCCCAGTCCTTGGCCACAAGAGAAGGAAGAGCTCCAGCAGGAAGAATGAAGGGGGCGGTGGTAGGGCCATACAGGCAGTTTGGGTAGGCTTAGCCTTCCCCTGCCTTAGATACCTGCCACCCATGGACTCCAGGTACCTAAAACTGCATGCAGAGTGGCTGGAAGTCTCACATCATACTGTCTGCAGCAAGATCTTCACATCTCATTAGCAACATAATGAAGGCTCAATCACAGATACAATAGTCTATCAAGACTGCCAAATACATGAAACAGAGAAGGTTAGGTTTGAAAGGGTTGCTTGCATAAAGACTTATCACCCACTTCTCAAAAACTGTAAAGATACAAGTCCTTTCACAGAAGAGTTTCCAATGAGATGCTCCCATACAGGGAATACATTAAAGGCAAATTTTTAAAATGATTTCCCTGTGTTGCATAGATAAAGTGGCAATTGTGCACCTAACTGAGCACACATTTTAATACCTTCAAAATCAGAAGCTTAAGGCCATCAAAACAATTGCATGCTTAAATCAGAGATAAAAGAAGAATAGCTGGGACTGAGAACATAATTGCTCAACCTGATGATCACATGTATTTTATATTTCGTATGACATGGGACAATAAATTAGCAGCTTTATTTTTCACATAAGTAATTATGATTTAACAGCATTTCATAATCATAAAATCATATGACTGGAAGGGATTTCAAGAGGTCATTTAGTCCAGTCCCCTGAATTCCTGGCAGGACTAATTATTATCTAGACCAGTAGCTCTTAACCTATTTTTCACTGTGGACCACAGGTTGATAACCCTAGCACCCCACCACAAACTCACCTACAGACCCCTATGCCCAACACCCCAGCCCGCCCACAGACCCCTCTATAGAGTTGGGCCAAGGTGCAGAACACCCTGACCCAGCCACGCAGCAGCGCAAATCCCAGACCCTGTCAGGTGCAGCCTGGCAGAAGGGCAGCACAGCCCCGAGCCCAGACCCCACCATGTGGGGCAGGGCAGCCCGGCAGCCCCAAGCACAAACTCCACTGTAAAGGGCAGGACAGGTGGGGCAGCCCATACCCCTGACTCCACAGGCCCAGTGACCTTTAGCATGAAGTTGGGCTGCAGTTGTGTGCTAAATGGGCCACGGGTTGAGTACCACTGATCTAGACCAGTGGTCTGAAAAGTGGGGTGCGTGTGACCCCGGCACCGCCACCAATCCCGCCAGGGAGACCGCCAAACTCGCAAGCGGTCTATTTTTGTACCGCCGAAATGCCACAGAAAGCGGAAGTTTTCTATTCCGCAGCATTTCAGCGGACATACCCTGGAGGCCGCGAGTAGAGGTGGGACAGCGAAAAGGGGCCGCAGAGGAAAAACTCTGAGGAATGCTGATCTAGACCATCCCTGACAGGTGTTCACCTAAACTACTCTTAAAAATCTCCCAAAATGGAGAATCTACTGCCTCCCTGGGCAATTTATTCCAGTGCTTAATCACCCTGACAGGAAGTTTTTCCTAATGTCCAACCTAAAGCACCCTTGCTGCAATTTAAACCCATTGTTTCTTCTCCTAACCTCAGTGGTTGAGGAGAACAATTTTTCCTCCCTCCTCCTTGTAACAATCTTTTATGTACCTGAAAACTGTTATTTCCCCAGTCTTCTTTAATCCAGACTAAACAAACCCAATGTTTTTAATATTTCATTCAGTTGCATTACTAATCTATTACTTTTTAAGTCTTGTTAGAAAGTTTCTTTTGTATAGCATTTATATAAAATGTAAGAGATAGACAAAAAGATGACAATATAAGAAGAAAACAAAAGAGTTAATATTAGTTAATTTTATGTTACAAAGGCCATTGTTTGCGAAAGCTGTTTACACAGGGCCTTATTTAACACCCACTGATATCAATGGAAAGATTCTCTGACTTCAGTGGGTACTGAATGAGATCCACAGTGCAACTAAAGGCACAAATACAAGGGAAATGTATGTAAATGAGCAAACAATTGGTTGTCAGTAACAGGCTGCACAAAAACTTTGCCATAGATTTTTTTAAAAAAATCTGTACTTTACAGTCACTTCACCAGGGTAGGCACAAGATGGTACTTGCAAAAGTTATTTTTGGATTACGAAAGATGTTTACTTTTATGAAGAGATGCTGCTGCATGTTACCACCCGCTCACTCTACACTGTTTGCTAATGTAGCCCTACAATGACTGCACATGAATTTACTATATACCAACTAGCATACCAAAGATAATTTGTATGAATTTGGTATACAACTTAAGCCCTGCATTTTCCCTCTACCTCATAATCATAGGACTGGAAGGGACCTCAAGAGGTCCTTTAGTCCAGTCCCCTGGTTTCAATCCTTTCTCACTTTCCATCTTGGCCAAAATATTTTGAGACAAGCACAACCAGGGGAGGACAAGATAATAGCCTACAAACGTATGAAGGCTGTAAATACTGTGACGGAGTCAGACCAGAAGGGTATAGGAGAGTGCTGGAAGGCAGGTATATCAGCCTTAGGATGTGCAGGTCCTTGTTCCCTGGATAGCCAAACAAAGGCTACTCCAGACCAATCAAGACACCTGGGGCCAATTAAGAACCTTCTAGAAAGGAGTAGAAACAGCTAGCCTAATTGGGACACCTGAAGCCAATCAGGGACTGGCTGAATCCAGATAAAAACCTCCCAGTTAGTCAGGTGAGCTGTGGGTGTCAGGAGCTGTGGAAGGAAGTTATGCTGTTGGTGAGACTGAGTGGTGGACAACATATCATACTGAAGGAAGGAGGCCCTGAGGTAAGGGTGAAGTGGAGTTTGAAGAAGTGGGGACTGCTGTGGGGAAGTAGCCCAGGGAATTGTATTGTGTTTTGTGCCTAAAAGGTCAGCCATCTTAGCTGATACTATTAGGGTCCCTGGGCTGGAGTCCGGAGTAGAGGGCGGGCCCGGGCTCCCCCCTTTTTCCATCTTCCATACTGGCCTGTGATGAAGGTAACTTACTAGGCGGTGACTCTTGCCAATTATACTGAGAAAGGGAGGTCACTCTGGGGCCTAGATGAGTTTCTGAGGTCCCTAAATCTGCCAGGAAGCGCAGGACCCACAAGGACAGACTTGGAGCTTTGTCACAATACTAAGGAAGATGATGAGTTATTTAGGGAGGTACAAACGGACATAAGTAGGAGTAATGGAAAATAAATTACAAAGAGAAATTTTATATGGAATACCAGAAGAAATGCTTTGAGAATAAAGTCTTCAGTATTTGACTATGACAATCTCCCAGAGAACAGCAGAAGCCCTATTTGGGACATTTAAAACTAGAATGAACAAAATTCTAGAAAATATGTTGCAAGCGAAAATCCTGCCTTGGCAAAGAAACATACCGGTTGACCTATCATTTCCAGCATCTGTTGGGTAGCTATAATCCAACACAATTCACTCGGGTCTTCAATACTCATGAGTTCTGAAGTAAACTCATCTTTATGGTATAGAACAGCATGATCGGCATTCACAGACTACAGTACCCCCCTTCCTTTTACAAATTATAAGCATTTCACTAAAATATATAAACAGGATATTCACAAAGCCTCATCGTGGATGAATTCATATTTTCATTTAGTACACAAGAGCATATACCTCATTGCTAATGACAAGATGTTCAACAAGGAGAATCTGGATTTTCTAAGAAACTTAAGATAATTAAAATAGCCAGATCCAAAGCAAAAGAATCAGCCTTGGGCAGGATTCTGTGATTAATCCCTTATATAATAAAATATCTCAACAAGATAGAAGCAACTGTAAACACTCAAAAAGAAACCCAACTGAAATGTCCCTCCTAATTAAAGTATTTTTAGAGACAATACAATCTAATGTATTGCTTCTACTGAGTATTATACTGCCTCTTAACTGCATTAATGAAGCACCATAGTGTGCTCTCTTTGTGATGCAAATTCATTCAGATGCTGTGCTTTCCACAAAAAATTCACACATAGATTGCACTGACATTTGCAGGGGGAATAACCCCAAATGTCCTTCAATATCTAAGCACTGCATTTAAGTCTGGTCTATACAGTTTCTGGGGAGTCTTCTACTGCTGCTGCATCAGTGAGAGGTTTCCTCAAACAGCTGAAACAGACACAACCATACGTTGACATATCACATGCAAAAGCCAAGTAAAAGGACTTTAAGAGGACCTACACCATAGATTTTTGGAGAAGGAAGGGTGAAGGGTGAAGAAGAGGGAGATATCCTTCCCTTGAAGCTAGAGATTTACATATGGCAACTGCAACCCAAAAGAATCAGCTTGGGGAAGGACTAAAGGCTACAACAAAAACAATAACGTGCTGTAAGTTCTAAATTTCATCTTTTAGTTCATTCTGGGTATACTACATAAAGGAAATTTGAATCCCAGTCACAATGGAGTTGAGATTTCCCAGAGGGATATTTTTCAAATAAACATACCAATTGATCATTTGTAAAATATAAATGAATCTGGCAGCCCCAGAGACCAAAGACCTGTTTTTCCACAGAACCAGTACAACACAGGCAATCGCAGACTAAGCTGCCATACATTTCTTTGCCCACAAACCTCAAGCCTGACTTGGAGGAACATATCTGGGAGTGATAGATTAGTTCCACCTTTAGATCCATTCAGTCCTTGGACCCTCCATTAAAATTGCCAATTACAGTGCCAACTGAGGTTTTCATTACACGGACATGTTCACTCGGAACTGGACTGAAACCACTGACTTGTTTTTCAGAGGTCATTGAACAACCATCAGACAGCAACAATTTTCAGCTACTTCTGACCTCTGTTAGATCTGAACCACTGATTTTGAGGTGAAATTATGCATATCCGAATAGTGTGAGCCATCTATTCCTCCCATCATTAATTTTAATTAAACAATCAATTTTTTCTGCATCATTTAGCTTGTGCATAATATAGGAAAATAAATAATGTCACTGATCAGCTGCAGTTCTGTGAGCAGTAACATGGTATGAGGTTGATTTTGTGTGGTCCTTCAGTCTAGATATGGAGTAGAGTAGCATCGTCTATCTTGAATAACTCACATAAACTGTTATAAAAGCTAAATTAAGACACAGTCCATCTAGTTGAATCTACTCATTGAATCTGCTGACTAAACAGATTCAAAGACAGACAAGCTTTATGGAACAAAAAATGTATATATCCACTTTAATACAGAAAAGAATGAGATTCTCACCAAACGTGTTCAGATCTGAGATTCATGAAGGGGAAAAAACGCTCCACAGAGTTTCAGCTTACATATAAAAAGGCAAACACATCTCCTTGAATCACTGGCTGTGTGTAGTAGCTTTTGGTGACTCATGCAAAACTGAAATTTTCATTTGATCAGTGCAGCTAATGCTGTCCATTCGAGTGCCATGCTATAAAAAGGTTTCAGGGACCAGAGAAAAAGGAATGGAACATGCCAAACAAGGTATTAACAAAAATGCATATTAAGCGGGGGGAAGCATACGCTATTTTGAATGCCAAGTATTTTGAAGATTTGCAACTTTACAAACCACTGAAGAATGAATTAAATATAATAGACTAATTCTTGACTAAGAGAAAAAGGAGACAGCCTCCTTGTTTGACTCCAATAAAGTATTTCCCGAAAAATATTGTGTCTCTTTTAAACTAAAAAAAGTTACCTAGAACGTGGGTACTTAAGATTTTCATTTCCAGTTATACTTATGAAGAAAAAATCCACTTGTTACACTCTGCTAATTGGAAGTATCAAGTAAAATGACAAAGACTGCAATGTTTGAAATATCCGTATCAACTATCATAACACGATAAATCTGTTTTTCTAAGTTTAAGGGATACAAATCCTGAACCTTCCTGAGCAACTTCTGGTACTGGCCAGTGTCAAATACAAAATATTTGACTAGCTGAACCATTGGTCTGATCAAGATTGTCAATTCCTATGTCTCTACACTCCTATAACATTCACATTTCATAGAATTCCTATGTCAGAAACCATGTAAGTAACTGGAAATTAAACAGTGTAACCACAACAGTTTTCATATGTCTGACTTTTCCATTTTAAATTTCAGCTTACATGAATCATGTACTTACTGTGGTCTCGATCCTTAGTGGATATACACTCCTGTATAGACTCTGTTATCCCAAGGCTGGCAGCAGTAGGGAGTGGGCCAAGCAGAGATTCTAGTGCAGGTGGCCATACAGGAGCTTCGTTTCCATTTTTGCATTCCCTCCCTTCATTTTTCTTTAATCTATCTTTATCGAGAAGTTCATTATAAAAGTCCTTGTTTAAATGATTAGCAGCTGCTTCCAGTTCTTCATCTTCTGCCTCCTCCTCTCCAACTATGCTAGTGGCATTATCTTCTATAGATTCTGAAATTGGGGGGGGGGGGGAATCAAATAACTTCAGATCATCTGTTATAGAAACTAAATAAATGAAAAGCAGCTCACGTAAAAGAATAAAAACCATTAGAGAACAATCTGCAGAAGAACCCAGAGTATTTCAGTACATTGTATGAATATACGGAATTTCCAAATGTCCTTTAAAATCATTGCCTTAGCTTTTAAATGTGTCTTCTGAAAATAGTAGTAATTTAAAATTGCTTGTATTGTGTTATCAAAATACTGCAAGTAAGTAGTTCTAGTAATATGAGCTAATACTTGTCATGATAATTAAGGCTAATATTCAACCTATAAACAGTACCGTGAAAACTTTCAGTGTGAGAATGCAAAGGCCCAAAGGCATGTGCTCAATGGTTTGGGGTACATTTCATGTTAACCAGGAACAACCTGAAGTACCAACACCACCCCTGCTAAAAACTGCACTTGAGAGTAATTGTTACAGCCCTTCATGCTATTACAATAGCTGTCTTTTTACAAAATGTATACAATTTTGGCAAATTCCAGTACTACTCAAGTTGATGTCTGATATTTGAAGCATGGTATTTTGTGGGCTGGCACTGTGCATTCCATTCCTCAGAGAATTTAAGTCAAGACTTAAATGTTTTGTTGCACTCAACATTTCACTGCATAATGTATGTAACTGCATATATATAAATAATATACAACAAAGAAATGGAGCTGTATATAGCATAATAAAAGATCATACAAAATAACATGAGTAGGATTTGACCCCCACTGCTACTTTTAAAATATTCATCGTCTTTTATAAACTTACCATCTTTAGTCAAATTTGCAAATACTCCTTTTGCCTTTGGCCTACTATTTTCTAATTCATTCTCTATTTCATCTTGGTAAATTGATATTTCACCTGTGGCAATTAAATAAAAATACAGTTCAGAAATGATGAATGTTATTTGGTGTGGCCAAGTGATATAGTGTATTGAATGGTACTTGTACCTTCAACATCTTCAAGCTTTTTTGCCAGCGCTTTCTCAAGCTGAAAAGAAAAAATGAGTAACAGAATGAAATATGAATATGCTACAATTAAATAATTTTTAATATATGTTCCTTTATTTAGAGACTTAAATACACATGGTACTATAGAAAGATGGTAACGTACGTTTCTTCCCCTGAAGAGTTTGTAATCTAGGACAGACCAAACAGACAAAAGACAAGTATCTGAAATAAAGTACTGATTAAACCTATATCTCAACCTGACAGAGAGGAACTTTCACACTGGCTCACCTAAAATGAGGCCCCAACTCTCCGCTCTGTCCAAGCACAGATCAGACATAGTAGAGAGCAACAGCTGCAGTGGCAGCTCTCTGATTCTTGGCCACCAGCCCCAGGAGAAGTTGGAGAAGCTGGGTGCCTACTCTAATTTCCATCTCCACTGTAAAGTCCATAATGGAGTTGATGTTAGCAGAAAATCAGCTATAGGGGAGCTCAGTTACATTGGAAAAGATTTCCCCTACACAAGGGGAATTCTCCTGGAGGAATCTGTGGCCATAAGCAGCTCAAAGTGACCATGGTGGACCAAAAAAATCCAGCCTACGAGAAACAACCCAATGTTAACAGTCATTCTAGTATTTCTCAGACTAGTATTTCAGAAACCTGTGTTTAAACAAGGGCTCTCTCTCCCTCACAGTCCACTTATTTCTCTTATGAAAATACTTCCGAATTCTAACACTGTGGTCCAGAACATCGCATCTTAAAATAGGATGATGTCATATTTTGTACAAAGTGTATTTTAAATATAGTATTTTATACTAACCGATTTTGTGCTTAAGTAATAATCAGTGTTTGTAACAGTATATTAATTTCACTCCAACAGATTAAGTCACAAATTCAACATTAGGCAAAAAAAATTGCTAAGAAGCAGCAAACCCCCATTTCAACTAACTCAGATCTGTGTAAACCTGAAGTAACTTCATTGTCTACACTCATGTAAGTGAAGAGAATTTGACCCTCTCTTTCTTGTTTAGAGCATACATATATCTAGGTAATTTGCAATATCTGATAGTGGAAAAAAATACTAAAATATTTTATAATAGAGGGAAAAACCTGTTTTGAGTGATTCTCAGAAGTATACAACACCCAAAGCATAAATGGGAGCTGAAAGTACTCAAAAACTTTGAAGAATTTGATGTTCAGATTATAACTTTATTTCATTCAAACGTTACAAATTAAAAATAGATGAAAACAACCAAAAAAAAAATTTCAAAACTTTGGAGCACTAACTTTCAACTGTCAACCTTATTGACACTAGCTGTCAACTGTATTCTAGCGTCTCCATATATAATTGGTATTTTAAAAAATTGTTTAGGACACAACATATTCCTCTATGTAACTATACTAATAAAACCAATCTGGTGTTTATGATTATGAACTGGCTATTTCTCAAAAAGCCATGCTCTATTTCATGGCAACCTTTATCTGTTGACAGATTTTTAGTGGGACCTCCTCTTGATCTCCACATATGAGTAAACACATCCCTCCCCTGAACATACACACTATTTCAAGACTAACAGTAGTGCACACAAGTAACAGAATCTGCACACACAAAGCTCCCATGGCTGCAGAAGTTAGAACCTACCACCACTGCACGCAGAAGCTATGCCAGGAAACAACCACCCACAGATGTGCATGAGCAAGAACGTAAATGAAGACTGAGGTCTAAAAATATGACCCACAATGTCTACCGGGCTTTTGAGGACATCATAACATTATGAATATTAAGGATGTTCACTTTCAGTAACAAATAACTTGAAACCACATTTAGGATTGTTATAGAATATTTTCATATAAAATAATTGCCAAGCCAGTGTTCCTCAAATGAATTAAGCCACACATAAAACGAGTCTTTCAAGCACTGCATGCTGTATCACAAAACAAATGCTATGCAATCTGATTAGTGTTAACACCAGTATTTATTTTTGTATAACAACAGGTGAGACAAAATTTTTAAGTAATGCCACATTTCCTAACCAAGGGTGTCTTCAGCACGAACAACATTTGCAAAATTTTTTGATCCAATTAACAAAACTACTTTTCCAGCTGTGACCTTTGCTAAGTAGGGTAGAAGAGTGAATGTAGCACATATGAGAGGAGCAAAAGTATCAGGCAGCTCCTCAAGGTTCACATGCAACAAAATCAGCTTAGCTGGTTGTATGAGAGGCCCCAATTTCAAAATGAAAAGGAGTCTTGACACTAGTATGTGGTGGCGAGCATAGTGGAAAGACTCATGCAGAGCAGGTAGGCAAGAAGCAACTACAAAAAGGTAGTTAAGAGAACCACGCTTAGAATGGAAATCTGGCACCCATGCCCACACCGTCTTCTGAGTGGGGATGAAGAC
Organism: Dermatemys mawii; assembly: GCA_007922305.1. NCBI lineage: Eukaryota > Metazoa > Chordata > Testudines > Dermatemydidae > Dermatemys > Dermatemys mawii. The sequence goes on from ML677332.1 coordinate 82,008,043, forward strand.
TGGGCATGGGGTACTGAACCCTGAATCCACAATATAAAAATTAGGTGTTCAGCAGTAAATGCCTTGCAAAAATAAGTACTTTTACTAAGAACAGGCTGTTGCCATGGTATCTGAACACCAACTCCCCTGGATTTACACTGAGCTAAGCAATGACTTAGCCCTTTTTCCTGTTCTTGCACTGATTGGTTAAGACTGCAGATATGGTTTGGGCCCTCAACAGGAAACTTATGGCTGCTGTTGACAGTAATCTGGATGAGTATCATTCTCTGGAGGAATTAGTGAAAATGGTGTGGAAGAAATCTCACTGCACTTTTTAATGTGTGCCTGGTTGTAATGTGTGGTTATCTCCCAGCCAGTACAGAAAAAAATACCACCTATGCCTCCCCATGAGAATACGGTGGTGGAAACAGCAATAGCTAAAGCTAATTCTGGTCAGTCATGGCATGGCACATGCCATGTCTCTGAAAACAGAGACAGAACCACAAGCAGCTCCAAATACAAAGTATTGACAGAATTCACCTCCTGTATCTTTAATTTTCTTTGACCAGCAGTAAATGAAGGAGGATCGCACTCTTCTTCTAAGTCAATCTTCATAAATTCATCTATAGTTAGCTGACTTGTTGGTGTATCTTCAAATTCTGTAAGCCTAACATATATACATAAAATCAAAATACACAATATTTTATTGTAGTATCTTATACAACATTCTTTTTTAAACAAGCCGTTTTACAAAAGTTGACAAACTGCTAAATTAAAGAATAAGCATGTCATCTTGAGAGACTGTGGCTCAAACAAATAAATAGATAATAAAATAAATAAATACTACCCAGCTCTTATACAGCACTTTTCAAAGGAGATAAATATAATTATCCCCATTCTACAGATAGTGAAAATGGGTCACAGGAAGGTGAAGTAACTTGCCCAAGGTCACCCAGCAGATCAGTGGCAGAACTGGGACTAGAACTCAAGTCTATTGAGTCCCAGTCCAGTGCCCTATCCACTAGGCTACACAAAAATCAAAAGGATTTTGATGGTCTCGTCTGTTCCTAAATAAATATTCCTATATATGACAAAACTGTCTTTTGACAGATATAGTATGTAAGGAACAGTAAGTTTTGTCAAGTAGACACTCTGGACCTAAGTTCCCTCTGAGCTGAGTGGCTGCGCAGCAGGCTATAAGGGCCGCACGGTCGAGACAAGCGCCTCTCCCTCAGCCCCGGAACTGCCCTGATAGGGAGAGGCACCTCTTCCCTGCGCCTGGGCTGCTGAGGCAAGAGAGAGCTGAGGGGAATCCTCTCTCCCCGCCACAGTCCTGAGACAGCCTGCACCCCAAGCTCCACATCCACTGCCCCACCCCAGAACCCGCACCCCACCTCATCCCAATCCTCTGTCTCAGCCCTGAGCTCCCTCCTGCACCATGAACCCTTCATTCCCAGCCCCTCCCCAGAGCCTTCACCCTAGCTGGAGCCCTCACTCTCCACGCCCCAACCCTCAGCCCTGAGCCCCCTCCCGTACCCCAAACCCCTCATCCTTGGCCCCACCCCAGAGCCCGCACCTCCAGCCAGAGCCCTCACACACACACACACACACCACACCCCAACCCTGAGCCCCCACCTCCACTCCAAGCCCCTCAGCCCCACTGCCACCACACATCACCTCCATACTGGTGTACATAACAAAATTAATTTCACACACGGACGTAAAAAATTAGAGGGAACATTGCTCTGAACTGGAACAGCACAATCACTCTAGGCGATAAACTGGAAAAACCACATGGAGAAATACTTGCTTTCTGGATGACTTAAATCAGGGTTTATCAATCTTAACAAATTCACCAAATTTCCAAACTAAAATATGTATTTATCATTGCAGCATAGGAATGAGCTTAAAATTATTCTAAGTGCATTAACATTACTGTTAATTTACACAAAGCAGGTCTACAAATAATATAATTTCAACCGTTTTGAAACAACCCATCTTCCCAAACAGAAGACAATAGACTTCAATGGAGAAATGGGGTCAATGGGGTCATATGTGCACTGAATAAATGACATATATGAATTCTTGTAAATATACAATTAGCACTTGTTTAGTGGTTGCTTTTTAAACGTTACTATGTTAGAATGCAGAATCTCTCTGAAATCTTTCAAAAAAAAAAAGTTAAGTAGGACAAATCTGTTGCATTTTCATCCATCAGTCTCAACATTTAGTGGTTAAGTACTACTTCATCCATACTGCAAATGGAGAAAATGAGACAGAGCAATAAAGTGTAGATCTGGTAGGAGATTTCCACTGAAATGACTTTATATTTTTTTTTTTTGACAGAAAATGCCTTTTTCAAAAAATTGAAATTGTCCATGGGAAAATTTCAAATTTTGTCAAAGAAATGTGATCTTCCTTCAGGAAATATTTCTTTTGAGAACTCAAAATGATAGCTCCTTAGCTGATCACCTGAAAGGCTCTTCTCAGTTTCATTTTCTCCCACTGACAAGTGCCTTCCACGTGGGCAGCCAGCAAGCTGAAAAATACTGTTTCAGTTCTCTTGAAATGGAATTTTTCAGAATTTGTTCAAGGAAAAATGTCCAGCTTTTCATTTTTTTGTCCTGAACCAGGATGAACATTTTTCTGAAACCTGAAAATGTTTCATGGGATGATAATTCCATTTTCCAGACTGCTCTAGTTAAGTCATTTGACAAAGAACCCAGAGCACTAGATCACAATGCCTCTATTCTTATTTATATTACTGTAGCCCCCAATGCCCCATTGTTCTAGGCACTGTACAAAGAATAACAGACAGTCCCTGTGCCAAAGAGCTAACAATCTAAATAGGAAAGAGGCAAAGGGTGGAAAAAAGGAAGTATCAGATGGGGAACTGAGGCACAGAGAGATTAAATGCCTTGCCCAAGGCCACAGATAGGCAGCATGGAAACTGATCCTATACCTCCCAAATCTTAATCCAGTGCTTTAACCACAAGACCAGCCATCCTCTTGTAGGTAACAACTTATATATGACCCTTTCTATCACAGCCTGAACAGTGTTCATAAATTCATATACTAAATACTTAATATATTTAGTGTCCAGATGCCACAATCAGAACCAGAACCCCCACTGAATGAAGTACAGGGAACCGCGCAATACCGCGCCCCATGATAGCACGAATCCGCTTATAACACGGGGCGCGCAGGGCTCCCGACGGCGGCAGCGCGCAGTACTTTGAGGTCGCATGAACCCGCAATACCACAACACCGCGTTTATCGCGGTCGATATTTTTGGACCCCGACCGTCGTGGTATTGCGGGGTTCCACCGTACTGTGCAAAACATAGATACACCTGGTTCCTGCCCCAGATTGGGCTACTACCTGAGGCCTCAATTTTGCAAACAGTTCCACATGGGCGCACCCTGCACCTGTATGAAATGTGCAGCATTAAGTCCTCAGAGAATGCGGAGAGAGAGATTATATATCACAGACATCTGCATGTCCACATACACTACTTTTTAGCTGTACATAAATAACTACTTTCCTTAACTACCTGCTTGAACTAACTAGCCATTCTACGTTATTTAAATTATGTACAAGATATCAGCCTTTCACCAAATTTGTCAATGTTTGAAATATGCCATCAAGACCACAAATTGCTAAACACAATAGTCTATACTGCAAAACACGTGACATTAGTTTTCCAGTTAAGAAATACTAATGCAACCTTAACTGTTGCATGTTAATTTCAAGGGTACATGAAATTCTCACATCATAAATTTTATTTCCTAGATGAAATTCTACATAAAACTATATCTCACTTTCATTTTGTATTGGCCAGTTTTAAGCTATGTACAAATTAAGATATTATTTGGCTTGACATCAAGTCAAAAAAGGCATTAAAAACTAAAATTTGGCAGACAACAGTTTTCTATTTATAGCAGAAGCGATAGCAACCACTAGAGTTAAGGCTGAAATGCAACTTCCAATATAACTACCCCTCTCCTCCCAACCCTCCTTTTTTTTACATGGTTTCTAACAAATTCTCTCAAAACAAATTCCTTTGGGGCCAAAATTTCCCAGAGTCTGGTCTGTGCCAACAGGCATCCCCCACATGCACTTTTTCCCACCCTGGAAAAGATATAGCAAATTTTTTCCACTGTTTTTGTTCAATCCGCATATGCACAAAAATATATATTTTTCCTGTGTGTTCAGTTCAGAAATGTTGTGCACACAGCTCCACAACAGCAGAATTTTATTGAGACTTCAGAATGACAATCCTGGAATCTTATTACATAGATTGCTTTGTTAATATCAGAAATTAAAATAGGCTATTGAAATGTAATGGTTGCCCCTTGAGCATGCTATATGATTTCCATGAAAAGAAAAGAAATAGAGCCTAACCTTACATTAAAGGAACTACAAACTGCTTTCAGCATCGGGGACCAAGATAGTATTTATAAATTGTAATTATTGTACAGAAGATATCAAAAACAGCAAAAAAGTGGTGGTGTACTGCTAGTCGTGTAAGAAAGCACCTAGGTATATCTCACTAAAATCAATTCCCCAGCATTACAGAGGCTTTGGGCATCGGTGCACCTTGATTCATGTGGCACACAATAGTTAGGGTATGTCTACACAGCAAGTAGGAACATACTTCACACTGTGGGCAGACACACACTTGCTGGCTCTGCTCAAGTTACTGTTCTCCACATAGCAGTATGGCCACAGCAGCACAGGCAGCAGCTGGGGCTGGCCACCTAAGTACAAATCCGCCTGATCCACTGGGTGTTTAGCCCATGCTGTTCCACAGCAGCCACACATCCTCGTGTGGCCCTTGTGGTGATTTGAGTTTGAGATCCCTGCTCTAAGGAAAGTTTCACTCCTGTATTGAAGTTCACCATCAGCAGGTTCTACTGTGAACTGTATTTTAAACAATTCCTCCATTTTTAGAAATTCCATATGTAAAAAATGACTTGATTTATTAAAAAACCTTAACCAGTATTTCATTTTTATTTACAAGTGTTCAAAAATAAGATGTATTTATTTCCATTGAAGAAATGCCTCAGATCTTCAAACAGAGATCAGGGCCCCGTAGTACTAGATATGGACACTATGTCCCTGCTCCAAAGAGATTACAAGTTAGCATTCAGCAATATTCAACAGGTGAAATAATGGATAAACAAGGGGAAAATACTGACGGAAGGAAAAAAGGTGATAATGGAGACAGGTGCATTATATAAAGATATAAACATAAATAAAAATATTGAGGAATTTTAAAGCCAATTCATATGTATCATCAAAACTGATACAGAGAAAATAAAAACTTGACTAATTAGTTAATATTTGTACAGTACTTTGAACCTATGAAGCAATATATAAATCAATATTATTCCAATTGTATTGGCAATGAAACAGAATTTTCAATGCGTTTACAAATATTTAATACATTTAAATATTTATAGGATGAGTTGTACTTTTGAATTGTGTGCCTCAAATTACAAAGCTACAACGCCTTGTGAAGTGATTGTTAAGGTTATTTACTGAAGCCCTGCCAAAAGAAAAGGAAAATGGTTTTAAACCAAATATACAAGTTGAAAGTAATTAAGATCTCTTATTTTAGCTGCAAGTGACAGGATCTGTTGTGTCACCATTATGTTTTGCTGCTTTTACCTTTGCAAAATGGGCTTCTTTTTATGATCAGATGAACAATTCTTCAAGGTAAGAAGCGGAATTATTTAATACCCATTAATGTCATATATCTGTGAGCCTCCTGCTGAGAACTACTGTTCTGATAAACAGTTATAACCTATAGCAGTTGCTCCATAGGTAGAAAGCCCTGCACTGAATGGGCATCTCCCCCAGGTGCCTTGACCACACCATCTCCCCAAACCACACTGCCCACATTTATGACCGTATAACACCAACCACAGTGACGGAGCTGAGAGCACATTGTCCTGATGCAACCCCTTCAAGGCACATTTTTTGCCACAGACACTGGCATAATCCAGGAGCAAATCCACCCTTCAGCAGCAGTTTAACAAATTGGAAGAATAAATCAAATAGTAAGGCACAATCAGGAGGCTCAGAAATATCATTTTTAATAACTGACTACAATTTGTAGTTTGGTTTAAGAATTTTTAGGGAAAAGTACTCAGCAGTATGGATGATATTTTAACATTGTCTATTAGCACCTACAACTAGTCTCGTTCCCATCTACACAAAGCAATAACAGTTCTTAATACAATACAGCACAGAAACAGTAATAATTAAAAATAAATTAAAATGCACTTCATATGAGAAGAGGGATATTTAAGCATCCGAAGCAAGTACTTATTAAATCCAACAACTTCCATTTAACGATATTTCAAGATTCTAATTCTTGAAAGGAACAAAAAAAAACCTTGGCTACAAAAACACTTATTCAAAGGGATTTTTTATTTGCCTTAGCTAAATACCATATAATGTGCTCTTCTTTCAAAAACATCAATCAAGTTTTATAGATTCGTGATAAATATAGTTGTAATTATAGCTCCCTGAAAATATTCAGCTGTCACATTTACCTTGTCAAAGTAAATAACGCTGTCATTTTAGCTGATGTGTATGACTTGAGTAAACATTTCAAAGCATGAATTTTACAACAAGATTTCTTCACTTAAACAACTGGTCAAAATTAAATTTACTTCCAACTGCAATTTACTATACTTATTATTACTCTTAATAAAACTTAACACTTTAACATATTATCTTAAAAGTGTATTATGAAGCACAGAAATCATGACTTATAAAATGTGTATTAAAGAACGTGCCCATTGACCAGACAGCAAAGTGACGTTAGTACTAATATATCCCCGTCATCATAGCATCTCACAAACAATGAATTTATCCTCATAACAACCCTGTAAGTTAGGGAAATATCATCATTCACCATCATTATCATTTTGAAGATTAGGAATTGTGTCACAACTATTTTTCAAAACTGAAAAGCGAACATTTGAAACTACTGCTTAATATCTAATTAATTAGTTGCACCTAGATGCTCTATTGCTGATCACTGGGTAAAAAATGTCCTCCAAAGACAAAATTTGACAAAATTTGGGTAATATTGGAGATGGACAAATTTACCTACTGAAAGAAGGAAAAAGAAAAGAGAGAGAGAGAGGTTACTTAACTTGTACAGTAACTGGAGTTCTTCAAGATGTGTCCCCCTATAGGTACTCCATGTCAGGATGCACACCCCCCCGAATGCTCTTGCTTGGAGATTTTCAACAGCTGTGTCTGCAGGTCTGTGCCTGCATGTTTTGATATGAGGTTTAATATACGGGGTAGAGGGGAAGAGGAGAACCCTCCACCACGCCAGGTCTTTTTCAATCATGAAAGTCCAATGAGAGACTCTGAGGCCCACTGGGGTACTTGTGATAATTCAACAGTTTAAATAGTGCAGGCAATTCTGTTCGCCATTCCACTCAATGAGCGTATGCCTTGGAGTGAGCGTGAGATGGGAGCCACGAATCTGCTGTTCCCTCCGTTGGTCTCAGTTCCCATGTGCCTTTCATAGTGTGAGCATCTCGCCACACTGAGTGTGATTTTATTGTACTGTAGTGTTTAAAGATACAGTACATATTTTTCATACAACATGGACCCTAAACGCAAACCAACTACTTCATCTGGTGCTCAACCAAAGAAACAACGATCTGTTCCAACACTGGAGGAAAAGTTGGCAGTGTTGGACTTACTGAGAGATGGTATGCTGGTCTCCAACGTGGCACATAAAATATGGCCGCAAGGAATCTAGTATCTGTGCCATCAAGATTCGAGAGAGAGGAATTCGTCAAGCCATGGCATCAAGTGCTCCAATAACTGCTAAGGTGATGAGCCAAGTGCATGATAAGACTTTAGTAAAGACTGAAAAGGCATTAAACTTATGGCTGGAAGACATGAACTATAAACATGTGCCCATCAATGGCAACATGTTATGAGAAAAGGCTCTTAGCTTCCATGCACTGTTCAAACCTCCTGACGAAGAGGGACAACCTTCTGATAAGAAGGAATTCAAAGCCACCAAGGCTGGCTTAACAGTTTTAGGAACTGCTTCAAGCTCAAAAACATGCAGACTACTGGTGAAGCTGCATCTGTTGATGAAGAGGCAGCAAAAGCTTACCCCAAACAATTAAAGAAAATCATAGAAGAAAAGGGCTATCTTCCAGAACAAGTTTTTAAGGCTGACGAGACTGGGCTCTTCTAGAAAAAAATGCCCAACTGCACTTGCATATTGAAATCAGAAAGACAAGCCCCTGGCTTCAAAGCAGCTAAAGACCATGTGACGTCATTGTTTTGTGGCAATACGGCTGGGCATTTAATAAAGCTGGCCTTGCTCTCCAGAGCTGCAAATCCCTGTGTCCTAAAAGCCAAGAACAAAAATCTCCTACCTGTGTACTGGCAATCAAATAAAATGGCTTGAGTGATGGCAGCATTATTTCTGGACTGGTTCTACAAGTGTTTCATTCTGAAGGTCAAGCAGTACGTCGAACAGAAAGGACTTGACTTTAAAGTGTTGCTGATCGTAGACAATGCTTCTGGACAACCTAAGGCACTCCGGTTTGTGCATAATGACAATGAAGTCTTCTTTCTCCTCCCATCCCCAATACCACCTCCATCTTCCAGCCGCTCAAGCAAGGCACAATTCGCTATTTCAAGGCTACGTACACAAGACTTACGTTCTCACGGATACTTAGCGCTAAGGATGCTGATCCCAATTTTAATGTGATGGAGTGTTGGAAGTCTGTCAACAATGCCGATTCCATCACTTATATTAAACAGGCAATGGATGCAATCAAGCCTGAAACAGTGAATGCATGTTGGTGAAACCTATGGAAAGAATGTGTGAATGATTTTAAGGGTTTCACAGCCATTGACAAAGAAGTGAAACGCATTGTTCAGGTGGCCAGGCAAGTGGATGGTGATGGCTTTGTCTACATCCCCAAGGAACAAACTGAGAAATTAATTGAGGGCCAAAGAGAAACATTGACTAACGAAGAGTTAGAAGAACTGATAAAATCATCTACAGAAAACGAAGATGACGACGATGAACAGGAAGAGCCAGCAAGCTGGAATCTTCAAAAATTTGCTGAAGTGTTCCAAGCAGCAAAACACTTGAATGATTTAATTTCTGAATACGATCCCTCTATGGCAGTGGTCTTCAAAGTTTTTCCACCGTGGCCCCTTTTCACTCTCCCGCCTCTACTCAAGGCCCCGGGGTATGTCTGTCGAAATGCCATCGAATAGAAAGCTTCTGCTTTCTGCAGTGGCATTTCGGCAGGACAAAAATAGACCACAAGTTCGGCGATCTCCCACGCGGGATCGGCAGTGGTACCGGGGTCTCGCGTACACTGAGGGTGGTCTCGCACACCCCACTTTGAAGACCACTGCTTTATGGAACGAAGCTTCAAAATCACACGTAGTATTATAGATTATTTGAGACAGTACCGAGAAATATTTGAGCAGCTCAGGAGACAACAGCGACAGTTGCCAATCACCATGTTTTTCAAGAAAAAACAACCAGCAGCAGATGAGCCTACACAATCAACTTCTCAAGCCGAACCAGAGCCTAGTTTTGAACTAGGCTTAGAGACACAGAGAATGAAGTCTTGCATTGGGTGTCACAAATGTACAGGATGACATGTAACCCAGAAGTTATGGGCAAACATTTGCTGTTGTTTGTGGGCTCTATTATATTTTTATAACAAGGTTGGACACGGTGACAAATCTGTCCCTGGGTAAATAGGTTCTGGCAGTGAAAGAGTCAAGAGTGGCCTCGATGAAGTCTATATGCTGAATGAGTGAGAGGATAGACTTTTCCATTTTACACAGAGACTCAGTGAATGAAATAGAGATACAGCTTTTATGGTCGCTGTCTGAACTTTGAGGAATGAATGTGTTTTCAGGTGCCAATCACCCAGTTGGAAAAGACTGTTCCCATCTGTAGCCACAGAGTGTGTGGCCTTGTTGGTGGCATCGAGCAATGGTTGAAGAGATGCTTTGGCAACTGTCTGACTTCTGTAATAAGGGCCTGAAATTGCTCCCTCTAATCCTGTCCTCCCTCAGTTTCCCAGGTCTGCTCTTTTGGTGGGAATGTGACAGGTCTGACAGGGTTTGGAGTCTGAGGTGTTGGACATAACCCGTACTCAAGGCTAAGAATCAAGGTCCAAGGTGGCCCAAAGTAAGTGACGAAAAAAAAAGGGGGGAGAGGAGATGGGGGCTGATTGTGCTAAATTAAAGACAAATAAAGAAAATACTAAGAAAAAATAAAATGTAAGCAAGAGGAATAGCCAGCCACATGGCTAACAGAAGCGGACACTACGACACTCTATCTCAAGCCCTAGGCAGTTGAGAAGGAACTGGAGTGGCGGTATGTCATAGCACATGTGCATGCAGGACACAGGCACAGACCAACGGACTCATGGACACTGCTGATGAGAATCTCCAATCAAGAGCTCACATGCACAGGCATATTCAAACACAGAGCACCCACAGGTACATTACTCAAAGAAGAATGGGTGAATATTTCACAGTTTGGTTACTTTTTACTGAATTCATGGGAAAAAAGTTCAGAACTCTCTAGTAATCTTCCAGTTGTACTCATTTTTTGTTTTCCCATTAATAGGACTGTCAAGCGATTACAAAAATAAATCACAATTAATCATGTTGTTAAACAATAATAGAGTACCATTTATTTAAATATTTTGGATTTTTTTTTACATTTTCAAATATATTGATTTCAATTACAACACAGAATATAAAGTAGACTGTGCTTACATGCTTTATCATGAAAGCTAAATTTACAAATGTAGAATTATGTACAAAAAATAACTGCATTCAAAAATAAAACAATGTAAAACTTTAGCACCTACAAGTCTACTCAGTCCTATTCCTTGTTCAGTCAATTGCTCAGACAAAGAAGTTTGTTTGTAAAGTGGTGTGTATTATCAGTTACAAAAAACAAGCTACACTAGGGACTAAATACTGGGTTAATGCAGTAAACCCACAGCATTCGCAGCTTTGCCGATCACCCATTTACTCTACCTGCACAGTTAAGAACACTGCTGACATTTCCGTCCCATAAATCTTGTGTGGTGTTACGCAAGTCACTTAACTCTTAACTCTGCATGGGGATAATGCTTCTTACCCACCTTTGTAAAGCACTTTGAGGACTTGGAATTGGAAAATGCTATATAAATAGCAAGAAATATTACTTAAAATTGACCTGCAACCCCAGTTTTTACTTTCATAGTTCCTGGAATTTCTAAAAAGAAAAATAATCAAATTTCTCTCTCACTTGCATGCACACACAAGAACTTACTATTCTTCAGTATCTTAAGTAAAAGATTAAAACTGTAAAACTCCACTGACCTTTTCCTTAACGTAGACTCACAAACCTTGACCACTCGGATAACTTCTTTAACAGTACGTCGGAAATCATGCATTCTTGCAGCCACTAGAAGAGCTACAGAATGAGCAGAAAAAGTCAGTGACAAAGACTTAAGCAAAGCACAGAAAAAGAAAGGAGAAAACACTGAGCCATACAAGTACACTCTATCTCTGCTCTCAACTTCAGCTAAAGAATAGCAAATGCTAGTGTTCAGCTATATGCTCGAATTCAGATGATTAAGTTGAACTATACAAACTTTGCTTCCCATTCAATAAAATTAAGCCAAAATGTGTTCTGTAAAATTCTATGCTTTAGTTGGATTTGGCAGCCAAAGTGAGCTACTCATATACAACATAAGAATGTAATTTTTTTCAGTAGCAATTTGATCTTCATCAATAAATTGCTCTCCTAGGACCTTTACCAGAAGCCAAAATTAAGACAGAGTCCATCTAGGTAGTTGGCAGTACCAGTAAATGATTATTTCCTATTACTACTACTTGTATTTCGATAGTACCCAAAGGCTCATGGAATCGGAACTCCATGGTATTAAATGATATACCAAATGCAGAGGAAAACATGGTCCCAGTCCCAAAAAGTTTACACTCAGATTTGAAACAGGATACAAAACTAAATATCACAAACAGTAAAAGAGAGGGCAAGGGTACCAAAAAGACTGTGTGGTCACATCGGTTATCTGCGTGTTCTGCACTATTGCAAAAAACTTTTACATATGTACACACTTAAAATTTGCAAATAATGCGAAGTGTTGAGATAACCTATGCAATCACACAAGCGTCTTCATATCCTCACCAATCTTTGAGTCAACCTAACCTAAATTGCTGGGTTTTTTGTAGTTATTAGAGCATAACTGGTCTCTTGCAGAGAAATGTGAAGAGGGAAAAGGTAGCATTCTTATGGATTAGTTGAAGGAGGGCACTTCATGCATGGGGACAGCATAAAAGAATGCATATAGATATTTGTGGGAAAAGAGGAGAAAAGGGAGGTCGAAGTTAGTATCACTGGCAAGTTAGAGGGGAAAGAGACTATGCAATGGAGAATAAAAGTCATTAAGAAAAGAAAGGCAAATTAATGAATGGTTTCAAAGGTGAGGACAAAGAAGCTTGAATCTGCAGAGTTTGCAGAGACAGTAGAAGGATTTCAAACGGGAAGGAGGAGTGACATGGGCAGAGCAACAGGCAAGGAAAATGATCTTAGCAACTGTATTTTGCAGATATTAGAGTGATTGATATGGATACCAGAAAGGAGGGTAGGGTAAACAAGCTTCTAAAACATGAGGGCCTGGAACAAGATTTAGCACCATGGACAGAAATAAAAGGTTGAATTTTGGAAATGCTTTGGATGAAGAAGTTGCTGGATTTGAACATGGCTCTGCATGTTTAGAGTACAAGAGCAAAGGGTATCTAATAACTTCTCAGCTAAGAGATGAAAAGTCACCCTCTGATGGCTAAACCCCAAAAGAGAGCCTTTTTATATAGAAAATCAGACTGGTACTTTATGCGCTGAACAGTTTACACAAGGTTTTAGATACCTGCTCCACAGAGCCCCGATGGTCGGCGTCCTGTGTGCATCCAATCTCTTTTCATTCTCTGTAATAATCTTAGAGCTGTCATTGATACCTTCTGGTTCTTATCTCCAAATTCTAGCATGTGTGCAAAACGAGGAATATATAAACATGGATCTGCAACACAATAAGATACAATTATTTCTAATTTTGTCTTTTAGCTTTTGAAACATGCACCATGCACAAGTGTATCAGACATTTCGTGGTTGATTTGTTATGTATCTCAGTAACAGAAAACTCTTATAACAATGCCTTTTTTTTTTTTTTTTTTTTTGGAGACTGGATCTTTTGACCTGGTTATTCTTTAGAAACACCTTTTTAATCTCTATACCAGTTACAAGCTAAAACACTAAAAATGTTTAATTGTAAAGCAAAAAGGATTAAAGTATCACCATGGTGTATTCCACATATACAGTACTTCTAGGCCGCAGTTCTGCAATGACTTGTGCGTGTGCCTAACTTTATACAAATGATGGACACTAATGGGTGACCACACATGTGTTAGCTCAAGCATTTGCAAATGTATTTCAGGATTGGGGGATAACTTAGATCCAAACTTTTTAACATTCACCGGTACAGCAAAATATATACTGTATTAACTTGTGTGTCTGCGTACCCAACTAAGTTACCCTTTGAAACACAATTAATCTGTTTATAAATAAAATACTACTACTAAAAGACTACATGTATCTCCAAATTTAACCAGCTACAGTTCCTTAATCACAATTCCATATTCACAGATTCATATTCCAGCAATACAAAAAGCTGTTTATCAGGTACATCAGAGCAGGACTTCAGCTGGTGTAAAATGTCATTTAATTCAACAGAGCTAAGATAATTTACACCAAATGAGTATCTGTCTCTCTATGTATAAGATAATTTCAAATTTTGGTATTATCAGCTATAGACTAATAGAAGAGCAAAAAGCTGGATGGTTGCTCCTAAACCAATTTCTAGTTTATCAAATAGAATCTTTTAAAAGCTATGCTTCATACTTGTTTACTCTCTTTTTCTGGGGTATCAATTTCTCATTTCCTGGCAGCCTCTTATCACTTAACACAAAATCTATGGGGTGTGGTAAATTGTTAATTATTACACTCAACTCAATTTCCTTAGCTGATCCTCCATTTGGGTTCTTTAACTGATACAGATGGTATTTCTGCTGAAAACATTCATTTAAATATTCTTAGAGATTTTCAGTTAATCAAACCAGTTACATTTTACTACTAAGTTCAAACAATGCATATCCTGTTGCCATTTCCAATTACCAGGATTGCACTATACACCAACAGACTCTCAGCCTTTCCATCTAAAAGACTGCATATTTTACTACAAAGCAAAAATTTCCAGACATAAGTATTTCTCCCAAACAATTCTGAAATAACAAAATGGAATCAACTAATAAACATGATTATAAATAAAACAACAGAAATATTAACTCCCTAAAGACAATTAGTAAGGAAACAGAATCATTCCCACTGTTCTTCAATCATCTTCCATATCACATCTAACATCATGGATGTCTAACAATGTATTTTTAGGTATCTATCACCAAAAACGAACTGGATTGTCTGAAAGAATACACCGGGGAAATCTACCTTCAAATCCTTCAGTTAAAAAAACCAATACAACCACTATAAAGGTTTTTCAAAACTATGGTCTCATTTTAAGAAAAAAAAAATCTATATATAACAAAAAATGCTTAACTCAATTCAACACCACAAAATGACCCTTTAAAGTGAAAACTCATTTCTCTAGCTTTTTACGTTTCCAATTTCCATTTTACATTATTTCAAAACACCAAATACATTACAGTAATCAGCTGACAATTTCAAAATCTTCTCAAGTTCACTTGGCAGGGTTTAAACAAAAGGGTTCAACTTCAATGGGAGCTGAGGCCACTCAGCACCTCAGAAAATCAAGGCCTCAAATGAGGGGAGGAATTTATTATTATTTTAAATTCTTCAAAGTATTTTCTTCCTCTGTAACTTCTATGAACTGACAAACATTTGCATTATAGCTTTTCAGGAAATTCTGCTGGCAGTCATGCCCACAGATCATTGGACATAGTTTGTGCTACACATTATTAATGTACATCTTTAAACTAGAAAAGCAATCGGAGTCTTGAAAAGTAGTAAATGCAAACGACTTAAACAAAAATAAACATTGAAAAGAAGCTCTACACCAACCGGCCAACTGTAAATGGCTGTACTGCAATATTAAGAGTATAAGAATTAAACACAGGTCTAGGATGAATGTAAAACCAACTTCTTAATTGGATGCAAACAAGCCAACACATTTTTAAAAAGTTAAGTTAAAAGTAGAATACTGCAGTTCTTTCACTCATTCAAAATAAATGTGCAGATACTGCAGATTGCTCCAGGCTGGCAGAACTCTGCTCCCATACAGAGCCCTATTGACTTCAGGGAAATTCCATGCATTTGCAGGAGCCATTCTGAGCCGACCATCTTGCAGTATCAGGGTGAAAGCTAGCAGTTATGTTTATTTATGCTACTACTCAGTGTGCACTCAGAAAGGACTTTATACTCTGCAGAAAGTTTCCCCCATCCTTCCTTCCTATCCTACCTTTGTCATGACACCTCTGTGTTCAACAGTATCTATCGAAACAGATAACAGAAATGTCAGGCTGAAAAAAGAGGTGGCCACAAAATTTCAAAATCATCGTTACGAGCAAGAGAGCGAGAATCGCTGGATCATACAAAACAGAGAGGGCATAAATGTGTGGTCTGTGAAGTTACTGTAATACAATGTGCTTCAGGAGGTTAATAACAGGCCAAGTTCAGAAATGACTTCTCTATCACCACCACCATCCCACAAAAAAAAACCCCACATAATAATATGGCAAAACTATAATCCAGCAAAGCACTGGAAATCAAACTGAGAGGTGATGACAATAGTGGTGCAAGTTACACACTGGTAAACAGACTCGTCAGGAGCAGGAGTGTCATATCCCACATGCAGAAGGCTGATGGGTGGGGCTGTAGCTCGGAAAACAATCAACAGGTTGAGAGTTCAAGATAAAGCCCAGCAGTTGCCTTTCCTGCTACAATCCCCACCCATTACAGAGTCTGGATGTGTGCAGGATACTCCAGCTTCCACGCACCGGGAACGTTGCCTAAGTGTCTGCTGCAGCGCTGACCTGCATCCCGAATATCCCTCACCGCTTTTAGCACCGGGGCAACTTAGTGTTTTGTCCGTGCTCTTGCTGCTCGAATAGTTCAAACCCTGGAGGGAGAAAGGGCCTGACAGCCAGCCGCTTTGCGCGAAAGGCGGCTGCAGAAGGCCTTGGGGCGCCCTCGCTCGGCCCGGCTGGGAACGACCGGCTGCACAGAAACAGGCTCTCAGCCCCAGCCCCCTCCCGTCTTCCCGACCATTTCCATAATCATGGCTTCTGACTCCACGGAGCAGCCTGCCGTGCAAACTTTCCCAGCTCGGTGCGGGCGGAGGGACGCCCGGTGAGGACAGCAGGTACGGTGACTCCGACTTTTTGGGTGGTCTGGGGCAGGCTGGGTCTCGGCAGAGCTCCCCGGCTGCTGGGCAGCGGCTGAGTCCCAAACTGCTGTGCCTCTCTGCGTGGCATTTTCTGCCGTGCCTGCTCGGGCTCCCGCTCTGCAACATGCCAGACTGGCTCGGCTGCTGCCAGTAATGCCCGGGATCGGCAAGAAAACAAAAGCCTCGCAGGCTGTGTGCGCAGGGGTCTGGGGGGGGGAGGCAGAGGGGGGCTTGCAGGAAGAAAAGTCGCTCCGATCGCCGGCTCTGCCCCCATCTGTTTACTGCCTTCCTGGTTCACCTTGGCTCAGCATCAAAGCCTGAGTCAAGCCAAGCCGAGGGCTGCTCGGGGATGGGGGGAGACGCTGCAGCGGGGGGCTCTCTCGGGGAAGTTGAACGGAGACTGCGGCTCGCCCGTGGGGCCGGGAAGTTGGCGGGGTAAGTGGCGTTGCACCGGCGTGGGGAGGAGGAGGTGCCAGTGTAAGGCTCCCCCCGCCTCTGGGGATGAATTTGGGGCATCGGTACATTTGGCTCCGTGGCAGCCTTTCCTGGGCGGTGGAATTGGCTCCCTGTAATTTTCCCAAGCGGCTGGGGCGGGGGTGGGGAGGAGGAAGGGGGGGCGAGCGGGCGGGGAGGAGGGAGCGGAGAAGAATGACATATTGTCTGGGAAGGGAGGGAGGGAGCCCGGCCTCCCCGGGGCCGGGGCCCCGCCGCTCCCCATTGGAGCAGGCGGGCGTGACGCGCGGGGCCGCGGCTGGCTATTTGAGGCAGGAGGCGGAGGGAGGCGCACACACACACACGCGCGAGGACGCGGGCACCCGGCCCCGCTGCTGGCTGAAGCCGCCGGGCTGCAGACCCGCAACCGCGCAGGAAGGCGGCGGCGGCGGCTGCTGATCGCCGGGGAGACGTGCCCAGCGGCCCGGGCCTTTCAGACGCGCGGACCCTCACACCGGCTCAGGGAGGAATCCGGGAAAGTTTTGTTCCGCAGGCGGAGCGGCGGGATTTACAGCAGCCGCCTCCCCTCGCGTGCGGAGGAATTACAAGGGGCGGACTGGGCACCGCAGGCAGGGGTTGTTCGGCCCTCGTTTAAACGCTGGGGCTGGACACTGGCTGCTCTCTCTGCAGATGTTTAACGCTTGCCCGGAAGAAGGATTCGAGTCGCCTTTCCAAGAGGATCCAGTGGTTGGCAGCAGCTCAGCGCTGGCTGGGCTTTAGCTCTTGGAGGCTTCCTGGATTGACTCTGCAGCTCCTCCTTTTGGGGAAACTCTTTGCCTGGATCCCTCCTGGGGTCTTCCCTTGCAATCTTGCCTGTGGTCTTGAGACTGGTACCTTCAAGCAAAGGTGAGCACTGGCACTCATTCATTACCGTTCTGCTCCCATAAAAGGTGCTGGGGGCTTTTGAGCAAAAGCTGCAATTTAAAATCCTAAGTATCCCGGCAGTGGGACTTGACTTTAGAATAGCTGTCCTCTTGCTCATGCCACTGCCCCATGGCTGCCTCAATGGCAGGATCATGAAGTGTTTGACTTTCTTTCTTCTGCTTCCAGAGACCTTAAAGAAGTCCAAAAAGAGCGTGCGGTCAAACGGCAAGGTGCCAGCATGCTATGAGATAGTGCCACTGTCCCTGAAGAAGAAGATGGCTGCAGAGCTTTACCCTGCCAGTGCTAACACCAATATTGCAAACAGTAATAACGCTGCTGCTGCCACCGTCGCTGCTGCTGCCAATAGCAAGAAAAACGCCCTTCAGCTTCAGCAGAGTGCCCAGCCGCCGCCACCACCACAACTGCAAAACCTGAACAACAACAATTTGGAGAGCTCCAACTGGCAGTCCTTCCACCCCACCCTGCGGGAGAGGTAAGAGCCAGCCCGGCCAGAGTGCACAGAGCCCGGGCAGTCCTTGCCTCCACTACCCTGCAGGAGAACTACAGGGCAGGAGCCAGTTGTATGGACATCCCCCTTTTATGCCAAAGGCCAGGAACATGGGTTGTTTAGCAATGAGCAGTCCTGCCACCCCAGATTGGGTGGGAGAAGAAAGGCTGGCTCACCACACCAAAAAAACAGCAAGTTGTGGCAGTCACAAGCCCCCCCCACAGCCTAAGGTCGGGGGAGTTCAAGTATTGTATCTGCATATTTGCCACATTCTGCCCTCAACTCCACAGTGAAAAAGTATTCCACTGTGTCCCACTGAACCAGCTGTAGCAAGGGGATGGAGTAGACGTGTACTGAAACCAGGACTCGATTTATGTAGCTTTGGGTCGCATTGTGGCATCAGGTGATAATCTTGGTAAATCTAATTTGGTTTCTCCCTTCCTGTTACTTTCAGGAACGCACTGATGTTCAATAACGAACTTATGGCTGATGTACATTTTATCGTAGGCCCCCTGGGGGCATCAAAGAAAGTTCCTGCCCATAAGGTTTGTGCAGCTGATTTCCCTCCCCTGCCCCCTCTTTCTGCTAGGGTAGTGGAGTTAACTGGTCTAATTATTCTATTTTATCTTATCTCTAAAGTAGAGAAATGTGTGATCTATATAAATTATAATGGGACAGTTTATGGGATTTCTGTTTGAATTGAAGCTTTTAAGTTTCCCCCAGTACCTCTTCTGTCAGCTAGTATATATAATTACTACAGCTATATACTAAAGACTTTTTTTTTTTTTTTTTTAACAGTATGTTTTGGCAGTTGGTAGCTCTGTCTTCTATGCTATGTTTTATGGTGATCTTGCAGAGGTCAGATCTGAAATCCATATACCAGATGTGGAACCTGCAGCCTTTCTAATCTTATTAAAGTAAGTGGTCATTACAAGTCTACAAATCCGGTGGGGAGTCTAAAAGTGGTTTATAAAAATCCTTAAAATCTTTTAAACATCATCTAGGAACATGCAGCTATTATGCTTTATTAAATGTGCTGACAAATGTTGAATGTGTCAAATTGCTACTTGTCACTTATGACAATTGTAGCTTAATCTCTCAGGGTTTGTTGCTTTTTTAAATACTTGTTTTTTATTCTGTTTAGGTATATGTATAGTGATGAAATTGACCTGGAAGCTGACACAGTGCTCGCTACTCTGTACGCTGCCAAGAAGTATATTGTCCCAGCCTTAGCAAAGGCTTGCGTCAATTTTCTGGAGACTAGTTTAGAGGCTAAAAATGCTTGTGTTCTGCTGTCTCAGAGCAGACTCTTTGAGGAGCCAGAATTGACGCAGCGCTGTTGGGAAGTAATTGATGCTCAAGCAGAAATGGCATTGAAGTCAGAAGGCTTCTGTGAAATTGATCAACAGACACTAGAGATCATTGTAACCAGGGAAGCACTAAACACTAAGGAGGTGGTAGTTTTTGAGGCTGTTCTTAATTGGGCAGAGGCTGAATGCAAAAGACAAGGGCTACCAATTACACCAAGGAACAAGAGGAATGTATTAGGAAAAGCTTTATATTTGGTGCGGATTCCAACTATGACTTTGGAAGAATTTGCCAATGGAGCTGCTCAATCTGACATCCTTACCCTTGAGGAAACGCATAATATATTCTTATGGTATACAGCTGCAAATAAACCCAAACTAGAATTTCCACTGACAAAAAGAAAAGGACTTGTACCTCAAAGATGCCATCGATTTCAATCATCTGCATATCGCAGTAACCAATGGAGGTACAGAGGTCGCTGTGATAGTATCCAATTTGCTGTAGATAAAAGGATATTCATAGCAGGACTAGGCTTGTATGGGTCAAGCTGTGGTAAAGCTGAATACAGCGTCAAAATTGAACTTAAGCGTCTAGGAGTTGTTCTTGCTCAAAATCTGACAAAGTTTACTTCTGATGGATCCAGTAATACTTTCTCTGTGTGGTTTGAACACCCTGTGCAGGTTGAGCAAGACACATTTTACAACGTAAGTGCCATTCTTGATGGCAATGAGCTTAGTTATTTTGGGCAAGAGGGAATGACTGAAGTACAATGTGGAAAAGTAACATTCCAATTCCAGTGCTCCTCAGATAGTACCAATGGAACTGGAGTACAAGGAGGACAAATACCTGAACTCATTTTCTATGCATGATGCATTTCACGTTGATTGTATTCAAGTACTGCTCTTCACACTAAAGGATTTTTTTGATTATTACAACTCTCTAAAGAAGTGTGGAATGTTAGGCTACTTACTATCTACTACATCAGGCTATCAAAATAAGTGAAGGAATGCTCTTGAATTTAATCTTATTTTATTTATTCATAAGATATTTGACTTAATTAAAACTGCAACATGCAGAAAAATGTTAAATGCACATTACGTGCAGAATTTATTTTGTATATAGATAACTAACTTGCAGACTGCATCTGACTCAAGCAGGATGTTCTAAACTAGAGCAGTTTATGAATATGTGAAATATAAAACATTTTTACTTGCCCTAAAACCTGTGTATTTGATCATTGCTAATCTTTTGACTTGTGTCCATGTTAATATATTTATAGTATAGTTTAGTGGTGGGACTCCTAAGAAAACGATAAACAACATTCAGAGTGCATGTGCCTATAAAAGGCATAACTATCAGCACAAATATAGAGATTGCTCTACAAGGTAACTAAAGCTCTCCACAAACAAGCAGACTATACAGTTTCTTCTCTCCTCTGAGGTAATGTATAAGGAAGCACAGTTTTCTTAAACTTCAGTGACAAAGCAGAAAGGTTTGAGCGACTGTAAAGCTGATTTGAAAAATATCCTAAGCTTTTATTTGAAACCTTACAAGCTTTCATTCAGATTAAGTTCTCTACAGCGACTGCATTTGCTCTTTGTAGAGTTAGAGAAGCTTTAGATTAAACTGACATCTGTCCCATTTTCAAGTAAGTTGCAACAGATTGGTCTAATGTCTATGCCCTTGTCTAAACACAGTTAAAAACAGATTTGTTAAAGGGGTACTGAAACAAGGTGTGGACTAGAATAATTAGAAACTAATGTAGGAAGGAAAAACTTTGACTCAGTTTTATGTAGATTTGGTAAAAGTTACAGTACTAAGCTACATTTAAATGCAGCTTTATATATATAAAATTTTTTTACAATCTACAAAAACCTACTGAAGGAACAAAGAACTGAAATATCAATAATTAAACTGCCCAAATTCAGGTGCTAGTTTCAAAGAGACACAATCTGGAAAAGAAATCTTGAGTACATTTAAAATTCCCGATGATGAGGGAGAATGCACAGCAAGAGTGCCCTCTGTGCTTTTTTTCTTACAGATTGCAGGTGAAATAGTCCCTCAAATGTACTTTATCACTTATTTACACCTGTCAAGCAAATTCCAGGATACAGACTACAAAAATGCTTTTTCTATCATTAGAAATTAGGCAGCTGAAAATATTTACTGTGTACTGTAAAGCAGTACCCTTTTCTGATCTTTATAGCAGTGACCTTGGAAAAAGTACAAAACAGAGAGTAGAGATTTTTTTTTTTTTTTCCTGGTGTAAAAAGTACCACTAATTAATACTTAGTTTAAAAGCTTGCTTGTTTTCCAGACAAATATTTTTCTGGCTGCTGTAAGACAATTCAAATACAAACTATAATACAGGACTTCCTGTTCTGTATTTTAGAAACTGCAGTGCAAAATGCTGAGGGAGCTGGATTTACACTGATATAAAATCAGAGGAAGAATATATTTTAGTCAAGTATTAAGATATGCTGAGTGACCTGACCCAGTGACTTGGCTGATAGCTGTGTATGGTCACATGATACTGGGACTCCATGATCATGGAACTCAATATTTGGACAGGTGAGGTTTAGTTTCCAGGGAGAATAATATTCTCAAGGGCTAGCTGTAAGTAGTAGACTAAAATTGCCTGTTTGCTGATGACAAAAAAAAAAAAAAGTCTCAGTCCCTCACTGCAGGCTAAAAGATGTTAAGAGTTGGAGGAAATCTAGGAGAGAGAAAAATACTAGAATAAAGAGGCAGGTAATGGTCACATGATACCCTTATGAACCAATCCCTTTAACTAGAGTCAGCAAGGTTTTCTGTGGCTCAGAATCTGCCAGGCTTGACAAAGTACTGAAATGTAACATGTATACACCACTGTCTGGAACTGCTACTACTAAAAGCAGATTTTTATATATATTAGATTAAAAACTGCTTTCATACAACATAACCTGTGCTTAGTTCAACTGCCACTTTTTCAAAAAATAATAATGATAAGCCAACTAATTACTAACATTCTCTCAAAATAAAGCTCCTAATTTTCCATAAATCCTCTTGTATTTCAAATGCTGACATCAGCAGCTTCAGGTACTGAACACACAGTAAATTTAGCAAACACTTAACCTAATATTGTGTCCTATTTGGTTGAACTGACAGGTCTGTACAAGCTTGTAGGTAAGCAAATCTCTCTCATGTCAGTCCATACTCTCATTAAGGCTTACACTATTCATATACTAAGAGGTAGTGAATTACATTTTATTGGAAAAGAAAATAGTGTCAAGGTTACACGCATTCTATGGCAGCCCCACTATTGTGTTCTTTATTTCAAGATGACTTCTACACCTCAGTAACGGCCCCTTTCATACAGTACTGTGCAAATTTTTGGCCTTTTAAGAGCAATTGTGAAACTATGGTAAAGTATACCCAAGTATGGAAAGCCAACTCTTGAAACAATACCTATAGCTGGAGCATTTATGCAGAGTTCTCTGGCCAGCAGAAGGAAAGTTTTTCCCAGGACATAGACATTCACCTATTAAAAACAGAAAACATCATTTGAATCTTAAACAGCAAATGTTAAAAAAAATCACTCCATTATACAGAGATGAAAATCCACCTCTGAAACATCAAGCAAATTCCTTTTGTTAAAAAAAATCAAGATATTTTAATGTGAAAGTAATGATTTAATGCAATGAGATTTATAGATCAGAGAGGTAAGCAAAGTTCTCATTACAAGATATATGAAAAGTTAAAGCTGTGACACAATCCAAAACAGAAAACCACTAAAAACATAGCACTACTTTGCAACAGGTTACCTAGTATCCTTTTCAGTGGGCCCCATTTTGTCCTGGAGTACTTGGGCAATTCCCAGTTTGTAGCTCAAAACTTTGAAGTTTTATGCATTCATACATCATTGTTACTATAACTCCGCAGTGGCGCTCATCTCTTCACATAACAAAACCTGCAAGTTACTGCAATTTTAACTTTGTTTAATCATGTAAAGTGGTATAATTAGAATTTCACAAGCACAAACAAAACTACTTTTCTACCCAGGGAGGGAGTGGCACTCAGTGCTCCAAGGATTTTTGGCTTCCCTCATTTTTCAGTTGTTATCCTCAGTACAACATACCGTTTTTTTAACTTATGATGCCCTAAGTGCTGAGGAGACCTGGTTACCAGAAAGTCTGCCTATCTCACAGTGATTAAACTGCCACAGTGGAGCTCGACAGAGGTGCTCAAGCTAAGGTTTCCTTAATATAAATGTGGGGAAGCTGCTAGTGTGGCATTTTCTATCAGGGATCCTCAATTTTGGAACATACACCCTCACTTGAGTCCACCAGACCTCAAATTTGTTGACTTTGCTCATCTCTTTCCCCTGCTTCTTCTCTAAGGCCATTGAGGAGACTGTACACTCAGGAGATATTTATATTCCTATAATGATTTTTAATTTATGGGCTAGTCAATCATATTCCAAAAGTTTGAAGAAATGAAATAAAATTGTGTGTCAAGTCGTGCCTTTTTCGCCTTGGGAGAGGGCTGGATGTTACTATGTTTCATGTCCAAATTGACTGTGGGTGTTTCTACATGAGCTCACTGTGGCCCCAAGGCACAAATACATGTCAAAGTTAAGAGACAAACTCAGACCACTGACCAGATACTCACAAAACAGTCTTTTTTATTTAAGTAGTCTCTGTTATAGTGGTTTTATGCATCAGAAATGTCCCTCTCCCATGCAAAGTGAAGCTGGTTAGCAGAGAGTGAAGTATGCACCTAGCCTGTTGAAACACATCAAACAAGTTTACAGAAAGCATTACGAGGATACAGGCCTCCTGTTAATAAATATACTCTTTCTGCACCAAAAGCTATTTAAAAAAAAAGTCATCCAATTTGAAGTGAACTTTCCTCAAAGTGTTTTTTCACAGTCTTCTCCCCTTGTTCAGGACGTGAAAGGGATCGGAGATTTTTCTGTACTTTAATTCTACTTGATTTTTTTTTTTCATTTAAAACCATTACAAAAATCTCCACGCCTGTCAGTCATCTTCAAAGAGATCATTCAATCTATCACTCAAATGTAGATGGGAATTATTTCACTTAGTATATTTAATAGAATGTGTTGAATCTCTCTCTCACACAACCTCCGCATACGACCAACAGTGAGACACGACTAGCAGGTAGATAGATAACTGTAGTGTTATCTGTACAGCTATGGAGAAAGGATGGTACAACTTAAACCCGGAGAGGAAGTGACTAAAACTGAAACATGTCCCCTGAATCAGGATTAGGCTTGATGGGTATCAAGGTACAGAAATATATATAGATACCCAATATCTAGCATTTCCTGTAGAATTTGACACTGTATAGTTTATTGCCCTTTTGTGAGCCATGAAGATAGAACAATTTTTACTAAGCAAAACTATAGAATGTTTCCAAAGGTCTCTCGCTTCCATCGATTTGGGTTCTCTCAATGCACTGCAGTTTGTTTTGACAAACTATTAAGAAGATTTAAGAGGTTTTTTTCACATTGTAGTTTGAGCCTCTTAGTTGGCTGACCTGGGATTATAAATCTTAAACCTCATCATTTTGAAATCTGACCCAAAGAAGGATTTATTATACAAGTCAATAAAGATACTCCATTAGAGCCAACCACATATCATTTTTCCATCGCAGGCCTCACTGACTCACCCAGTTCTTTCATTTAGTCTAGAAAAAATACAAGCCAACAGATAAAAATATTCATCTTCTCCAGTGTTTTTTCTTCTTTTTGGAACAAGGTTCAAATACCTCCTTCTTGTCCCCATCTGACCACATAATTGCAGACAATACAATTATCACTCCTCCCCAGCAAATTTTCCATAAAAACATCAATTGCAGAGTAAATGAATATCAATAGACATAAAGACACAATTTCCCATGGTGAAGTCCTAAGAGTCAAGGGTTGCAGGGAGTGGGGGGCCACATTAAGTTTTCAGCAGAGCCAAGTGCATAGTCAAATTGCCGTATCATCCATTCCTGGGTCTAACTAAAGTCTCCAGATCTAGGACCTACCTGAAAATCTAAATCTAACCTGCTTCTACTTCACCCACATCACGTACAGTATAATGACTGATCTCAAGACGCAGAAAGCTTGTCCACACAAAACACTTACTAAACTCAAGTAGAAACTGTACTTCAAGGAATTTCTGTTCTAAGATCCTAAGTGCAATCGTTTGCAGTGTTTGGTTACCATTGATTCAGAGAAGAAGTCAGAAAGCATGTATGCTATCCAGTGGATTGTGTGTTATATTCTGGTTTTTCACAAAGCTCATACATTTTTAATGCTAGTGTAAAGGTCACAGAAAGAATAAGCAACAAAAAATTGGCTCTAGCTCTCTTGGCAAGCCAGTAGAGATACTTTTAATGACCAAATATTCACAGGTACTGGGGCATTTGTCCCTCTCTATATATTGGAAATTAAAGATCCCATAAGGCTGACACAGAAATCAATAAAAGACATGTATTACTGAAATGTGTCATTTAAGGACCTCTGGTGACAATAATTTAAGAGGGCTCTTCTACATTTTTTTTAATCTTTATTATTAGTCCAAGGTGGTGATATTATAGCTGAAATAAATTTTAAAATCTAGTTTCACATTCACTATTTGCATTTATTTATAATTTTTAGATTTCACTCAACTTAGACAATTAAAACAATTCATTTATAGATGTGTTTCACTTTCTGGTTCTCCTGCATTAGTACAATTTTTTTTGAGGGTCTACAACTTTAAATCCCTCCAACTTTAAACTTCTCCAATCCCCACTCTATCTAAATTCCCCAAGTTTGGAAATTATAATAGCATTTGTATCTCTAAACCCTTTATTTTACAAACATCTTAATTATGGTGACAGAAGAAAGATTATCCATTAAAAAAGATGCATCTAGTGTGGGTTTCAATGACCTTGTTGTACTGCTCCCATTTGTCAGAAAGCTTTAAGGCTGAACACTCCAAATCTAATTGATATGGTCCCACTCCCTCTCTCAAAATCTAGGGATCAAACTGGAAAAAAAAATAAATGGTATTCTCCTAAATTCTGCCCACTCAAAGACCCCAAACAAGATGACATTCACAGTAGATTGTGAAGAATGTCACAAAATAATTCTTCATGTTTGTATACTTTGATCAGCCATAAAATAGCTATTTCAATTATCATTAGGCTTCAGAGTCATGGTCTCAGTCAGATGAGCAGCAGCAGCTAATCCCTCTCTCAGAGATGATGTTTCAGGGTATCTGCAGATTTAGGCAGACATCACTGCAACAGTTCACACTCAGTTCACATTTACAAGGTTCTCTTTACAACCATACAGACCAGACTCTACATTTTTAAAAAGTGAAATCTTAGATTCTACAGTACAAAAAAGGCATCTTTCAGATAAAAACTGTCTGCTTGCCAAGCCACTATGAACTAATCCTTTTGATTCTTATTTTCTTAAGGAGGATCATATCCTATCAAGATGTTCTTCCTTATCAACAACCTGTTGATTATATTCCTTATAATATGGTATTTTAATATGCTCACTCTGCTGCAGCTAGATGGCCTCCAAAAATTTAGTTTCACCTTTGTAGGGGATCATCCTACCTGTGGAAGGACTAGTTAATATAATCTACATTTCAGATTCTATACTTCTCCAAAGGTGACAAAGAGTCCAGTGGCACCTTAAAGACTAACTAAAGTATTAGAGCATAAGCTTTCGTGGGCTCATACCCACTTCCCACGAAAGCTTATGCTCTAATACTTTAGTTGGTCTTTAAGGTGCCACAGAACTCTTTGTCACTTCTGCAATTCCAGACTAACACAGCTACCCCTCTGATTCTTTCTCCAAAGGTGTAGACAATCAATTCTCATTCTTCAGACCTCAGATGTTTTAAGGTGACACCTCCATAGGAGAAAGTAAATCTTCTCACCCTTCAATTTTCTTTTCATTATTTCCCTGTTTACCTCATGTCTGAATGTTCACGTTCATAACAGTCCACATGTATACTTCAGCTTTTGTGAACAAGAACAGTGGTCTACTTACCACCGACAAGTGAGTTGAACAAGTCATCAATCTAAAGCATGGTACAGTTTCAAAAATCTCCACAAAAAGATATAAGTAATCAGTTTTCCCAATGAATGGCCTGAAGTCCTCAAATGTCCCTTCTTCCTCCTTTTTCTCATTAGATTATATAGGAAAAAAAATCTGGAAACAATTCTGCTCTTCTGCTGTTAGAAAGCCAACCCTACTGTATTTGCTGCATCTTTTGCAGACACAATACCTCTGACTACATATGTTCCATGTTTCATCATCTTACTTCCCTTTCTATTTAGTAGTAATCTATGTAAGAAATCACTAGATCTCTAGGTTTGAAATGAAATAATAAACCTCACTCTCCTAGCATGGGAATGCACGCGCGCACGCACACACACATTATAACTAAGCACACTTAACCCATTCAAAGTTTGTAACAGATGTAATGAAGAATCTTCATTATTTTAAGAATTAAAGATTCATTAGATTATTGTAATTCAATCAGATTTCTTTAAGCAATAAATAACCTTCGGAGGAATGCCATTTAAAAAGACAGCTGCAATGATAAAAATAACCTATACCATCCTACTTGTACTGTACGTAGAATAGATGTTTATGATATGGAGAGAGGGAATGTGTACATATACATACACTCATTTAGAGCTCGATATCCACAAGTGCTTTAAGTACACACAACTCAAAATAGATTTTACAAAAATATCACAGTATTTCACAGATCCATTTATTTATACAGCATTACTTAACAAAAGTTATTTCTGTCTTTACCAGCTGTTTTAAAAATGTGTGAAATCTGACCTTGTGCCACTGCAGTGACTTTGTGATCACTGAAGAAAGATTATATTGAACTGCTGATTTGTTATTTGTGAGTTTAAAAAAACCCAAGCACTTGATTTTTAATTTCACTGAATAATTACTCTGATTTACAAGCCCTATGATTTCCCAGCCCACGATCTTTAAAGAAACAGATCATTAAGGTTTCTTAAATAGCACACATCAGTAGTTCTTTGATTGTATTCATTTTTAATGTGTATATTTTAAACAAGAGAGTTAAACAACAACAGATACAATACCTGAAGAAGGTCACTGAGGTCAAGTAACATGTCTGTGAAAAAGTCAAGGAATATAAATGCATGTAAAATTTGATAATTTGATTAGCAACTTTATAAAAGGAGAAATAAAATCATTTACATCTGGCAGTGCAAGGATATGGATTAAGTAGTCTGATCCAGCATTCCTGCTAAAGAATCATATTGGTTTCAGCTCCTGAGTAAGCCCTGCCTAACCTCACTATGGGACAAAGGGTACCATTACAAACAAGGTTTATATGTATGAGAAGTGTGTCTAAAAAGACAAGGAATCCCTTGAGGAATGAGGTAAGACTACATATACTGTATTTGTATTCTGGAAATCCTTAAGTGGCACAAAATAAAGACTTCATTTTTGAAAATCTTATCTGTCGTGTTTCTCTATGCCAATTTAGGACATATCTCATTGTGCAGAAAAATCCATGGGAAAGGACTAGGAAACTCTGCTAATTTCAGGGCATCTACACAGATGGGCAGCCCCTCTATGTTGTTGTACGAGCCCTCCCCATAGACAGAGCTCACTTAAGAGCCATGCTGCCATCACCTCCTTGACTATACAGACCCTGCCTCTTCATCTGTGAGCAAGATACAAAATACGTAACAGGAAACGAGTTAATTTTGCTGGAATGTATATCCACTCACTCACTCTTCCACCGACGTGCCACGACGACTGAAGGCCTTCCATGGGAAAGGAGTATGGGTACAGGAAGAGAATGTCATGTTGACGCCACCCTTCTCCCTCTAACAGTTTAGGGTCAGTACATCAGAATTTTCATTCCTTTCATCCTCGCATCATACAGTGGAGGGGAGTTTGGGCCCAAAATATTAGTCTGAAAATCCAAGTTGTATTAAGAATGACTGCAGCAACTTAATGAATGCTATTTAAGAAAAAAACACGTTCAGAACAGAAAGCTACTAGCAAGCATTTACTGAAGATTTTACTGAAACTCTTGAGTAAATTTACAAATGTTTTCTATTCTTACAGTACTTAAATAAAAGGAAAGAAACGGTAGGAATAAAAATAAAGATAAAACACTATTCATAACCCCCAAAACAATAACCCCAAGTCTACCAAAAAGTCTATTTAATAAGAGTTTCTTTATATAAATATTTTAAGAACTTTAATTTCCTTTGATAATTTTAGG
Source organism: Dermatemys mawii (assembly GCA_007922305.1). Classification (NCBI taxonomy): domain Eukaryota; kingdom Metazoa; phylum Chordata; order Testudines; family Dermatemydidae; genus Dermatemys; species Dermatemys mawii. The sequence continues at coordinate 82,038,000 of ML677332.1, forward strand.
CAATTTCATCCTAACAAGTGCCAAATATTGTGTCTGCTTTAAAGACTTCTAGACTTTGATCCTTTTATCAAAGTTGGTTTTTCCTTAATTACATCTCTCTTTTAACTGAACAGACTAAATATGATCTTAGCTAGCTGGTTTAAGTTAACTACTGTAAAAATGTTCTATTTTAGAGTAAACAAACAATTTAATAGAAAAAGTAATATGCATAACAAATCAATGAATACAGTAAAAACAACAACAACTGTAAATAAAGTCACTATAGTTCAGTACATTGTAGTAATGTAGGTTTTAGCCTGTTTTTATAAAGTATATTAAACTAATACTGAATATTAGAGACACATGGAGGGTGAGGTAACATCTTTTATGGGACAACTTCTGTTGGTGAGAAAGACTAGCTTCTGAATTTACACACAGCAATTCTTCAATACAGACATCTTCCTATATAACATTTTTCTAGGGGCGGGGAAAGACACTCCTGGTAACTATCAGTTTAAGCATAAACATTTGTACCATTTACACTCAGCATTTCTATCCCTATCTCATACTAAAACTATACAGACTCAACATTCCAAATTTGTTTCTGCATGCATTTGCCAAATTCAATATCAAATTCTACACATCTTATTGTGTTAATGTTCGTAGCACAAGCTAAGCTTCAATAATGTGGGAGAATAGTATGCCTGGGCATTCAATTAGCTACAATCCAAGTAAGTCTCCGAACTGAAATCAGAAATTCATTATATACAATACTCCCACATACAATTAGAAGTCAGCAAATTCAATCAGCCAAGAGACTGCTGATAGAAAAGATAACTTGCAAAAAATTAGAGCTTTTTAGTGAAAGACAGAAATCCAAGCAAAGCACTACTGAAATGATCACAGTTGGACTGGTGTAAGCAGGGAGAACATAAGAATGGCCATACTGGGTTACAACAGATGTCTATCAAGCCCAATATCCTGTCTTCCAACAGTATCAGGTGCCCCTGAGAGAATGAAAAGAACAGGTATTCTTCAGATGATCCATCCCCTGTTGCCCATTCCAAGCTTCTGGCAAAGGCTAGGGACACTATCCCTGATCATTCTATTATGATAGAAGTTAATAGCCATGGATGGACCTATCCTCCATCAGTCAAAAAAAAGAAAACTATAAAAAAACCTTGAAAAATGGAAGTGCGGAGAAGCCATAACCACCGACAACTCTTCAAACATTGCCAGACTAGCATTTTGCTCTTCTTTGCCCACCCCACCTCCACTCAGTAGACAGAGAGCTGGTTTTAGAAGTTTTGCTGACAAAGTATCCTTCCTGAATGGAAGCTGCCTATCAATCCAAACTGTATGGTGATTTTGTTTGCAAACAGGAAGTAGAAAGAGACTCCAAAACTTTATTTATGTGGGACACAATGTTTGAGATCAAAGCTTTCAAAAGTGATTGACATGATTCTGAGTGCCTCAGTTACTGGATGCCCAATTTGACATATCTTAGAGGGGCTAGTTGTCAAAGTTCTGAGCATCCATCCTCTGAAAATCAGTCCCTTTAGGGTGCCTCAGAAGTTGAATACCCCCAAAACTGAAGCGCTTAAAATTACTAGTCATTCTTGATCATTTAGCGATAAACGGCTAGTGTACAAATACACTAAATCACCTAGACTGCCTCTCCTGCTTAATTAATATATCTACTTATAACTTACTCTGGTTTAAGAGATTTTCTTTTGAAATGTAAAAACAAAACAATCACAAGTTTCATTAATTTAAAAAGAAAATGTCCATTACTAGAGAAAAATATTAAAAATAATGCATGCATTTAAAATACTTGATATATGTTGAGAAATTTACTTTCACTAGAGTTCAGGTACCAGTGAGGCCATTTAGCATAATAATACACGGCTGTTTTAATGAACTATCACTTTGCTGCTTCATGAAGTTGGTGCAAGTGAAGTTCAAGTGACTACTGAAATTTAAGAAAAGATCACAGTAAAAATGTGCAGTTTCTGGATCTCATATAAGTTAGCTTGCAGCAATTGCTCTCAGTGATTAGATATGTGTTTGCCACAATGAAGGGGATATTTGAGTCATTCAGTTCCAATGGGTTGGTCTATGTTATGCATACTGTGAGAGCAATTACTGACAGGAAGTAGATGTAAAAACATGTTTTTAAGCTCATTTTTAGATAGTGGAAAAGTTTGGGACAATGTGAAATACAACTGAAAAAAAACCAGATAATATATTTTTAACAAACAATATAAATGTTTGCATCCTTAAAGCAGACAGAAAACAATAGCACTTTCATGTAAGCACAAACTTAGCACATGAAAAAGTTCTCAATAGGAAAGAAAGCTGTTAATATCAGAGATACTCATAAAATAGAAGATAATTAGGGCCCTATCAAATTCCCAGCCACAAAAAAACGTGTCATGGACCATGAAATCTGGAGTCCCCCATGAAATCTGGTCTTTTGTGTGCTTTTACCCTATACTATACCGATTTCACGGGGGAGACCAAAGTGTCTCAAATTGGGGGTCCTAATCCAAAAGCAGGGTACAGAGGGGTCACAAGGTTATTTTTAGAGAGGATTGTGATATTGCCATCCTTACTTCTGCGTTGCCTTCAGTGCAGGGCAGCCGGACAGCAGAGGCTGTTGATTGGGTGTCCAGCTCTGAAGGCAGTGTCCCATCAGCAGCCATGCAGAACTAAGGATGGCAATGCCATACTATGCTACCCTTACTTCTGTGCTGCTGCCTTCAGTGCTAGGTGCCTGAGAGTGGCAGCTGCTTACTGAGAGCCCAGCTCTTACCAGGAAGCAAGACTGTAATTTGGCAAAGTTATTTATAGACACACATTCAAGACTGATTACAGAAAATCTATTTACAGGAAGAACCACTAAACATAATGCAGTCCACACACACACAAAAATCCTAGTTTAATGATCTGACTAAATCTACAAAAGCCAGGAAACTTTCATGTAAATTGTCTCATGCTATTGTATCTAAAGTCTTTTGCAGCCAATTGCCCTTAGTGCTTAAGCAAAGTGAAAAATTAGGAACCAAATATGATGGTAAGAAAAGAGTCAGCCGTTTGTTATTTGAATTTTCTGGATTTTGTAAGTTTCTCTCAAAACATTAAGATTTTAATCATTTTTATTGGCATTTTTCTTCTTCTACACAGTACTGTATTTTTTAATGTCAGATCCCTCAGTCAAGATTGAAACGTATTTTACTGAAAGAATGAGGCATACTCTTAAAAAAGGAATTTACTCCTAAGGATGCATGGTTACAATTCACTCATTGAGAGCATGTCAATAAACGTCAGGTAGTGATGGACTATCTTGGGTTAGTTAAAATATGGGGGGATAGGGAATTTTTTTTTTCCATACACCAGTAGCACAAATAGTTACATTAACACTATAAAAATATAAATATGAAATCATATTTTCATGAAACACTTCGGCATTGTGTTAATGCAAAAGAAAAAAGTTACAATGATTAGAAAAAGTGGATGAAATGCAATAAATGAACAGAAAATTTGATGAAAACTAATGGGATGTTTGCCCCAATTTTCAATCAACGTAGAAGATTATTATTTAGATTAAGTTAGTGCCAAAAGGTTCTGTACAAGCACAGTGTGGAGACAGTCCCTACCTTTAAGGGTTTCCAGTTTGAACAGGCATGACAGAAAGGATAGGAGGGGAAAAAAGCTCAGAGAGGTTAAGTGACCTGCCCCATGTAACACTGCAATTTAGGGGCAGAGCTGGAACTAAAACAGAGACCTCTCATCTCCCAGTTCAGTAACCTACCTACTAGACCAGGGGTCAGCAACTTTTCAGAAGCGGTGTGCCAAGTCTTCATTTATTCACTCTAATTTAAGGTTTCACATGCCAATAATACATTTTAACATTTTTAGAAGGTCTCTTTCTATAAGTCTATAATATAGAACTAAACTATTGTTGTATATAAAGTAAATAAGGTTTTAAAAATGCTAAAGAACCTTCATTTAAAATTAAAATGCAGAGCCCCCCGGAACGATGGCCAGGACCTGGACAGAGTGACTGCCACTGAAAATGAGCTTGTGTGCCGCTATTGGCACACGTGCCATAAGTTGCCTACCCCATTCTAGACAATACTGCCTTCCAGTATTTTAGTGTAACAGGTGAATTTTTGGTTATGATTTGTTTGAATTAAATCTCTGATGCTTTACAAAATTGTCAAATTCTAATTAGCTTTTAGTTAAAATTCATTGACAATATTTGTCAAAAAAATACGCACTCCGCCCCTCCCCCTTACACTAAACTGCAGGATTACAAAAATGCAACTTAATCCAAACAATTCAAAATATTTTTTGAAAAAAATAACAGTTTCTTAAAGAATTAGCAAAAAGATTAGTCCTGATCCTGAAATTCTGGGAGGAAAGCTTTCAAATACAGTCTCCATATTTGCAATTTTCCATATCCAAAAAAGTAAGTCTGTCCACAGGGGTTGTCCTTGAGCATGCAAATCAACTTAATGTCTAACTAATCAACTTGTGAACATGAATGTCATTTGCACAAAATCCTAACTTTCTGTCTGTATAGGCAAATGCACATGAAAAACGGAACCTAATGTTTTTTAGTGTCCAGTTAAAATCCTTTATTACATATGGTTATACGCTGAAATGCTTAAATATTGAAGAGGGAAAAGCACCATTTACACCAACTCCCATCTAGGTTAACCATTTAGCTGAAGTAATTCCAATGATCTCAACAGATTTGCTGCCAGCACTTTTTCCTACATATATAATGAACATAAGAAAGATAAGGCAGGAAACATTTCCTGAACATCCCCCCTAATGATCTGGCATGTCTTCTGATGGTGATCCTTGTTCGCAACACTGCATCCTTTGTTTCAGTAATTAACATTAAGTTAGTAAAGTTAATTCAAAATTATATGAGCATTTAATTAGGCCTATTTAAAAAAGAGACAAATTTCCAGACTACATGAATACACCAACCACCCAAATGTATGTGATGGGAATACACAAAACAACATACTAAAATTCAGACTTTACAAAGTTAATACTGTAAGTTTTTCATAATCATCACATTCACCCTCCTTCATCATTCAGGGTAAAATTTTCAAAGGACTCTGCTCCTGTTTGCTGTCAACAAGGCTCAGATACTTTGAAAATATTACCCTTAGAGAGTAAGACCTCAACAGAACAGAATCTAGAAGGCCTTACTACTACTATCATGATAGTACAGATTATTTACAAATAGCACAGTCAATTCATACTACTGTTTACAAAACAACATAAAATATATTCCCTGTCCCAAAAAGCTTGTATTTACACCAGATGAGAAAGTCCAACCACAACAAAAGGCTTCAGTTCAGGGAAGGGAAAGAGGAAAAATAATTGGTGAGAAAAACAATTATTCCCAGAAGGTCAGCTTTAAGGAGGGATATAAAAGAGGGGTTGGCAGACAATAAGTAAGACATTGTTCCACTCACAGGGAGCAAAAGTATGAAAGGAGTGAAGCCACGGATGCACGAGACACAAAAAGCAATACAGCATGAAGACTGGGAGAAGTGTAAAGAGTGAGTGGGGAGGAGAAGGAAGGGAGTTCAAACTTGTAAGCAGGGATGAAATTATGCAGTCTTCAAGACAAGGATAAAAAAATTGCAAATAATGGGCAAAGGACAAGAAATTAAAGAAGAGATTCAAGAAAGGGGTGAGAAAGACATGTGAAGAGCCAGGAGGAGAACAGCATTATAGCAGCAGAGTTCTGGATAGATTGGAGGAGAAAGAGGAAGAGGAAATGAAGCAAAGAAGGGTCCCTTTCTCCCTATACCCAAAGATTACACAAAAGTTGTGAGCCTGTGAAAAGGAAAAATGAGGGAGCTGTCAACAGTGGTAGAGAAGAAAGATGAGGAGGAAAGGTAAAAAGCTGGGTTTAGAGGGTAATTATTTTGGGATGGCAGTGGGACATGTAACAGGAAGTGTTGGAAAGATGTTTGGAAATGGGAGGCAGAGAGGAGGGTGGGGAGAGGGTGGGCATAGAGACAGGTACCAGAGTTGGTTGCTGAAAAAACATGGGTCAAATAAGACTGGCAAGAGATTAAATTCATCTATTAGTAAACTCAAAATCTAAATGTTTTTGAAAGATTTTTAAAAGGAAAATACTGTAAGGTCCAAATCACTCAGATAATCTCCTACAGTCACTTATCCTACAGCAGGGGTAGGCAACCTATGGCATGGGTGCCAAAGGCAGCACGCAAGCTGATTTTCAGGGGCTCTCACACTGCCTGATTCCTGGCCACCAGCCGCCTAAGGGGCTCTGCATTTTAATTTAATTTTAAACGTGGTTTCTTAAACATTTTAAAAACCTTATTTACTTTACATATAAAAATAGTTTAGTTATATATTAAACACTTACAGAAAGAGACCTTCTAAAACCATTAAAATGTATTACTGGCATGTGAAACATTAAATTTCAGTGAATAAATGAAGACTCAGCACACCACTTCTGAAAGGTTGCCGATTCCTGTACTACAGAGTCAGTTTTTTCTTCTAAAGAGACAGTGTTTGATCAAGATCACAAAAGAGAATCTTAAATATTATGTAAATACCTGAGAGAGATACAGCACAGAAGTTCTAAAAAAATACTTGTTTTGAAGCAACAATCCTGAATCCCTGTAAGACATGTTCCTTGTTTTAAGCATATAAATCATACCTCCCCAGTGAGATCTAAGTTAGGTCTGCACAACTCAGAAAGCAGCAAGGGCCACATTACTGCAAAAAAACCAGCTGCAGGTGGAAAAGTCCCGCCCTCACCCTGCCCCCAACTGCTTCCCACCACCCCACCGCTTGGCTTGCTCCACTCCTACTCACCCCCCGTGTGCCATACAGTGAACCAGTGCAGGCCGCATGTGGCCCCCTGGGCCGCATATTGTGCAGGCCTGATCAAAGTCATTAATGAAAATACTGACTAGCAGCAGACTCAGGACAGACCCCTACAGGATTAAATACATTCTCTCAGCTTGACAGAAAACTATTCATAACTGCTCTTTTTCAACCAGTTGTGCAGCTATTTATAGTAGTTTTATCTAGACCACATTTCCCTAGTTTGCTTATGAGAATGTCAGGTGGGGCTGTGTTAAAAACTTTACTAAAATCAATAATAAACCACTACAGAAATTTCTCCATACTGGAGGCCTCATTCCCAAGAAATGACAGCATCACTGAAAAAACCTGTAATTTTTTGATTGTTAGTTTGATGACTGTGTGGTGATTTTTGTTGGACAGAACAAAATGGAGAAGTTTCTTGTATTAAAAGACCCACAGTGATTGTATTAACAAATTTCCAGAATCTAGCACAATGAGAAGATGAAAATTGTCAGTCACCCTGTTACAAGCATCTCTATATTAAATGCATGCATGTACATATAAGCACACTCTTTTTAGTTATTTGAATTTGGTAATGGTCAAGAAGTGCCAAAAGGAAGTCCTTTGTCCAGAGGATGGGTAGTAGAAGGGCACAATATTCCACCAACGTATTTGAAATTGACCTGAAGACCCAATCTCTTGGGGTAAGAGTTCAGTCTCCATGTGCAATCAAACCTGAGACACCTCTGTTGAGGTTGAAACTACCAGAGTGGTTTGAATAATATTGCCAACACTCTACTAGGAGCTGGAATGATCAACCTTTTCAATACAGGTAACCAAACTTATAGTTACCACTTTCTTCTGTCATAATCAAAACAAGTGTTCTGGTTAAAGGCTTCATCATATCAATATCAGTTTCTGCAGTCATCTACCATTCTTTCTTATGGAAATAGCACAGTGCTGAAAAGTTGGTTGCTTAAAAACTGTTTATTAGCCACACTCATAAGTTTATACAATATGCCATTTTTACCCTTGTCGAGATTTCCAAAGCGGCCCAAAGGATTTAGTCATATGTTTCATCAAAATTCACAGATGTGCGGCTAAATTCCTGCACTGCTTAGAAAATCTTAGCACATACCTAACAGTTCAGAAGGGCTTACACTAAATATAACATTTTATTCTACGCAAGAACAGTCATATTCTGCACTAATGCATGAAAATTAACAGTGACATTTCCTCACTTACTATAGTGTCACAGCTCTCCCAGTTTCACGCATTCAAGATGTTCAGTGTCATCAACTGTTTGGAGTAAAACTCTAGAACAGCTACTAAAACCAACTATGTTATACCGAGATAGCAAAAGTCATTCAAACATGATGAAAGCATGAGAAAAATTCCCAAGAAACTTTGTTGGCAGTACCTGTAATAATACCCTTTTTAAAAAATGAGGGTGTCCATCAATTGTTTCTAAAACATTAATGTTCATTAAAAAAAATGAATGTGAAAGCATTGTTCCTGGTAACCACATAATTAGTGTGTAATGCCACATCTCTTCACATTTCTTCAAGAAGATAAATTAGTTAATATATTTATAAAAATATTAAGATGTATACCTGTGCATGTACATGTGTAAAATATATACAGTGTATCTATATTTTACACACACAGGAATACATATTAATATTTTTATTTTATTACTTTATAAAGTTATATTATCTATATTGAAAATGCATTATGGTGCATGAGTTTATTATGCTCACATTACTCACAAATGGCAAAATCACAAGTGGAAGTTAAAGGTTCTCTCAAATGTGTGCTCCTAAGATCTTTATCATAGTGAAGCATAATGTATTTTGAATACGACGTGTGATAGAGAAAGTATTAGGAATATTTTAGAGGGGGCTTGTCTGGTTATTTTTGGGGGCGTTTTTTAAATGTATTTTGATTATTTTTGTATCTTTTGCCTTTGAAGCCATGCGTCTTAATTACCGTGAGTCCAACTGCACAGGTCTGAAAGACATAAACTAAAAAGAAACCCTATAATAGTCCATTTGGTTATAATGTCATGTAACTCCGTACAGAATTTTGCCCACTTGTCAAAAAAAATGCAAGGCTGGGTGAAGAGTAACACTGCAAATGGAAGAAATCCACACTGTATGCTGGACCTCTCATTTGAAGTAAATCAGTCCTAGTTTTCACCCCCAATTATCCAAAATGCCTGACTAAGAAGGCAATATAACAAACTTTATTTTCTTTATTCAGTGGTGGATTGTATTCAATTTTGCTCCTATTTGTTCTACAATGACTTACTATCTAAAAGTTCTCCGTGTTTGAAAAGATTCAGGAAGTGTCAATTTCAGATGCTACCACATTTATCAGTGACTCATCTTCAGGAAGCATTCTGAAATGAGTAATGGAATGTCACTCGTTTTATTACAAGAGTGTGTACACATCCCACTGAAGACGTAAAAGCTTTCATTAAGTAATTTACTTCTGTGCTTGTCACAGACTTTACTATTCTGTTGATATTATTTTCAGTATTTACTACAGTTCAATAGGAAAGCACAAAGCATTCCAATATAATGCAGAATGGCATCAGTTGGTGAACAGCACAATAAAGGTAATTACTTGCAAACAGTATTTGTCAAGTTTTTAAAGAGCAACAATTTCTATTAAATGGTTTTAATCAAGATGGAAGATAAAGAATATCTTCTTGAAGTATCATTTTACATTTTTATTCCCAAGTTATCTTTTTTAATCCTCTAAAGATGTCAAACACTTATGTCTCTCTTACAGTACAGAAACAGCTCTTTCATCATCAGTTTTTAGGGCACTGTAATCTTATCTCAGCTGCTGAAATTCTTCATGAGAAAAATCAGGAACAATGTACATATCTGCCACTGGGGAAATAAAACTGCCAGTGATAAGTGGGAAAGATCTAGTCAGGCACCTTTTACACCTTTTGCAGTATTTTTATTGTGACCTGGTACTGTAATTTCAAATAGCTCTCTCAAGTACACTGATTGCAATCTGTTAAAATACGGCTGTACTCTGAAAAGTGACTAACAGTACTGTAGGTTCACATTTACAGCATCTCGCTGATTCTATGTCATATTTGCTCAGCTTACAAATAAAATGCCTTTTTTTTATTTGCAAGCCCTATAAAGTCAGTTTGAGATATAAGAATGTTGAGCTCTTTCCAAAACATGCATCAGCAACAAAGATGATTCAGATGCAAGTTACGTATGCAAGTTATACCAGCGCACACATTAGTTTTAGGTGGGGTTCCACAGGTGTGCCCAAAGGGCATGATTGGATCAACTGATTTAACATGCAGCTGCACCAGAAAAACAAGATGAAAAACTTGTACCTGGCTGAGGCTTGAATCTTCTTAGCAGAAGATTACTCTTGTTTAGTACATAGGAGATATAATCCTGCTATCCAAACTTAATTGTCTTCTGCAAGACTGAGTTAGTCCACTGTACACTGATGCTAAATGAAGAAGGCGAAAGAGGCTGATTTTACAAACAATTACAAAGGTATGGACAAATGCCTATACAAAGAAGTAATCCACCTACCACAGACTCCATTACGAAAAAGTATCTGAAATATTTATTATGGTGGAGCAGTTCCAAGACTGCTTGGAAAACAGAGCTGGTATTCCAATCAGGCTGCTGTTCCTGAACCTTGTTTGAGGGCTCCATATTTTGTGGCCTCCCCACACACATTCCATCTCCTCTGGCTCCTGCAAGAAGCAGCAGCACTCTCTGTATGCTTTGCTCCTTCCACACTAGAACCTACTGTCTGCTTCGTGGGTGGCAATTAGTGCGGGGAACAGATTTCCCTAATCCATCTTTACTCCAACTTCCATTTTAGGGTCCTCCTCTCCAGAGATTTGCTTCATTGCCCAATTCCCTTCTCAGCTTTTCAAAGTTGCAGCAGAGTGAAATTGACCAGATACACAATTTCGCTGATGCCCACAGGGTTTCCAATAGCAGTAGTCTAATCTGAGACAGCCTAGATAGTTTCACTCTGCTTTATCTTGGAAAGACAACAAACAGCAGCTGAGACATGGATCCCTCTGTCTAAAACAGGCTGTCTCTACGCTATGGGGGCTATACCGGCATAGCTATGGTACCAAATGTATACAAGGATAACCCCATAGTGTAGACACCACCTATTCTGACCAAAGGGGCTTTTCCATTTGTGTAGGAACACTACCAGCCCAAGTGACAGTAGCTAGGTCAACAGAAGCACTCTTCCATTGACCTACCTGCATCTCCACTGGAGATGTCAGCATAGCTACCTCGCCATAGGATGTAGATTTTTCACACCCCTGAGAGTTGTATCTATGTCAACCGAAATTTTAACTGAAGATAAGGCCTCAGAAACCAACACTGCATCATACGAGTCCAACAGAAAAGCATAAAAGTAAAGAAAAGCACCATCATTTCACAACACTAGCAGCTGGCTGCAGGGCTGCAGACCACAACTCCAAGAAAAAAGATGTGTTCTAACCTTGAGGTAGCTAACATGAGGTAAAATCTTAATGAAGACAAGACAGTCTGTAGTTCTTACACAAGTTAGCATGTCAGGGTAGCCATAAGCTCCTCCACAGTTTTTAACTCAAACAGCCTACCTGTATGAAAACTACAAACTGCCTTGTCTTCTCTAAGATTTTACCACATTAGTTAACTCAAGTTAAGAGTACACATTTTTTCCTTAGTGACAAGGCTGAAACTACTGCCCAAGAGCAAAGGAGAAAGGAGTCAGTGATGAAAAGAAAAATAGTATAAAATATGTGGGAGAGAAAGTTTTCCTGTCAAGTTCAGGAAACATTGAGATAGAATCAATGTTTGGATTTCCCATTTATACACGATTAAAGGCTTACATGTTTCAGCTACGTTCTCCTACGGTCCCATGTCATCTGTTGAAAGTTATTCTTCTCTGATGGAATTTTTTCCTCCACACTATAAGTTTATCACATGGAGAAAACAAATTTTGTGCAGTTGATACACACTACATACATATAAGATTATTCCTTTAGCGCAATAAAAGAAGATCTGATTTTTCACTCTAATGGTTAAGACAATTGTGCCTATTCCAAATGTGCTTTCCAATATTAATACACAGTACGTGGTGATATAAGATGCATGTATCCAAAGTGCACCACACCTTTTTAATCTAAAGTGAAGCTCAGAATCACTCTGAGTTTTCCTCAATGTTTGTGCATAATAGGCTTCAAAATTTATTTAAAAGGCTGACAGGACAGAGAAGAAGCAGGATACATTTCAATTTTAATTAGTAGCTGCTTAGATTAAACTTTATTCTCAGTAATGTTTTGATACTTTCATATAGAGTATTTCTATGTGCAGCACCCAAACTGGAAATATATTTTAAATTTAATGAATTCACTTACAACTGACCTAAAAAGGTGAAAGTTCTAAAATTCATATTTTATCCCAAGGTGTTTAAAAAGGTTTACAAGCTTGAATAATATGCGAATAATATTGAATAATAATATACACAAAATTCAAATCACGTATTACTTTGGTTAAATGTTTCAATATATTATTTTAATCAACAAGCCAAAATAGAAAATGCCATAGAAACAGTCTGCTGCAAGAGCTGTGTTGCGTAGGAAATCAAAATTCTGATAATTTTTTCAACTCATTTCCCAAATTGTTGAAACTAGGCACAGTGTAGAGGTCGTTCCTTTGCTCTCCACAAAAGAGGGACACTTGCCACATTTTTCTTCCATCATCTGTGCTTACTGGAACTAAACTGACTAAGACCCAAAGGAGAGTTTCTATTTGTCTTCTAAGAAGGACGCAGATGTGCAAAGAAGATAAACAGATAGTGAAAAGGCTCCACTTGCAAGAATACTTGGCATTAAATTACAAAAACACTAAAATAATAATTTAATAGTGTTGCCAACAGAATTTCTGGATGCAGTCTGTTATACAAACAGTGCCTAGTAACAATCCTCTGAAGAAATCAGATTGCTATCAGAAAGATACTCTTGCGAATCTTCTAGACTTTATACTTCATAAAAATATTACTGAAAGCAGGGGTGGGCAAACTTTTTGGCCCAAAGGCCACATCGGGCTTCAAAATGGTGCTGAGGGCTGGGTAGGGAAGGCTGTGCCTGCCCAAACAGCCTGGCCCAGCTCCCTATCTGACCCCCACCCACTTTCTGTCCACTGACTGCCCCCCTCGGGAACCTCTGAACCATCCAACCCTCCTCCCCGCTTCTCCCCTGATCGCCCCTTCGAAGACCCCCCCCAACTGCCCCTCCAGGACCACACCCTCTATCTCAGGCCCCCTGCTCTTTGTTCCCTGACTGCCCCCTCCCAAAACACCCCCTAACCACCACCCCCGAGACCCCACCACCTAAGCATGTCCCCCACCCCCGCTTACCTGCTCAGCTGTCCCCAGCGGCTTTGAACCCCCACTGGGGAGCACGGGGCCTCCCGCAGCTCCCTGTGCTCGGCCGGCCCCCGGGCCGGAAGCTCAGGGCCTGAGGCTCACCGTGCACCCCAGGCCGGGAGCTCGCGGGCTGCATAAAAATGGCCGTCTCGCTGCATACGGCCCGCAGGCCATAGTTTGCCCACCCCTGACTTAAAGGAATCCATTAGGATATTAAAAAGTCAATATTTAGACCTCTTTCAAGCTTTGCTGAAAGTATTTGCAACTTTTTAGCTTAAGTCCTAGTGAACTGCTGTAATAAATATAATATTTTTCTTTTACTAAATTAGAAACTTAAATAATGTTCTTATTGCATTCCAGTCTGATTTCTTTATTATTAACATGGAATGGTTCTGAATTGCAAGTACATCAATGACATGTAGTACTCAAATTTTCCTAAACAAATTGAAAGTTGGATAATATTGCTCCTATGCTATGGTGGTTGTTTTTTCATGAGGAATATGAAAATGTGCTGAAAAAAAAATCATTCACATAAGACTTAGGAAAACAATGAAAGCAGCAGCATTCGTTTAGAAGATGACTAGCTAAAATAGTATTGCTGATTAAACCAGAAGTGGTGTGTGTTTCTGGAGCCACCAGTTACAACTATGGTATAATATTTAAATATGCTTATAGATGTTACTGCAATGGATTTTACTGCTCCTATTCTATATGATTGCATATTATATAAAGCAGTTAACAGTACAAATTTGTCTTCAGAATTAATTCTCTCTCTATTAAAAAGATCAATGGTTTTTTCTCACATCAGCTCAGTACACTGCCTGTTATTCCCAGGGTTATCCTGTTCCCGGGATAACCCTGGGAATCAGAGATTTAGCTCTTGCTAACAGTAAGACCAACCTAATCATTTAATTTTTTACATAAAATTTAAGATTTCTAAATATTTAAAAGTATATTGAACTATGTTTTAACACCCTGGCAAGGATCTATTTAAAGCCTACAGATATTAAAAATAAACTTAGAGTTTAATTATCAGAGGGGCTGAGCAGCCATTGAATTCAGTAGGTGTTGTGGGTAGTCAGCAATCCTGAAAATCAGCCTTTTAATTAACCTGCAAGAACATACTGTGTCACATTCTTGAAATGTAAGCTCTTCCAGGCAGGGACCATTTTTTGTTGTTTGTACCGTGCCCAGCACAACAGTGACTTGAACTCTGTCTAACTATACACTAACACAATACACATGAATAATAACACTGCAGTTGCGCTGTGGTGTGAATCCACAGCAGCTACAAAGACTTCAGTGAAGCTACTCTAGATTTCCCGTGGTGCACCAGAGAGCACAATCTGCTCCTTTGTTTGTAGTATTTCTTCTTTACCAATCCAGGGACTGTAGAGTTATTTTGTTCTCTGCTGGCAGAAAAAAAAAAAGACTAAAACCATTGATGAACCTTATGTACACAGAATCCCTTGGTAACAAAGCCTATGTTTCTCAGCAGTAGTCAGGCCAGGAAACACCAATACGGTACTAGAAAAAGAACTGTTCATAGACCCAAAACCCTACAACTGCATCCTGCACCCATAAAATGAAAAACAGTTTTGGAATGAAGTAACAAGAGAGGATTCATTTGATCCTCACTCCCCAGTATCTTCAACAAGTGGGGGAAAGAAAAAACCAAAACACTGAAGCCAGATAAATCTGCTCTCTCTGACAAGGTATTCACCACTATTGTTTTCCCTTAATCTGATGCAGATATTTTGTTCAAATACCACATGATGAAAAATTCACATTTTCAGCTACCTGGATGCCACCATTCGGCCAAAAAAAAACCTTGGTCCAATTCTGTACTGCTGGAGTCAATGACAATTTTGCCACTGGGATGGGAGACGGACCCAGTCCATAATTTGGACCTTATATTTCAAGTGCTAGTAATTTTAAAAGTTTCTATCCTGAGTTAATGACAATTTAGCAGTGCAACAGCCTTCTGCTATATAATTTTTAAACAAAATCTCAGTACTTTTTAAACACAATTTTTCCTGCTTCTTTGAAAACTATTAACTTTAGAGATCAGCATGTGAATATCCAGGATGCTGTACCACAAATCCTAAACTGGTCAGTCACTAGAACTGCACTTGCAGCAGCTTTTCCCTCCCCTCGTGATTTGACCAATGACACCAGAACATCATCCATATTTGGCAGTTAGCACAAGGCTTCAAACAGGGAGATCGAAATCTGATATTATAGCCTATGACAAACTGTTGTTTCCCTTTTAATTTTTGTAATGCATAGAAGTCTAATAAATTTATGACTCAAATGGAAAGCTGAAAAAAAACCCTGAAATAGCACACCCTATAGGAATTATTGTCCCGTAGTAGCATAATGATCCACAAGGGAAAAAATTTTCAAGGAACAAATCTCTTAAGTAGAGGACCTGAGGGCCACAACCTCCCAGGTGCTGAACACTTCTGTTCACTCAGGTGCATCTTCAGTAATCTTCTTTTTAGAAGGCAAATTAAAAAGGAGCGGTAAATAATCGACAATGCACCAGAATATGCACATCTGCCAGTGACACTAGAATCTGGTTGTGACGGAATGGAAATGCTCTTAATGATTTCTCTGGATAGTGTGTGAGTGCCTCAGTTTCCCCTATGCATTTCTTAAGTCCCTAGGTGGTGGGATAAGGGCTAATAGTGCTGCAGAACAGAGAGACAGTGTAAGTAAGTAGCTGACACCCTGTCTAGGGCCTGCCCTTTCCCTCTCTCAAGGTATCAGTTAGCTGAAAGGTGAGACCAAAGAGGTCACCTGACCTCCTGGCTGGGAAAGAGACAAAGGAAAGGAGGAGGAGGGGCTGAAGAGTGAGTTTCAGTCTGGGTCTGGCTGGGAAGAGGCAGAGAGCTAGAGGCAGGCTTGCCTGGCTCTCTGGCCCCCAAAATGGACCCAGCGGAGGGGTCGCGCTCGCTCTACCTACAAGCTCTGTCTTAGATCACCTGTCATCTAATAAACCTGTTTTACTGGCAGGCTGAGAGACACGTCTGACTGTGGGGTTGGGGTGCAGGATCCACGGGTTCCCCCAGGACTCCGCCTGAGAAGGCTCACTGGGGCAAACGCACAGAGGGGCAGAAGGTGCTGAATGCTCTGAGGTCAGACCCAGGAAGGTGGAAGCTGTAAGCTGTGAAGCTCTTAGCCTTGGAGACAGGCTGTTTACAGAGAGGAAGCGTCCCCACAGAGTCCTGACTGGCTTCACAGGGAACAGTTCCAGACCATCGCCCTGGGGACTCCGTGACACTGGTTTCATCATCTTAGTGTTTTCCCCCTTTCCAACACTGATACTCTATGATTCTTCGGGTGGGGGGTAGCTCAGTGGCTTGAGCATTAGCCTGCTAAACCCAAGGCTATAAGTTCAATCCTTAAGGGGGCCATTTAGAGATATGGGGTAAAAATTTGTTGATGATTTAATTAGGAATTGGTCCTGCTTTGACCAAGGGGTTGGACTAGAAGATCTCCTGAGGTCCCTTCCAACCCTGATGTTCTATGATTCTTTCTGCCACTTCCCTCTATGACTTACTATGGGTATTGTCACATTGTGCCCCATATTCTTCATAAAAGCATGCTTATGATATGAATATGGCACAACTTAGATGTATTTTATGCAAAATGAGTCATGTGAGATATCATTGGAAAGGTTATGATTTACTGAAAAAGTTTATCCTATTTGTATGTAAGTATCATTTCTGTATCTGAAGTTGGGAATACTATGTAACAATTACAACTGTGTTTTCACCTGGGAAACACCCACCAGACAGTAGGCAATCAGACTGGATGGGACATTAGGAGGGACAAAAGGACTTTGCAGATACTAATCTCCCTCCTTCATGAGAAGTTTCCTGGGACACTGCTTTAACACTGCAAGGTCAGGTGATCCCGTCCCTTGGTACTGGAGATCATTTTGGACTTCTGGTATTTTTTCACTGGAAGGATTCCCGTCATATGCAAATCCTGTTTAAGGCTGGAGAGTGAGTTAATCTTGGCTCCTCTCCACTGCCACCCCACCCAAAAAGGAAGACTGCTGAAAACACCTGAACAAAAAAACTATACCGTGCGGGGGAAGGGAGGAACAGGGGCTGAGTTCAGGCAAGAAAGGTCAGCCTGGAGATTTAAGCTGCAAACAGTGCAGTTTACCTTCAAGAAACTCTGCAACCTAAATAAAACAACATTTACAGTGAGAAATTACTATTTGTAACCAATTACTTTAATGTATTAAGCCTAGTTTACATATTTGTTTTATTTGCTCAGTAATCTGCTTTAATCAGTATGCTATCCCTTATAATCACTTAAAATTTACCTTTTGTAGTTAATAAAATTATTTTTTGTTTATTCTAAAACCCCCTTTGTGCCATCCATAACTGGGGGGAGGGGGGCTGTGAATATCTTCCTCCACACTGAAGGAGGGAGCACATTTCAGGAATTTACGCTGTATCGAACTCTATACAGAGCAAGACAATACAATTTTGGGTTTACACTCCAGAAGGTGTGTGCACCTGAGTGCTTGGCAATTCCCCGAGCTGAGTCTTCTCACACAGAGCTGATTGTAGACTCTGTGTGATTCTACATTTGGATGTCTCCCTACCTGTGTGCACGCGCATGCAGCAGGACAGGGTGAGGGAGTCCAGGCTGGTGGAATAGGCCGACTCAGTGGGACTCCAATACATCAGGTGGCACTGTGGAAGGGGAGTCCAACCCATCACTGTATGTCTACACTTATACCACAACAGTGGTGACACAGTAATGCTTTGGTGTCGCCACTGCTGTGGTATAACAGTATACACTACCTACGCTGACGGGAAGGATTTTTCCCATAGGCATAGGTAATCCACTTCCCTGAGAAACGGTAGCTAAGTCAACAGAAGAAATTTTCCATTGACTTAGTGCTGTATACACTTGGGGTTAGGTTGGCATAGCTACATCTCTTATGTGTGGGGATTTTTCACACCCCTGAAACATGCAGCTATGCCAATGTAAGCTCCCAGTAGTCGGCCCTGTGTCAGAGTTCTCACTACAGGCAGCCAGAACTGGGGCAGAGAAGACATTGTCCCGTCTGGTCCCATGAAACTTAACAGAAAAAGTGACCAGAACCAGAAGATGCAGAATCTTCCTTCTCCTATGGAGCTACACTACCAGGTAGCAAACTGGGGGCTAGAATAGCAACTGAAATATGATAACTCCGTAAGGATACCCTTGGGGTCAACTTTACTGCAGTGGGGAAAATTCCCTCTCCAATCCACTTCAACAGGAAAACATGGGCATCTCCACAAGAGAATTCTTGCAGAGATTCCCCATTAAGTCACCTTGTATGGTTAAAAGCTGCAGGAAAAGATAATGTAGGCCAAATTTACTATTCTATAAAAGACTGGGATTTCTCTGTAACAAAGAATATGTTTTCCTCAAGAAAACTAATTTAATTTTTAAAATTGGAAGAGACATTTTAAAAACAAAGAGAGAACACTGACACTTTATGTATCATTCACCTTGCAAAAGCTATTCATAAAACAGGAGGTGGATAGTTGGGTTGGGAAATATTAAACAAAATATTGCATCATTTGCAAAAGCTTTCCTGTACAACAAAAAGGATTACCGACTAAATGAAATATCCCTTGATTAAAACAAATTAATATTCCACCTGGAAAATACTATGCAAGCCTCTGTTTTTGAATGACCTCTGGGCCAAGTACAGATCACAGACTAACCAGTAAGTCAATCGAAAACCAAGTCTCTGACTCTTCCAAAGCGCTCTCTCGGGAACTCTAGCAACAGTTAAAAAGCTCTTTGTTTCCATTCAACCCAATATGTAGGGGTCGAAAAGCTTTTCAAAACATTAAAGAGAAACAAGTGAGGTCTGTTACCATTCCAAGAAGCAAATTAAGATCTAAATTCTGAGACTGTCAAGCACACGCAACTTCCATTAAAGTCAGTGGATCCCGGCTGTGTTCAGCGCCCCTCAGGATTTGGCTCTAATGGTAGGATAACCAGTTTTTCCAGCATTCACTGCTCCGGAACTTTTAAAACTATTACCGTCTTTTTGTATATTTGTTATGTTATGTCCTTATAACTCACAGCAATAGTATAAATACATTTTAGAGAGATATTATAATACAAGTTCCTGCAAGCAGTTCATCTGAATGCTGCTGAAGTACAGTTCCCAGATTTAACTAATTACTAGCAAGCCACCTTTCCTTTACAAATATTAGTATGGAAAAGGAATATTGTTTAAAAAATTAATAAAGGGTCATAACTGCTGTATTGAAGCTTTGCATAGCCAGTAAGACAAGAAAATCAAACCCTGGAAAATGGAACAATGAATCAGAGTGATCTGGGATACAATCTTACCCATTTTGATAAATTCACCCAGGAGCCACAAAGAATAGTTTTAGTATGGATTATTTCAAGTGGCATAGATTTGTTTGTTACTTAAAAACTGCAGCGTACTATGTGATTCTAAAAGTTACTCTAATTAACTAACTAAATAATAAAAGAAAATTTAATGTGTGGCATATACCTAGGAGAATAACAACTTTAGTTTATCTATTTCTGACTGGAATCTAGTCTGCTATAACTCATACTGTACCATTAGATGTGGCCTGAATTTTCCTAAAAGGTCATCCCATAGTCTGGCTGATGACATATTTGTACATAGATGACAAGTATATTATAGAAGAGGTAAACTGATAAGTAGGCCATAAAACACACACACACTCTCTTCCATCAACTTAAACCTAACATGGCCAAAACTGAAACTCTTCCTTTCCTCCCAAACTGACCCCTCTCCCTCAATGCTGTCATTGCTGACAACACCAACATCCGCCCCGCCACCCAGACCCACAATATGGCCCAGACTACATCTCCCCTGACCATCACCTCCAGGCTTTGCTCAAATCTTTGTTTCTTCCTCCTAATATTTCTAAGGGCTGGGCTACACTTGGCGGGGGTGGTCAGCCTAAGATACGCAACTTCAGCTACAGCAATAGTGTGGCTGAAATCGAAGTTGACTTACCTGGCCGTCCTCACGGCAGCAAGTCAACCGCTGCCGCTCCCCCATCGACTTCGCTTCCTTCTCTTGCCAAGATGGAGTTCCAGAGTCGACGGGGAGAGCATTCGGGGATTGATTTATCGCATTTAGACGAGACACAATAAATCAATCCCTGATACGTTGAATACTAACCGCAAATCCAGTGGATAGTACAGAAATATCCTTAGACACCACCTTCCTTATGAAGGGAATGTTCCACTCACACTGTAGGGAAAGGTTAATATGAGGCCAACTAACCTGTCTGCAAAGTCTGGCAGGTGGGGCAGGCCTAATTAGAAATAAAGCCCAGGGCTTGTTTCCATAAAAAGCCGAGTGAACACAACTGGAGGAGAGGAGGTAGAGAGTTCCCCTTCTCTGGGAAGCAGTATGTAAGAAGATTGAGGAGGACAGTACAGCAGATCTGACAGGCTACTGCCCAGGTAAACCGCAAGCCTAAGTGGAGCCAGGGGCCCTGAATCACTGTAGCCTGCCTGTACCCCTGAGTAAGGGAAGGAGGAAGACAGTATACAGCAGCAGAGGCATGCCTATGATGAGACGGTTGCTCACTGAACCTATCTGGAATGAAGGTTTGGTTAGTATCTATTTCTGTAAATGACTCTATGGGACAGAACTCTGCAAAGTGATCTGTCTGGAAAGCCAGGACACTGCTATGGCTGAAGTAGATCAAAGGACAGTGAGGGAAACTGAGGCAAAAGTTGCCACAATGCCACTGCCAGCCAGGAAGGGGAGAAAGGGTGACAACTTTGCCACCCCCTCACATCCCAAACATTGTAACTTGCTCCCATGTATTCTGTCTAGCCCTCCCACAATCCCTCCACTTCTACATACGAAATTCAAGTTTCTCGGCCTTACCTTCTGAACCATTAACAGCTTTTTTACTTCCTATATATCTGTTCTATCCTCTCACCTCCGGCCCTCTCCACACCACTAACGACACTAGTCTCATCTGCCCACTTGTCCACAGTCTTCAGCCAATATATTCAATAATGACTAGTGATTTTGGATGCCCAACTTCAAGATGGGTGTCCAACAATTTTTAAAAAATACCCCTTTAAGGTGTCTGAAGTTGGACAGACAAAAAATGAGGCACCCAGTCATCCATCACTTTTGAAAATCTTGCCCGGCTGCCTTTCTCAATGCTGTTCCTTATCAATAGAATATCCTCCCTAACTGACCCCTAAAACCTTCTCCTCCAAATTAATCCTTAATAAATCTCTTCTTCTATTATGACTACACAAAATTGGCAATTTGACAATGGACAGATTAAATATAATTTGAAACAAACAATCTGTCAAGAGAAAAAAAAATCTAAAATGGTATACAAATACTGAACGTTTTGATAGTACCCATCTTCCGTCAGCCATCACACTTTGTATGTCTGTGTAGGACTGTGTTTTTTGCCTCTGAGTCTATATTTTTACTTTGTTAGTATATTGCCCTTTCCTGTTCCTTTCATCTGCTTCTTGATCCTCCTAGAGTAAAGCTCTTGGGGGCAGGGCTGCCTCTGATTATGTGTTTATACAGTGCCAGACACACTGTGGGCCTGATCTAAACTGGGACCACAAATATAATAAATCAAGAATAATCTATACCATCCTTAAATGGACGTAATCTCGGAATTGGCAATATCTGTATTTATGCCTTTCCAAGCTGCATTACAAACTTTCAAATGTTCAGGTTTCAAAACAAAAGGCCATATCTGGGTGGCGGGTGAGGAGAGATGGTTAATTTTATGTCCGGTAGCAGACTTTATTCTCAAATGCGAGTTGCTGTTTTTGAAACAAAAGAAGCTAATTACTTAGCAAAAGGAAGACATTTTATAAAACCAGAACCTGAACTCATTTCTTTCAAAGCAGATTGTTCTGATCTGTAGAGCTTTTCAGTACTGTTGAACTCTTAGTATCACTTCAGTTACTGAATGAATGTTTACATAACAGATTAAAAAACCACCACATGGATAACTGAGCCATATGGCCACATACAATACCACTTCTGAGGATCCAGACGTCATGGTAACCACAAGAGGAAAGAGAGTAGCTTGTGACGTTGAAGTAAAAAGATTGAGTTTGTCTGTAGGGGCTTATTTACCTTAGTGTTTTATAGTGGACTAACACAGGAAGTTATTTTAATTTAAAGAAAAAAAAAAGAGAGAGAGATTTAGGTATTTGTGAAGTATCAATTACTGAAGTATATTTTGTATACAACTTCATATCACAAATGGAAACACTTTCAAGATGGATGTTTTAAACTTAGCTAATTTTTGTTTTGTTTTTCAAGTGCAATCATCAACAGTTTGTTACACAGACAACTACAGCACTCAGCGCTACAACATGCTTGCTTATCGCAGCCATACTATTAACAATATTTTGTACTTTTTAAGATACCCCACTACCATCAAGAAAAAAGTTAGTGTCATCCTTAGGTAGTTTCACTTCACAACTGTAAAATATCACTTTTTTCAAATGTCAGAAAAGGCTGAGACAACACTTGCAACATTTTAATGAATGCTGGCTTTAAAGTGATAGTACTAAGTCAAATTGAGACCCAAAGTTTAGGGTGTTTTAATATGAAAATTTTAACATAACTTACGTCTAGTAGGATGTTTAACTTTCTGAAAGTGGAATTTTATTAACATCACAGGAACAGCGATTTTTCAAGTTTTCGAACACGATGTGTTTTACCTACGGATCCAAAAAAATAACCACCTTTGTTTTGCTCAAAAGCGAAAGGATACGAGGCGTTCCTTCTGTTCTACACACCAAGTAGAGACATGCAGCAATTACATGGGTCATCTTTCTCCCACGGGTTAAGTGCTTGCTCACCGCCATCTTGAAAAAGTTAAAGGCAGTATCAAGACAGTGCTGGTTGAGTTGCAACTGGTTTCCCAAGTGATGAATTTGACGTTTTCCTAAGAAAAGAGAGAGAGAAAACTCTTAAAAAACAATTTTGTAATTGATCCACTTTTTAACAAAGGACAAAAATTAAGAAAAACTTTGCCTAGGAACTCAAATTACGTGGCATTTTGTTGCATAAGAATACCCTTCTTTTAATAAAACATCGAAAAAGACTAAGAAGGCATACAATACAGTAATTTATTTTCACCATAGAACAATTTCTTAGATTATGTAGCTCCATGAGATTATGCGCTACATTTTCAAATGTGTCTACTATTTTTGGGCACCCAATTTGAGACAGACTGATTTTCAGGGGGCCCAGCATCTAACTGAAGTCAACCAGAGTTTTAGGTGCTCAGCACTTGGGGGGGGGGGGGGCGGAATCAGGGCTTACGTCTCAATTTGGGCAGAACTGAGGCAACCACATTAGTAAACATCAAAAATGTAGGCCCATGCTTCTTCTTTCGGATGCGATACACATCAAACACAGGAAGATTTGTCCCAAAGAGCTGGAATTCGGCACTTGATCAGCTTTAGTAATGAATTTCTAAAAAAGTCTTATTGTGGTACACGACTTTAATTGCAAACAAATTATACATTTTGTGGCAATTTACCCAAAACTGATGATATGTGGTTCCCTTAACAACACACCAAAACCACAAGGAAAGGAGCTTATGGAACTTATCTCGAAGCTTATTCATGGTTGTCACTGACAGGGCAGAACTTCCTTCCTCTGAAGATATTCCGAGAAGAGGCTTCATTTAAGGTTTAGCTGCCAGACTATGTTGATTCAGGAAAACAAATGTACATGTCTTTCAAGGTGAATGCACTTTAGGTGACTTATCGTAGGAAGTAGGTGCAGCTGCTAAGACAGACATGGAAAGCAAGGTCCAGCCTTCTCTCAAAACTCTAGCTATGGGAAACTATGCCAAGGAGGGAATGTGAGACTGACTTTGTGGAAAAGATGGGAGAAGTCATGATGAAAAGTATTGGGCTCATAATCAATGGGACAGACAGTAAGAAAAAACACACATTAGTTCAATATACCAGAGAGATGTTTCCAATACACGTTCTTACAGGAAACAAGCATCCATTAATTTTGCAGAGATGTTACAAACTTATAAGCATATTTGATGAGATGAGTGTAAAATATGCCATGTGGCTTATCCACAGTTTTTCAGTTAAGGCAATGCAACAGTGACAACATAATAATAGCCACAAAAATAACATATCTATAATTCTTTACTCTGTGGCACTTACTAATCAGGCCCTTCCTACATAAGCACCACTAACAGTATGTTAAGGGAGGTGCATAGTATCTGAAAAACCTTCAAGTCAACAAGAAAATTCTTTCTTGGTTCCTCTAAAGACACTCCCAGAAATCTAACTACGGTATGTGGGGTAAGGAAGGGGGAGGAGTCAAAGACAACTCCCAAGGTATGAATTTGAGTGCTGGGAAAGAAAGTGGTTGATGGTGAGTGTAGAAAAACAGTTTGGTTTTGGTCACATTGAGATTTAACAGAACTTGTTAGCTCCATTTTTTTTTTTTTTTAATATTAATTTATTCAGACAGAGGTGAGGAAAAAATAAAGGAAGCAAAAGAGGACACTGAAGGGGATGGAGAGAAAGGAAAAGATGGAGAGGTGCACAGAGTGTGGACTGTAAGGAAAACAGGGAGGAGGTTGGATGATACAATCAATAACTAGATGAAAAAGAACATCCGGAGTTAAAATAGTAAAAAGCAACCTAACATTGACATCTAAGTACTGCAAAGGGCAGAGCGAGACCCATCCCTGGGCCTCTTCCTGCTTCACTGGTGCTTCCAGCCCTTGGTGAGGAAATCTCTGCTACTTCCATGTCTTAATGCTCTGTTGATGCTGTTTACTCAAACTAAGCTGTGTTAATCAGAATTTGTAAACTCAACTGTAAAAGGTTGACTGATTGCTCTGTAATTCAAACTAATTTAGGTTATTCGTGATTCATTCTGAAAGCACATTTTTAACAGAAGTTGTGTTGTCTGATTTTTTTTACCCAAGTAGATTCTACTGCTGAGATAAAATTAATACGTTTAATCTTTAAACAGCTGAAAGCCTGTCTTGCTAGTGAGAAGTGTGAACACACATTTATCTTTAATGAAAGGTATTCCTTAGCTATCTGGCATTAAAGGATTAGAAAGAAAAATCACTCCAAGCACTTCAAGACAGAGCTATTGATCATAACAGTACATTGTTATTCACTCCCATCAAAGCTTATTTATGCTTGGTTTTAATCTCTCTGTTTTGTTTGGACAGTGTTTTTACATCAGATCACGTTTAGATTCACATCTTAAAATGACATAATTATTCTTAGTAATTTCTTCCATGCATGTCTACCATTTATAAGTCAGTTGTTACCCTTCCCACAACAGATGGTACATTACTGCTGATCTGTACACTTACTCCATCACCCATCTACGTCACTTTTAGATTATTCTAGGCAGCGGAGATTTGCTTATGACAAGTGATCTGATCATTTTAGAAAGAATTGCTTTTTCCCATGATTTTAAAAGATATTTTTCAGCCATGCCAAAAATGTCAGAACTTGCTCCACAGAAGTAATAAACCACATTACATTTAACAAAAAATAAATATCATAAAATCAGCAAACTGAAGAAAATTCAGTTACAGCTCATTGCCCATAGATAATTTTCCCAGGCAAGTGCCATCAACTTCTGCAGAATCTGAACTTCTGTTTCATTTTAAACACTAAAAGCTACATTTCTATGATCTGTAAAACCTTTCAATATAAACTGAGTACAAATTGATGCAGTGGCAGCTGTCTGCTAGCAGTCAGCTCCAGTGACTCTGCAGATGGTAAGAAGTTTTCTAAACTGCAACAGAGTGAAAACTAACAAGAGACTTTTTGGCTTTCAGTGTTCTTCAGAATCCTGTGGGCATCAGTGAAACTGAAAATAATCCTGTTAATTACATTCTGCAGCAGCTTGGGAGACCAACAAGCCAGGCATTGGAGTTACGCAATGAGGAACTACAAACTGATGCTGGAGAAGGGATAGAGCAAAAAAATATTATATATCCCCCGAAACACAGATGGATATATACTCCATACCTCAGCAGCCATGAGCGTAGAGGAAAAGGAGTAACAGATACCCCCTCAATCAGACTAACAGAAATTGTGGGTCTTCAGATTTATCAGATGCCTACTGGAGGCTGATATGAAAAACGAAGAAGCCTCTGAGAGGTCCAGGGAAAAACACCTGGGCACATAAGAACCACCATACTGGATCAGACCAAAGGTCCAGTATCTTGTCTCTGACCAGGGACAGTCTTCAGAGAGAATGAATGGAACAGGACATCTAGCCCAGTATCCTGTCTTCTGACAGTGGCAAGTGCCAGATGCTTCAGAGTGAATGAACAGAACAAGGAAATTATCATCAAGTGTTTCGTCCCATCATCCAGCCCCAGCCTGTGGCAGTCAGAGATTTAGGAATGGCCAGGCACAAGGTTGCATCCCTGACCACGTTGGTTAACATCCACTGATGTGCCTATCCTCCATTAACTGATCTAATTCTTTTTGAATGAGAGTGAACAGTGTTGATGCACTTGCAAAAAAGGTTAACATCATTCTGAGGTGCATTAACAGGAGTGTCACATGTAAGACACTGAAAGTAACCATCCTCTACTCAACACAGGTGAGGCTTGAGCTGAAGTACTGTGTCCAATTCTAGGCGCCACACTTTAAGACAGATGTGGACAAAATGGAGGAAGTTCAGAGAAAAGCAACAAAAATAATAAAAATGGTTTAGAAAACCTGACCTACTAGGAAAGGTTTAAAAAGTAGGCATGTTTAAGTCTTAACAAAAGGAGACTTGGCCCGGGTCTACACTGGGGAAGGTGGGGTATCAACCTAAGACACACAACTTCAGCTACAGGAATAGCGTAATCGACTGCTGCCACTCCCCTATTGACTTCCCTTCCACCTCTCGCAACAGTGGAGTTCCGGAGTTGATGGGGAGAGTTCTCGGGGATCGATAAATCACAATAAATCGACCCCCGAGAGACCAATTCCTACAGGTAGGCAGGTAGTGTAGACCTGTCGTAAGAGGGAATCTGATAGTCCTCAAATATATTAAGGGTTGTTATAAAGAGGATGTTATCCTCCATGTCCACTGAAGGTAGGACAAGTAGTAGTGGGCTTAATCTGCAGCAAGGGTGATCTATGTTAGATATTAGGAAAAGCTTTCTAAGGACAGTAAAGCTCTGAAATAGGCTTCCAAAAGAGGTTGTGGAATCCCAATCACTGGGCATTCTTAATAACAAGTTAGACAAACACCTGTCAGGGATGGGTCTAGATTTACTTGGTCCTGCTTCAGTGCAGGAGCTGGACTTAATGACTGAAAGGCTCCTTCCAGACCTGCATTTCTATGATTCTAAAATAAGGTGGATGAGGAGGCAGAAAACATGATACGGGGGTTGGGGGGGCGGGGAATAAGTTGTTGAGAAGAAGAAAAAAGACAGTTACCGAAAACTACACAAGAAAAGAATCAGAGGGGTAGCCGTGTTAGTCTGGAATTGCAGAAGTGACAAAGAGTCCTGTGGCACCTTAAAGACTAACTAAAATTTTAGAGCATAAGCTTTCGTGGGATGTGTCGGATGTGGGTATTAGCCCACGAAAGCTTATGCTCTAAAATTTTAGATAGTCTTTAAGGTGCCGCAGGACTCTTTGTCACAAGAAAAGAAAATCATCATCTGCAATGGAAAGATAAAAACAGAAAAGTGAAGGGAATCCAGGATGGAAAAGGGGCATAACAAGAGTCAGATGTCTAAAGTTTAATACAGATTTAAAACATTTTATAAATACAAGATGATCGACAGCAGTGCCCAGCTGTTCTATTCCTTCACACAGAGGAGGGCTGGTGGCACAAAACTTGGTCCTGAGGGAGTAGGTGTCAGGTAATTTTCATTGAGGCCCTAATGAAAAAAATGAACTCTAGCCTTAATTTATTACCTTCCAGCTGGATATTGCAGTTACATGTGTTACATATGAATTTCACTATATGTAGACAACGGAGAAAGTTAACAACTAAGCTTCATTGTCCACTTTAAAAAAAAAAAAGGAAATTTAAAACTGTTAGTCTTAAATTAAAAATAAGTTCAGGCTAAATTGTAATGAGCCTTGGCTGTAAAATGATGTGAATCTGTGATGTTATTTATCAAACTAGTCTTCAATGCTATCTGTTGCTGCTTTGAACTGAAAGATTTGTTAAAGAGTGTATGTCACATTTCAGCAGAATTACAATTCCAAAATTTCTTCCATTTCTCAGACTGCCTAAGCAAATATTTCTTAAAATGTAATATGAAACCCGTATACTTAACTTCACCATGGTTGGTATGCCCCAACAGAAGGTACTGTTAGCACATTTATATGGGTAATATCTGTCTGAATATGAAAATACATTTAATCATTGCCATTCATTTGAATCTATCCACACTTCTGCATTGATGGCCTCTCTGGAGGAAGGGGGTTCTTTATTCTTCCCTTACAGTCCTAATCTAGCTAACAAAAAAACCAGAAAAACAAACATAAGAACATAAAACTGGCCATACTAGGTCAGACTAAAGGTCCATCTAGCCTAGTATCCTGTATTCCGACAGTGGCCAATGCCAGGTGTCCCAGAGGGAATGAACAGAACAGGTAATCATGAAGCAATCCATCCCCTGTCGCCCATTCCCAGCTTCTGGCAAACAGAAGGTAGGGACACCAGCCCTCCCATCCTGGCTAACAGCCATTGATGGACTATCCTCTATAATTTATCTAGTCATTTTTTTTTTTAACCCTGTTACAGTCTTGGTCTTTACAACATCCTCTGACAAAGTGTTCCACAGATTGACTGTGCATTGTGTGAAGAAATACTTCTTTTGTTTGTTTTAAACCTGCTGCCTATTAATTTCATCTGGTGACCCCTAGTTCTTGTGTTATGAGGAGTAAATAACACTTTCTTCTTTACTTTCTCCACACCAGTCATGATTTTATAGACCTCTATCCTACCCCCAGCAGTCATCTCTTTTCCAAGATGAAAAGTCCCAGTCTTATTAATCTCTCCTCATACGGAAGCTGTTCTATACCCATAATAATTCTGGTTGCCCTTTTCTGAAACTTTTCCAATTCCAATACAACTTTTTTGAGATGGGGCAACCGTATCTGCATGCAGTATTTAAGATCTGGGGGTATCATATTGCCTCTATGTAAATCCATGGTACTGTGATGTAGTTCTGGTAGGTGCTGCATAAGGCTCCTGCATTGGTGGTTAATCTCCTCTTTGAGGCAAAAGGCTGAACTCTCAGTCCGACTCGGACCACTGTCCTTCCGGCAACCACAGTGGAGCTGTTGAAGCCTGTGTCTGCTAGCTGACTCTGGTTGGTGACCAGCGAGGGCGAATGATGACACTTGCTGGAGGAACAATACTTGGTGCCATGATGATAAACAGTCCCTCCTGGGGGGGACTGACATTTAGGAGACTGCCTAAAGCCAGAGCCTTGGTGGCCTGCGGATGGAAGCTCACCAGTACCAGGGGTACAGAGACCGATGCTTTGACTCTGGTGCCCCATGAATAGTAGGCAGAGAGCATATCAAGAACCTGGGTCTTCTAGCTGGAGAGCCAGGATACAGTGCCAGGGCCCAAGGTCGTAGAGATGGAGATCTGCGGTCCAGTGACTGGGGGTGTTCCCCTGTTCTATGAGGCTGTACCATAATCAGCTTGCCTTCGGTGCCGGAATCTTAGACGAGTCCGCCACCTGGTGTGGCACCTGTGGTGCTAGTTGGCTAACTTGTTCTTGAGCCACTGGGGCCGCTTCAGGTACTTATGGCCCTTGAAAAGGCCAGGGACCCCTGTCACTTCCCAGAGTCAGGGGCAAATCTGGCCAGGTTGGAGGACATGTGGGGGGAGTGTCTGACCTCAGCAGTACCCCCATGAAGCCCCGAAGTGGGCACATGGCCTGCAACTTCTTCAGCACTGATGAAAGGGAATGGTGCAGGATGGAGCCTGGTGTCGGTGATGTTCTCTGCACCAAAGGCAAAGTACTCCGCAAGGGGTCCACAGTGGAGGGCTCCAACGCAGGGCAAAGCGCAGCCCTCATGAGGAAGGCCCTCAAGCAGATATCCCACTCCTTCTGTGTTCAAGGTCAAAAGTGTTTACAGATCCAACACTTATCTTTCCTATGGGATTCCTCCAAAACACATCAGGCAATTGTCATGGGGATCACTGACAGGCATTTTCCTGTTGCATGTCGAGCATGACTTGAACCCACCAGTAGAGTGGTGCGTGACCAACTCCGGGACAAAGTCCCAGCCAGGACTCTAAGTACACTAATCTAACTCTACTAAAGCCTAACTATCTACAAACAAGAGAACAAAAGGCTATAAAGAACCGCTAATGATCTTGTAATCTGCACTCCAGCCAACCAACCATCACGGGTGGTAAGAAGGAACTGAGAAGGCATGAGTCAGTGGCACCTTAATATACAGATGCCTGAGCGTGGCACTCAAGGGGGTGCCGCAGCCAACCCTACAGATACCGCTAAGGCAGAAATCTCTGACAGCTGTGCATGTGGGCACGCACACACCTAGAATGGAATCGACATGCGCAAGCACTCGAAGAACAAGATCATCTTCCAAATATGGATACCCAAAATTAGTTCAATTATTTATCCTCCATATTCCCTGGGGCTGTAAGGCATGGAGAAGACTTCTGCTGAAAATCAGTACTGGCTAAAGACGGGATGACCAATATCTAGAAGCATTTGGTTAATTTACATACACACTGATGGCCATGTGGTCGCCTACTAGAGCTCATTGCAGAGATGAGGACTCCTCTGCGCTGAGATTGTAAGTGCTCCTAAGAATTGGACTTTGCATGACAGAAGGAAGAACCTTTACTGAATTTACATTGGGAGTGAATCCTATGATAGTTGTGAGAACAATCTGTCTGAATGAAACATAAAATATTGGATATCATTAGATAAAGTTCCCATCTTCATACAATTGTCAGATTGGAGATAGCTGTTATTAAAGTCTACTTTAATATAGGATGACAACTTACTGGGGTGAATTTGGGTAGCTTATAAGGACCATTGTGAGGCTCCAAGGTTGTGCTCTATGACCTTGTGGGCTGGAATCAGGGTAGTTACCTCAAGGAAGCATTTAATGTGTGGATTTCTATAAACAACCCTTTTCTTTTTCTCCAGTTTAATCATGAAAATCATTCAGGCTGATTAACATAATAGAATTTCTTAGGGAACCACCTATTTGAATATAATTATATAACTTGCTTTATGGTATTCTCTGTTAATTATTTTTTCCTTTTAAGGATTCTCGTTGCTTCACTTTTCTTATATTCCAACTCAGAAGCCGCCTCTTTGGGTTGAAAATGTTAGCCAAAAAAAATGCTGCCAGTTGACTGATGAATGATTATATAACTCAGTCACCTTTAGCTTTTTTTTTCATCAGTTATAGGCCAAGATTGTCGTGCCTGAAGATAAGCTTCTAAATATGTATTTGTTCCTAAATGTGAGACTGTTTTTCAAAGGTGCTGAGCAAAATTGAAGTCCAAGATTTCAGCCCCATTTGTGGATAATCAATAGCTCCTTGTTACTCAGCAAATCTACGAAAAAGCTGAGGGGCAAATTGTTACTACTTACTTAGGGTGTCTGGTCTGAAGTTTGAACCAATACTCACAAATGCAAAAACTGGAGAATCCATGTTTATAAAACTCACACCAAAATCAATTTTTGAAATGCTGCACTTTCCATTTCAGAAAATGCCTTTAAAAAAAAAAGGAAGTCTGAAACAAGAACTATAGCCATGATTTATTATTAGAGAGCACTCACAGCAAGCCAGCATTTGATTTTTATTTCATATATTACAGTTACAATGTTCAGTTGATGACAGAAAGAAATAACTGATTAACTCATTTTTGAGTAAAAGAAAAATGTAGACAGCTCTCACTTCTATTTGTGTAAATCTAAAACAATATATTATACCCAGAGTGGTTATGACAATGACAATATTTAAGCTTTCAAGAGCGTTACCAGTTATAACCCTGTTTTCAGTTACTCATAACTTTCTGTATTTTTAAACCCATTTGTCTGAAGTGTTCTAGGCTTAGTCTCTGCCCACTGATGGTCCATTCCCTCCATGTTTGCTTAAAAAGTGGATCAGGTGTTTGAGTACAAGGACAACAACAAACCACACCATTTGATAAGTACAGTATATACAGCTCCCATGACTTCCCATCCTAAATGCAATTCCTAGAGCTTACCCCTTACTAGCTTATTTCACCAGATAACTTGTCTCCGCATATTGGAGCTATCATCCTACCTGGCAACTCTGTGCAAGTCCCTGCTTGTGCAGACAAAGCACTGGGTCCTAGAGAAGACTGACTTGAAGTTTATTGACACAACTTCCAAATTTGGTCATGGCCGCTTCCAGACCATGGAAGAGAAGGCGGCTTTCATGGGACCACTCAAGAAAGATTGTATCGCTAAAGAGGAGACCACTTAACATCTGGAACAATCTTGTGCAGCTCTGGTCTGCCTCAGAGAAATAAAAGTACAGATATTTTCAAAAATATGAACTCATACTCGGTAGGGAAATCGCTTTGGAGAAAACTGAACGGAACTTGGTTTTTCTATGTATGATTCTTCTACCTGGTCCAAAGACTTCCTATGTAGGGGAAACAGCCATAAGCTCACTGAACAGAGTACAACAGAGGTGAAAAAAGGCAGGCATTAGAGACCTAGAATTTCTATAGAAGCCTCCTCCTGTAGAAAACTGGAATTTATCTTGCCTTCAAAAGTCCAAAGCTTGTGTTCCTAAACTAAATGCCATCCAAACAATTCTAAAGTTACTTCCAATTTATATATACATACATGATTCTTCAGTCTGGGTTCCTTTGATCAAACATGTATGATGCAGCTATTGTTATATTCGCTACTATTTGGCAGAGGAGTAGGAGCCTTGTAAGTCAACTTCCCAATGAAGAAATCACTGCTGTGTGGTATGGATATAGTACTAGTGCAACTTATTTATTTACACATTACATCAGTCCTAGAACAGAGATAACCACATACAGGCAATCCCTTTCAGAATTCTCGATCAAACACCGGTGCTCAGTTTTCACTAAGCAGCAGCTCTGCCTCAAGAAATGACTTAGAGATTAAGAAGAGATCAAATTCCCTTGCTGCTTATCACAGTTCCCAAATAAACTACCAGGAAACCAACACCAATACAACACTTTATTCCAAGACTAAATGTTTCCTTATATGCTAGCAAAAACTTGTAAAAATATGTGTAACAGCACTATTTTAAATATATGGAGATATGCCTATCTCAGAGCTGGAACAACCTTGAAAGGTCATCAAGTCCAGCCTTCTGCCTATACTAGCAGGACCAAGTACTGTCCCCTGACCGATTTTTTTGCCCTAGATCTCTAAATGGCCCCCTCAAGGATTGAGCTCACAACCGTGGGTTTAGGAGGCCAATGCTCAAGCCACTGAGCTATCCCTCCCCACTATCTAGTAACCTTTGCTATAAGAATATTTTAAAACATTACTGTACATTATCTCTGTAGATATGGGATTTGAGAAGAAGAGCTGATTTTAACCCTGGCCATGAATAATCTGAAAAATGTCATTAAAAATGCATGCCACACAGTAACATCTTGAGACCCACTAAAAAGGAGCAATTCTTTTTAGTCTAGATTTAGTCAACAGCCAATTAAAGAAATTCAGCCAGCCAATTTAGTCAACAGCCAATTTAAGAAATTCGGACATTCCTATGAATGCTTTAACATATCAAAGTTCATTTAGCATTTGTCTAAAGAACAGTTTTATGTTCTGTACTGAAGAAAGGACATCTCTTAACTAGTGGCAGTCAAGCCCAGATTATTAAAGTGACAGCCTTTAAAGTGGTTTAGAGTTAAGCAAAATGAACAAACCATTTCAAAGTGTATAGGAAATGTGTCTACATTTCAATAACTGTTTTAGAAAAATTGTTAGGCTATGAAACTCCACTGCTGTTCAAAATGAAATGTCAGAGAGCATGTAATATCACACAGAAAATTCTTCAGAGAGTCTGAAATGGAACAGTGTTCCCTAAAGATGCAACTCATCTAAAACAAAGGCAGTGACAAAAATCCTGTTAGAACAAGATATTTCTCCTAATCTTATTCCTCTTTAAATTGTGTGGATAAATTATCAGTCAGTCCAGCTGGGGGAAGGAGAGGAGATACAGGCCTGAGGCACTGCAAGCAGTGTGTCCATCTGCTAGCAGCAGTCAACAAACAGAACATTTTTAAAAAGCCTCCTACTCAAGTGCAGTCAAGCCAAAACACTGGTGGGAGTGACACAAAAAACACCACCTTCCTCCACTCCGACTGCAAAGGCTTGCAAGTACCAGGACTGTGGTACATAAATATGAAAAAAACCACCCACCACTGAATCAAAGGGTGGGTGAGCTGATTTCAGCTGCAAACCTCTATGCCAATGAAAAATGCATTTATTCTTTTCAGACCAAGGGTGCTGACAAACTGCAAAAAATTATTTCACTTCATAGGCTGCCAATAGAGACAAGAAAAAGTTTTATCCAATCTGTGGGAAAATATTATAGTTTTGGGCATACAGCTCATTGCTTTTCTAGCAAGATACACAGTTGAAAGACAGCACTGACAGCACACAAAATCAAAATCTTCACCATCCACAGCACGAACACAGAAAAGAAATGGAAGTGGGTCAAATTCTCCTGAGTCAAGTCAAGAAAACTGGCTTTGTCCGTGAATGTTCCGTAGGAAACAGAACCTTTCCTCGCAGCTAGTAGAATCCCAGCAAATTTACTCTAGAGCAGTGCTTCTCAAACTATCTGGAAAAAAATTGCCTGTCCGCCACCTCAATGTGCCAGTGACCGGTATCATATTTGTGCCATATTATTATCGTATTATCGAAGGAGTGAGGTAAGCGCATGCTCGCACATCTCATGCAAAACATGCTGCAGCCTATAGCATAATTATCAATATTATATGTGCGCTTCTGAAAACATAATATTATCTAATATTGTCGACCTTATCGACTGAATTATTCTTGGTGGAATTCTGGTGCAATTTTTAATTTTACTATTATTTCTCTCTCTCTTTCTTTCTTTCCTGGAAACTCTCCGCAGACCGGCAGCCGATGGCTTACTGACCGGCAATGGTCCACGGATCACCACTTTAAGTAGCACTGCTCTAGACCACTGTTTCTCGCATGCGGACACAGGGGATTTCCCTGCAACCACAACAGCTTCCTTGGCAGTTATGGATGGGGCGGCAACAAAGCACCAGCTCCTCCCTCTTCCTCTCTCTCCTTGTTGCTCCTGGATGCACCACTCTGCACGTCTCTGGAGACAGGTGAAGGAGCAAGGTGAGTTCTCTACCTTGCGGGGGAGGAGGGGCAGTGGGGCTTAGTGGGGCTCGGACTTCAGCCTTGGGGTGGTTGGGCGGTGGGGACTTAGGGAGCCTGGCTGCAGACTAGTGCGCCAGCCTCCAAACCCTGGCCACACAGTGGGATCTCCAATCCCTCGCTATGACCGTGTGGCACCGGCCCTCAATACTGCCGGCAGCCGCTGGCCCCAGGCACTGATCCCTGTCTGTGAATTCCCACGCCCAGCCCTAGTCACTGTCCCCAGGCGACGACCCTGAGCTCTAGCAGCTCCCAGCCCAAGGTGCAGAGCGGGTGGTGACTCTGGATGCCGACCCCTAGCCCCGGCCATGCGGCAGCAGGCACAGACACAAAGCGCCAGCCTCAAACCCCAGCGACGGCCAACCCCCAGCCATGCGCTCCGTCCCCCAGCCCTGGCTACTGACCCCAAGCACTGCTCCTGGATGTCAATGCTGGGTTCCAGCAGATGTTGGCCATGGGCACCAAACCCCAGCCTCAGACGCAAGCACCGGGTGCAGATTCCAAGTCCTGGTCATGCAGCAGCAGGCACCAATCCCAGGCTCCGGCAAGTGCTTGCCTTGAACACCACCTTCAAGTTCCAGTCATGCAGCAGCTTGCTCCGGTGGGTGCTGGCCCTGGACACTGGACACTACCCTGGCTGTGCAGCAGCAGTAGGCAGACACCCAAACTCCGACCCTGGATGCCAATCCCTGGCCCTAGTCACATAGCAGCAGGTGCCAGTTCCGGGTGCCAACCCCCGGCTGCGTGGTAGCGGCTGCTGATCCCCGGCCCCGCAATTGCAGGTTCCAACCCTGGGCTCAATGGGTGCTGGTCCAAGGTGCCAACCTCCAGCCCCAGGCACCAACCCACCCCTCTGACCATGAGGTGGTGGGGCCCCCCATCCATCGCCTCTCGCCTCTGCTGCCTCACCCCTCCTCCCTGGCCCCTGCTGCCTCACTCTCGTACCCCTCCCCATCCATCCAGGTCTTAACTTGCCAGGACTTGCTGTGAAAAGTGATATTAACAAACATATAAATATCACTTTTCACAGCATTATTTTTATTATTGAGTCCACAAAATAAACCTCCATAAATAAATTCCAATGATCCGGATGTGTATACATCAGTGGTCACCAACCGGTAGATCACGACTGACTGGTCAATCCTGGTGACTCTGACAGTCAATTGCGATCTCCGACTGCTAAAAGTCCAGCGGCACAGTGAGGCTAAGGAGGGCTCCCTGATGCCTTAACCCTGCTCCCAGAAGCGGCCAGCATGTCACTGCAGCCATGGGGATGGAGCCTCCATGCACTGCTGCTGCCTGAAAGCACTGCCCACGCAGCTCCCGTTGGCTGGGAACAGGGAACTGCAGCCAATGGGAGCTGCAGGGGCCATGCCTGCAGGGAAGGGCAACGTGCAAAGCCACGTCCCCCCTGCCAGGGGCAGCAGAGGTGTGCTGGCTGCTTCTGGGAGATGTGTGGGGTTGGGGCAGGCAGGGAACCTGCCTTAGCCTCACTGTACCACTGACCGGGAGGCACCTAAGGTAAGTGCCACCCAGCTGGAGCCCACACCCCAACCTCCAGCCCCCTCCCGGAGCCAGTACCCCAAACCCTTTCCTGCACCCCAACACCCTTCCCCAGCCCTGAGCCTGCACCCCAGCACTGCCCTGGCCCGGAGCCCCCTCCTGCACCCAAACTCCCTTCCAGAACTCGTACCCCTCACTCCCTCCTGCACCCCAACCTCAGCCCAGTGAAAGTGACTGAGGGTAGGGGAGAGCGAGGGTAGGGTCTCAGGGAAGGGAAGAGGTAGATCTTGGGATGCACTTAAATTCAAAAAGTGATCTTGTGCGTAAAAATGTTGGAGATCACTCATATACATGCATATTCATTTGTTTTTCCTAAAGTTAATTAAGTATTTTAGGAAAAAATGTCAACACAGCCACCAGCAAGAGCTGGTGGCCGCACTCTGACGGCACCAAAAAATTTGTTGTGAGAACCCCAGCTCTAGAGTCACTACTGCAGCGTGATAGGGCATGGCTGCCTTGCTGACCAAGCATAGGGCAGTTGGCATTGCCTGCCTCAGTTTCCCTCCACAAATTTGGCGGCCTCTGCTTCTCACACATAAATGCCAAACAATAAAGTTAAGCCCATCTAGGGTAGAAAAATGCAGCTAAAATGTCCCAAATGAACAAAAGGGATCTTCTTCCCTCTAGACCCTGTTCCCAGATCCTTTCAGTCTCAGGCTCTGGGATAGAGCACGCTTCCTCTGCTGGGCTCTGTTCCCTGCATCCTTCTCTTGCTCCTGGACAAAGCACTGGGCCCCCAGGATGGCTGCTCTGGAGTACCAGGCCCCCTGCAGACTCAGGATCTTCCACAGCAGCCTTCCTATTTGCTGTGGTTCCAACCCCCAGACAAATCTCAGCCTGACAAAGGCCCAGTCGACCATTAGGCTATCATCTGACCCAATTTAGTCCTACCCACTCAGGCTGGGAAGCAATTACTTATGGGACAGGTATGGCAGGTCTAATCTCCCCTTAAATGGGTCAGTCACTCTGCAGTTTCTGCAGCAGATGCATCACCCCTATCCAGCAGACATTTTGGCACATATATTTGACATGTATAGTCAAAGATCTATGGTCCCACCCCTCCCCAGAAATCCTTCGCATGCTGCCACAGAAAGGACCAACAGAGCAAACCTCTGAAGCATGTAAAATACGAAACCCACTGTGTACACTCCTCACCTCCTCCTCCCTGCAGCAGAATCACACTAATCCTGTATTACTGCCCTTTGGCCATTACATGCCCATGGACGTGGCAGGATGTAACTCAGTGAAAGCATCCTTACACCATTCAGCTAAAGTGACTCGTGCTCATTCAGTGAAGTGAACTGAGAGAATATTTTCAATGTGTCAAGTGAGGAAATAGGGGCTGCTATGGAATGTGGTACATATAAATGAGATTTTTCTCCCAGAAATTATGAGTTACTTTGCCTGTGAAGTCATCTGTCACATCTAAAACACACATTAAAGAAATGCTTATGGATGGTCATCATGTCATGCAGCACATTACTGTTATACTGAACAAGTGCTTCTTCACTTAGCTATATCTGCTCCTAAGCCATTAGGATGTGTTAAAAGATCTCTTATAATATGGCCACCCTGAATAATAGTTCACTGCATAAAACAAGAAGATATTTTAAGCACTCTGTATGCAGTACATGACTTAACATTAAACTACTCAGAGACAGTAAATGTGAACTGTTCTTTTAAGTACAGTTTCATCCAAGTCCATTTGCTATTAATAATTTGCCAACACACATGGTACACATCTAATAATCTAAAGGGAAAATGCTATCAATTTAATGGGAGTTTGGCTAGACTTAAAAACTGCTTTATGGTTTAAAGTAGTAATGATTTTATCATTATACAAGAGAATATCATTGCATTCAGCTTGGATATAAAACCTAAATGACAGAGCTGAAACATTTGATTGACTAGAAACAATTTGCTAGCCACAGTACATTACAGTGAATTATATGAATAGGGTTAAACAGATATTTTTATTTTCATAACAAAATCAAGTTGGAGACAAACAGAGAACTTAAGATATCATAGCAATGTATGTTAAAGTTCTTGGTTGAGTGAGTTCAAAAAATCTTTCCCTTCAAAGCTAAAATTATTTTATTTTAGGAGCTTGTTACAAAATAGAGATTACAAACACAAGAGATTATTTTTGGTGGGGAAGACAGGGAAGAGGGATTATGTGCAGTTACCTACTTTCTGGCAGGATACAAAACTATGAAGAGAATCAGGCTAATGAATAAGCACGTCTAAATTCATCTGATTTGAATGGTACCGTATAAAATGGCTGTTTTTTTAAAAAGTGTTAGCCCACCAAGTATACCATCTTGATATAAAGGATGTTCTTGACACACAAGTTCCAGTGACCTAATAAGCCATTTTTTGAGAGATTCACTGTCAATGAATTCCTCAAAATGTGATACATATTGTTCTAGTCTACATTTTGTATCATATGAAGACACACATATCTTGCAAGTTAAATGAGAAGATTTTTTAAAAGGAATCTAAACTTTGGTGTTTGTAAGTAAAAACATTCACAAGCAAGTACTTTAGAATCAGCACACCCTTCATTTGCCTTCCAAAAAGAAGCTAAGATTGGTGCTTCCCTTGAGGCAACTGTTATCTTACTCTAGCCAAATAATGAACTAAGGGCTTGGTTACACTTGCACTTTATAGCGCTATAAAGCCCCCACGAGCGCTATAACCTCCTCCCCGTCCACACTGGCAAGGCACGTGGAGCGCTATAACTGCTGAGTTATAGCGCTATTGTTAATCCACCTCCGCATGGGGAATAAGGGCTGTAGCGCAGCTGCTGTAGTGCTACAGCAAGGATGTGGACACCCACTGCGCTACAAGTGATCTCTGGAGATGCCTAGAGCCATTTAAGGCAATTGACGTCTCTTCCCTTTGTTTTGAACTCGGCTGGAGGAATGCGGAAGTACCTCTTTAGAGTTTCTTTCTTAACTCGGCAGATAAGCAATGCAAATGTTTAAGGAGGGAGCCTGTGTGAAAACAAAGCCCTCTGTGAACGGAGGCTCACTGACAGGCTTTCAGAAAAATGGAAAAATCACTGTCTCTCTCCCTCCGCATACACACAACGCATCCCCCCTCACCTCCCTCGTTTAAAAAGTACGTTGCACCCAGCTGAATGCTGGGATACCTGCCCTAATGCGCTGCTCTTAATGCCGCATTAAGTGCCCCAAATGTGGCCATGCTATACCACAGGCACATCTGAGTGTGGACATACAATAGCGCTATACATATTACTGTATAAGGGGACCGCTATAACCAATAGCGCTATAATCTTGTAAGTGTAACCATACCCTAAGAGAGAGTAAAGAAGATGTAGGAGAGAATAAAGAATAAAAGGAAAGAATTGTCTGTGGTTCCTTCAATTCAGGGATCAAAACTGGGCTAGTTCACACTGGCTCAGCAAATCAGGGAGGGATTTTTTTTTGGGGGGGGGGGAAGTCAGAGACTGCATCACAGTCTTCAGATTTGATTTTATTTTTTAAGTATAATCCTTACAGTAGCAAAGAAAGAATCTTCAAAAGATGAAAAAAGAGTGAACCAATAGAGACGTTGTCTTAAGTCTACATAGAGCCTGAAATAATAGCCCTGACAGATGTGAACTGCCGCATTTCAATTAACTATTTCCCTGCTGGGCAAACAAAAAAAAAGAAAGGAAGGAGAAATAATGTCAGATTTTAAGGACAGAAGAGAGCACCAGATCATCTAATCTGACCTCCTGTATATCACAGGCCTCCCAGATATATTATGAAACAAATGTTATTTTGGGATCTCAAGAGAGAGAGTAGGTGGGCATGACTGTGTGCAGAGTTTTTGGCCCAAGGGCCACACCAGAGTCACAATATTGTATGAAGGGCCAGGTAGGGAAGGCTGTGCCTCCCCAAACAGCCTGGCTTCACTTCCTATCCAACCCCCTCCCACTTCCTGCCCTCTGACTGCCCCGCTCAGAATCCCTAACCCATCCAACCCTCCCTTGCTCCTTGCCCCCTGACTGCCCCAACCTTGTCCCCTGGCTCTTCTACCAGACTGGAAGTTCCATTCTATAGCGCTACAGTTTGGAATAATTTATTTAGATGCTGTT
Organism: Dermatemys mawii; assembly: GCA_007922305.1. Taxonomy (NCBI): domain Eukaryota; kingdom Metazoa; phylum Chordata; order Testudines; family Dermatemydidae; genus Dermatemys; species Dermatemys mawii. Next base: position 82,079,415 of record ML677332.1, read on the forward strand.
CTTCAAAGTCGTTAAAAAAAAAAAAAAAAAAAGATTCTTCAAGGAGGAGCTGAAAGAAAGGCAGTGGCCCTTCCGATCAGTTCACCTGGGTGAGTTCCATGCACAAGGGATAGCGTACAAGGTGTAGACACACTTGTGCAAGCGGCTGGTGAAGGCTGGTGTCATTGGTTTAGCAAGGACAGTAGGGTGACAAGAAACAAGAATGGAAAGAGCTGTGATGGGCCTTGAAGGAGAAGAAAGGGAGTCTAAATTTGCTAGAGTAAACAAGGCAAAGCAGCAGAGCTATTAAGCAGTTCAGTTTCAGCAATGTAATGATTAGATACCCAGGTAGAGGGATCAAAAGATAGTGACACTGATGCAGGACTGGAGTGGAGCAGTAACTCACTGGAGAAAAGCAGACTGGGGAAACAGTAAAAAGATAAGATCACTCTAAGAGAAAGAATGGGCCAACCCATCAAACGGGAGGCTAAAAGACTGATCATAGAGACAGGAGGAGATCACATGAGAAAACTAAGTCAATGATGGGAGGAGAAAACGGAGGGAGATGGCATATCTTCTGCTATCATTGCTTGTTTTTTTGTTAAATAAAAGAAGTGTCTTTTATTTCTATTCCTTTTAACCCACTTCTTCATCCCCAACAGTCTACCAGTGATACCGGTAAAGAACACTCTATAAATGCTTAAGATAAACCAGGTGTACCAAGACACCAGTGATGGCAAAAAAGTTTCCAAGTACAAAAGAAGAGATTCAAAAATGCATTCAGAGAACTTTTTCAGAAGTTTCTTATTGTATTCTTTTTATGAATATAAAAAACCCATTACCTACCTTAATATTCATAATAGGAATAAGCAGAATAGTTATTGTCTTAAAGAAAGGAGTAAAAATACATTTCAGTATCCTGGAAGTTACATTAAATATTTAGCTGTACATAGCTACAATCCTCAAACTTCAGAACTCAAGTATCTATGCCGTGATTAAAAGTATCTAAAGACATAATTATGCTATTGATCACCTTTCCCATTTCCCCTCCTTTCTGACCACTGAAGACTGTATGAAAGCATCAGTGCTCACAGACATAGTTGGAAGCAATTTGTTCTTGAATCTGACATGGATATAGCAAGAGCAGATTGCCTGCAAGAAAACAAGAATAAACCAGCTATTTAAAGAGATTACATAGTCTAGTGTAGTGTTGGAAAATGAGATTTAAAGAGACAAGAGTCCTGAATTTCATTATTATAAATAATACCTATAAAACCCATCCAACACAAAAGGGATTTCAAGAAGTTCAGCAGATGAAGAAGTCACTGTCTTTTTATAAAAAGATAATCTTATTGATGGGTCCCCCCCTCAAGGAAGAATGCATTTGATCCAGTTTAATTAAGTGGTCTGCAATTATATTAATACTTCATTTCTAGCTCTTATTCCTGCTTGGCGGGTAATGGCATCATTTAAGTGGTTTCATTTTTTCTAATGTAAAATCCATTAATCGAATGCTGAGATATAATTGTTGCCTCACAGATGTGCAGATTTGGAAAATAAATATCACATGTGAACAAAAACCACTTTTGAGGTCCTGAGTTCCAGTAAGAAAGGATATACATCTTACTTGTTGATCTTGTGTAACTGAGCATAAAGTGCATTAGCAAAGTACAGTATATTATAATCGAAGCTCTGGTACGCACATATTGACAAAGGCAATGAATAATATATCTATCACTGAATTAATATTTTAGCAAATTTAAATAGGACTCAAGTTTTATAACTAAAGCCACTTCCTGGGTAAATAAACATAAAGTATCTTTTGGTTCATCAAAAACAGCCTGAAGATATGAACCACCGAGAACTACTGTTAAAAACAACAAGAAAACAAGCAGCTAAGGCACAAATGATATGGGAAGTTAGTTGTATGTACAGTAGACAGAGTTGAGTCTAAACTTTTCAGGCCTGAGAACTTTGTTCGGAAGCTATATAAAACAAACAAAATGAAAAATATTGCAGGAAAAGCCCAGAACTGCTAAATAGCATGTGTTTGATATTTCACTCCTTTGTTCTTCACTTTGGAGACTGTGAAGAGCCATCAGTTACCACATACAGGTATTTAAATGAAAAAGTGCTTTTTACAATTTCAGAACAGTCTATAATCACACTTACACAAATGATAACCAGAGTGCATAGCAACTTATATTTTGCTACTAGTTTGGCCCATTCCAACCACTATACGAAGTGATTAGATGAGATATAATGGGCCAATGTCAGCCCTTCTGTAACTCCACTGAAAGCACTGTAATTACAGCAAAAATGAATCTGGCCCAGCATCAGTTTCTATTTCTAGCAGGACGCTGTCCTATTGCTGGATTTTCCCCTACATTATGTAAAACATACAGTATTTTTGTCAGAGTAGGCTGACAGTTATGCCAGAAATCTCAGACTACACAGCGCCTCAGGCATATTCTTCCTAGCTGCTCTAGAGTACATTAGGTGACAACCTTTAAGATTCCTTGAGTTCAACAACCTGTCTCTGCTTCCCATGGACTCATCTTCTCTCTGGCAGCACTCTTATAGAGCACAACTGGAAAGAAAAAAATGAGTATTTATACTATTAAAAACAGCAGTACACATCCATGAATGGAGAAACACCAGTGTGTAGGAACAAATCCATCTCCTATGAGGTATTTGAAATAATTAAAGAAAAAAATCATGCTTCTGTAGCAATCTCAATAGCAGCTTATTTCACCAGTCCATTTGCAACTAGATAAACTTCACAAATGCAAACTTTATGGGATGACTGCACAACTCAGTTACTACACATCTATTTAATATTTTTTCTTCAAATTAACAAACTAGAGCACCCAAGGACGAGAACACTGCTTTTTTAAAAAGTCATGTACCAATGACTTCATATTTTCTAGGCAATGAACATCCACCCCACTTTTCTTCAAAAAAAAAAAAAAAAAATGCAAGGTAATATAAAGAATTAGGCCACTATTCTAGAAGTGTAGATGCAATGATAATATCATGACTAATGGCACATGTTGACAGGGAGAGAGATTTTATAACTTTGCTCCCATCACTCAGTTTATCATTATGGACCCAGCAAAATTCAAAATACACCAGCCAACCTCCTCTTATGCAGAAGCAAAAAGGCGGCCCTTACCAAAAAGGATAGCTATATGTGGAGTACGGACCGTTCTTGCAGTGTCTTAGCAAGCACACTGCTGTGCACACTGAGAAGGAGTTTCTCACAGACATATTGGCAGCTAGCCAGATGCAAACTTGCTTCAGAGATTTGAGTCCAAATTCCTTTTTCTTGAATAAAGGAGGATACACGTGATGGAGTGGAGCTAAGGAGACCATATAACCTCAGATGAATGCAGTCTCCAGAGTAAAATATTGACTGTTGTAAAACTATTTAAAAGAAAGTTTCAGTTTAGGAAACTATAATTACTTGGTGCAAGACTGGAACTCTTAAGTAACATAAAACAGGGAGGATCATATTTAGGGACCTACCAAATTCATGGCCATGAAAAACACATCACAGATCATGAAATCCCATCTCTCCCCCATGAAATCCAGTCTTTTGTGTGCTTTTATACTATACAGATTTCACAGCAAAGACCAGCATTTCTCAAACTGGGGATCCTGATATGGAGGGGGTCACAAGGTTATTTTATGGAGGACATGGTATTGCCACTCTTACTTCTGCTCTGCCTTCAGAGGTAGGAGGCAGTTGTTGGCCGGGTGCCCAGCTCTTAAGGCTGTGTCCTGCCAACAGCAGCGCAGAAGTAAGGGTGGCAAAATACCAGACCATGCCAGCCTTATTTCTGCACTGCTGCCTTCAGAACTGGGTGGCTGGACAGTGGCAGCTGCTGACTGAGGGCCCAGCTCTACAGGCATCAGCACAGAAGTAAGGGTGACAATACCACACCATGTCATCCTTACTTCTGTGTTGCTGCTGACCGCAGCTCTGCCTTCAGGGCTGGGCTCCCAGCCAGGAGCCACCCTCTCTCGCTGGAAATTAGGATGATTGGTAAGATATTGATGGAAGCCCACCTACATCACCTGCTTAATCACACCACCTTTTGAGAGTCTTTAATATGACAAAAATCAGTCAGCTGTCACCTCAAGAACATAAGGCAACACTGCTGATTACCCAACAAATGGCAATGTATATCTTCAGATAAAAAGTAATAACATCTAAAACCGGAAGATTATTCCATTTCTAAATAAAAACCGTTCATTGATTAAAAAATTCAAAGGGTAATTTTCAGTCATATAAACTACAGTAAAATGTATACCATGCAAACATTGTGTTTTTAGGCTGGTATATCTTTTCCCTTATACCTTATTCATACCCTCTTTGGAAGCTTGAAATTAATTTCTTCTCCCTCTCCCTCACCTTCCCAATTACAGTTTTTTATTGTAGGTATATCTTAATAGTTTTATTTTAAAACTGTATGAAAATAAAAGCAGTGGAACATTTATGCTTGGAAATAAATGTGCATAAAGCACTTCAAGAACTTTGCAAATTGATAAGATAAAAAGGTACAGTAAGCTATCTGCTAATAAAAAGTACAGTGGGCCTGCCATCCTTGAAAAAGCCAAAAGTCCTTTTAAAATCGTGTCAAGTGCCATTATCATTTGTCCAACAACTATATAATCTCATAAAGTAGATTTATAATAATCCAGCAAGAGCACAGGGTAAAATCAGCAGTAGGGAGAATTACAGACTTATCTACTCTAAAGAAAATAGTTACGCAAGGGTTTGAGGTCACATTCAAAACTAAAAATTAAACATCAATCGCATTTATGTTGAGCTAAAAATCAAACAACAACAAAACTAAAGTTTACAAGTACCATTCTGGAGAGTCTGTGCTCGTGATTCCTTTCCCAAATTGACATGGAATCCTCCTCCTAATGATGGTGTTTTACCAGCACCTGTGGGGGGAAAAACACAAAAATTAATGATTATCAGATACAACTAAAACATTAAAATAGATCTTACAATCCATTACATTCAATACTTTTACAATGTATGATGGGCCAAAATTATGGTCTTGTAAGGATTGTGACATAGGGATTTGAGGGGTGAAAGGCATAGCATATAAACTCAGTGAAATTTACTCTTTCTCCACAATCTCTCAACCGGGCTCCTCCAACGTTAGCTAGTGTAACAATGCACCACCCCTTACTCCAGAAAGAACAAAAAGTCACAATCTAGCCCTTCATTGTAAAATCTTTCTCACACTAAACCACAGAACAATTGCTCATTTATATTTTGTCTGAGAAACGTTAAATCCTGAATTTTAACAGCTAAACATCTACATTACAGAACAGAAAATGTGGTCAGTGTACAAAAGATTCTGTGTTAAGTGTAGTATACACACACCTTGTACATTGAAAGAGCTGAAATATAAGTCAAACACAGACACTGTAGCTTGGGTTACAGAACTGTGGGTCTGAAATAGAGAGTCAATGAAGTAATTCAGTTATTAAAAAGGGAAATGGAAAGTCAGAAAGTAACCAATCGCAGCAGAGCTGGAGGCCTTGACTACACTACCAGGGTAAGTCGACCTAAGTTATGGAACTCCAGCTACGTGCATAACATAGCTGGAGTCAATGTAGCTTAGGTCAATTTAATGAGAAGTCTACACTGTGCTGAGTCAACAGGAGATGCTCTCCCATCGACTTACCTTATTCTTCTTGTTTCGCTAGAGTGCAGGAGTCAACAGAAGAGCAATCTGCACTCGATTTAGCAAGTCTTCACTAGACCCACTAAGCTGACCCCCAGTGCTTTGATCGCAGCAGCGTCAATCCCAGCTAAATGTAGCCATGCCCTCAGATTCACTCTTACCTTGTTAAACTAGCCTATCCTTATGGACAGTTGCTGCACTGAGTGGCTTCAGTGTGAGCAGGCTACTTGAAATCAACGAGAATATTCACAAGTTTAAGAATTTCACAACTGGCCCAAAAACTATTAGTGCTGAACAATAGGATCCTTTCACAAAAGATTTTTTTTTTTTTTCCAAAAATAACCATGAGGTTAATGTGATGGGTTGGACCTCTTAGGAAGTCACCTGATATGCTGAGATATCACTGAGTCTACCTGTTCTGCCAGCATGCCTCCCCCACATCTTTAACCTGCCTTGCTGAACCAGACTATTAAAAACCTCCTCTAACACACACAGGCAGGGCCACACCCAGCTGCAGATCAGCTCTGGGAAGACTCAGCTTAACGGACTTGCTCCAGCACTCAGATGTCCACCTCTTTGGAGCGCAGACTCAAAGATATATTATGAAATTTACACCCTCCTTCAATGTGGAGAGAGGTATGCACACTTCTTTTCCCCAGCCCCCAGTTAGAAACTACAGAAACTGGGTTTAATAATAAACAAAACAAATTTTATTAACTATAAAAGGCAGATTTTAAGTAGCAAAAGGGGTAACAAACAGAACAAAGTAGATTACTAAGCAAATGAAATCAAACACGCAAACCAAGCTAGTTTCACTAAAGAAATTGGTTACAAATTGTATTTTTCACTTTAGATATTGTTGCAGGCAGTATGCAAAGTTTCTGTTGTCCAGAGTTCCAGTTATATTCCTTTTTAGACCTGACCCCTTTCTCAGTCGGAACTCCCCCTCCTGCCTTCCCTTTTGCAGTCTTTCTTCTTGGGCAGACAGGCCATGGAAAGGAATCATCTTCTTTGCCTTCCTCTCCACCCTTAAATAGGATTTACATAAGACGGGAATCCTTTGTTTCCCAAACTTGACCCCCTCTTCCCTTACAGTGGAAAGTTACAAGAAGTCACAGATAATGTTTTAGTATCAGGTGACAAAAACACCTGACTCTGTAGCATCACAGCGTCCACGAGTCCGTGGAAGTATGGAGCATCCACAGGAAGGCCAAGCTTTTCACAGTCCATTGTCCTAGCTGACAGGCCATTCGCCCCGTGTGGCTTTTCCACTGCTGTACCTGAAATGTTAGCAGTGGGCATCCCCCAAAGTAGCGTAGTTGAAATACAGATACATAGTCAATATTCCTAACTTCAGATACAGAAATGATGCAGGCATACAGATTGGATAATTGCATTCAGTAAATCATAAACGTTCCAATTATATCTCACATAAGCCATCTTGCATAAGGTATATCTCAGTTATGTCATTTTCATATAATAAGCATATTTTCATAAAGAATATAGAATGACACGTCACAGGTACCTCAAGCAAAAAACTTGGAAAATATCAACTTTAACAGCAAATCAGACCAAAATGCTAAAAGCCTGTAGCACTGAATATGTATGCTGTTAAGTAGTTAATTATCTGAAGACTATTTTGGACTCCATTAGTCCTCTTTAGGGTGAGAAAAGGAGAAGATATAATGTTCCTATCAACCCCCACACTCCATTCCTCCAAAGTTAATGGAACTACATCCTTTCATCTGAGTACAGCTGTACAAGACACTCTCTAGAGCCAAACATCTCTCTACACTTAGGCTCTAGCTAGTAGGATACTTCCCTCCTTTACATATCATTTGGACGTAATTCAAGGCATTCTCTCCCACACATGGGCTGAGTCTGATACCTCCACAATAATGTAAATTCAAGAAGTGAAGAACTGAACTTGGATTCCAAATTGTTTCAGCCACATGGAAATATGCTGCACTGCTACTGACTTTCTGGGATAGTGCCCACTCTTAAATGCTTAAATTAAATTAGTTGGAAAGATGCATAAAAGAGAAGACAAAAAGAGAACACATTCCTATGAAAGCTTTCTGGAAAACACTTTTAAGCTTGTTTTTCATACAAAGGTATACAACCCTTGTATACAACAACCTATACAAAGGTATACAATACAAATCCAGAACCTGGTCTGGTTTTCAGTACTCTCCACTCACCATGGTGACAAACCAACTTCAACGGCCCCTTCTTTAAGGAACTCCTTTCAGCCAAACACTTCAAAGGCTCTAGATGTGGAGGCTCCACAGCTTAAATGTTACAGCTCACAATCCTCATTAAGAACCAAAACACTCACCACGGCCTCTGACTCTCAATGTGTGTGTGTGTCTCTAATCTCACTGTTTCCTCCATCCCAGACTGCTGTGGAAGATAATACAGCTCCTCTCCATTCCCATAGATATGAAATGGCCAAATCCTTAAATGCTCTAAAACAAACCGATTACCTATAAAGGACAGAGCTTTCCAAAGCAGAGTGTTCTGGAGCAGTGCTTCTCAACCTTTCCAGATCACTGTACCCCTCTCAGGAGTCTAATTTGTCTTGCATACCCCCAAGTTTCACCTCACTTAAAAACTACTTGCTTACAAAAATCAGACATAAAAAGCACAGCACATTACTGAAAAATTGCTTACTTTCTCATTGTTACCATATAATTATAAAATAAATCAATTGGAATATAAATATTGTACTTACATTTTAATTTATAGTATATAAAGTAGTATAAACAAGTCATTGTCTGTATGAAATTTTAGTTTGTACTGACTTCACTAGGGCTTTTTATGTAGCCTGTTGTAAAACAAGGCAAATATCTAGATGAGCTGATGTACCCTGTGGAAGATCTTTGCATACCTCCAGGTATCCATATCTCTGGCTTAGAACTACTGTTCTAGAGATCTGCACAAGATTTCATTTATATCAAGAGGTCCAACTACCAACATGCATTTCAAGATTGGTTTGTGCTGGTCAGTATATATTACTATCATTTTTCTCTTTTAAAGTACAGCAGAAAACTAAGGCCCTGTTCCTGCAAACACTTACACTAATGCTTAAAATTAAGTAGGTGAGCAGTCAGGCTGAATTCAACTGAACAATTCGGGTGAGTAAAGTTAAGACCATGCATAAGTGTTTGAGATACCAGAGCCAAGGAGAGTTGAAAACAAAATTAGTTATTCTTACAACAAAATGTATAATGCAAATCATTCCAATATTAATTATTTGTATTATAATACCTAGAGGCCCCAGTCAAGATGCGCTAGGATCTGTACACACATACACACACTAAGAAACAGTCCCTCCCGCAAAAGCTTACAGTCTAAATATACCAGACAAAAGATCAGAAAGAAAGGACTAAGATAATCTCCTTCACATTCAAACCCACCTACTAAGAAAGGGTTCAATTTTGCATAACCCAAACAGGTACAGCAGGTAGATAAGGACTTTCCGCTACTACCAACATCAACTGGATTCAAACTTGTAATTTAGACGTAAAAGATTATCTCCCGATCTGCTAACCTATGTGGAAGACTTTACCCATTAGGACTAACAGCATAAAAACACTTATGCTTCTCATGTTTTATGATTTTTCTACCTTCTCAGTCCTTGTTGCCAAGAAAGTTTCCATGAAAATAAAGTTAAAGTGGTGCTAAAAAAAATATGCAAAAAAAAAAGTGGAACCAATTAAAACAACTCTACAACCAACAGAACACCACCTCCAGGAAAAACCACTACACCATGACCTGTCACATGGCTATTACATGACACCACAACATCATCAATCCACCAAAACTACCCCAGACAAGAAGTGAAGGATCTGTACTCTCTAAGGGACTGAATTTCGGTCCCATCCTTGAACCAGGTATCATACAAACGTGGAAACCTGGAAAAATTCTTCCACTGACTCCACCTCAAAGAAATGTTCACAACAAAGACGACATCACTACAACTACCACATTCCTCTGACAGACATAAGAAAAAAGAACCGTCTGTTTCAGTGGATGAAACCACACAGTGGATGATTACATTGATTGTTTCAGGATGTAAAAATGGATGCTGAAATCCTCAATAAAGAATACTTTCACCACAATCTCTCTACTCTCAAGAGGATTAGAGAGGCTAGGACTTTTTAGCTTGGAAAAGAGGAGACTAAGGGGAGATATGATAGAGGTGTATAAAATTATGAGTGGTGTGGAGAAAGTGAATAAGGAAAAGTTATTTACTTGTTCCCATAATAGAAGAACTAGGGGCCACCAAATGAAATTAATGGGTTGCAAGTTTAAAACAAATAAAAGGAAGTTCTTCTTCACACAGCACACAGTCAACCTGTGGAACTCCCTGCCTGAGAAGGCTAGGACTATAACAGGGTTTAAAAGAGAACTGGATAAATTCATGGAGGTGAAGTCCATTAATGGCTATTAGCCAGGCTGAGTAAGGAATGATGTCCCTAGCCTCTTTTTGTCAGAGGGGGGTGATGGATGGCAGGAGAGAGATCACTTGATCATTACCTGGTAGGTTCACTCACTCCAGGGCACCTGGCATTGGCCACAGTCGGTAGACAGGATACTGGGCTAGATGGACCTTTGGTCTGACCCATTAAGGCCTTTCTTATGTTCTTAGGATAGCTATGCAGTCCCTGAAATCCAAACACCAGATAGTGATCAAACCAGCTGACAAAGGGGCACTACTGTAGTCCTTAATTATGACGACTGTCAGTGGGGCCAACAGGCAAGTCTCCAGACACCACCTACTATAAAGAACTCAAAAAGGACCTCAAAAACTCATCCTTCTTGATGCTATCAGTTATTAGCTCTCCTTCCCCACCTTCACCCTCCTCCGTCTTTCTCTTGCTCCTAATGTATTTAAGAGAGAATTTTAAAAAAAGGTTCTTTATGTCCCTTGCTAGAACTCACTCATTTTGTCCCTTAGCCTTTCTGATTTTGTCCCTACATGCTTGTGCTATTCTTCTGTACGTCTCCCTAGCAATTTGTCAATTGTTTCCATTTTTTGTAGGATTCCTTTTTGATTTTCAGATCATTAAAAAGCTCTTCATGGAGCCATAGGTGCCAACTTGGCCTCTTTCCCCTGGGTGCTTGACCTCCCCTCTGCCCCCAGCCCCACCCCCACTCCATTCCTTCCATGAGGCCCCACCCCCACTCCAAAACTTTCCCCAAAGCCATCACACCAAATCTGCCCCCTTCCTGCATCTATTCCAACTCCCTTCCCAAATCACCTTCTCAATACCGCCTCCTCCCAAGCACGCCCCAGTTCCTGCTCCTCTCCCCTTCTCCTGGAGCATGCTAACACCAGGGCCTTGGCAGGAAGCGCTGGGAGGTAGGTGGAGGAGCAGGGATACGGTGCGCTCAGGGGAGGAGAAGGAAGTGGGGTGAAGAAGGAAGCTTGGCTGCCAGTGGGTGCAGAGTACACACTAATTTTTCGCTGTGGGTGCTCCAGCCTCAATGCAGGGAGCCATATTGATCTCTCATCATTTTTCCTTTCTTTCCTTCATACTGGAATAGTTGGCTGTTGTGCATTAATATTGTCTCCTTGAGAAACTGTCCGCTCTCCTAAGCATCTCTCCCCCTGAGACTACATCTGCCAGTTCTCTGAATTTGTTAAACTCTTTTTAAGTCCATTTTCCTTTTTCTGTTGCTCCCACGCTTTCCTTCCCTTAGAATCGTGCACTCTGTGAATCTATGGTCACTTTCACCTCAACTGCCTTCCCACTTTCAGCTTCACAACCAACTCCTTCCTGCTGGTCAGAATCAAGACTAAAATGACAGTCCCCCTTGGTTCTTCCACCTTCTGAAACAAAAAGCTGTCCCAAGAACTTATTGGAAATTTTGTGTTTTGCCAAATTACTTTTCCAATTGATGTCCGGGTAATTAAATTTCCCCTGTTACTACGTTATGCAGAAATTTCACCTCTTTCTCTTCCTTTAAAGTTTCCCCATCTTATGTTACACATTGAGATACACACATTGTACATAAAGGTCACTTCTTTTACATATATGTCCAGTTCCTGCTTGGCTGGAATGGGAACAACACACATATCGGAATGAAGAATTTGGCTCTGAACACAGTCAGAAAGAGAGTTATGCGCTCCTATGGTTTAAATGTAAAATCTAATTTTACAATCAGATAAGCTACATAAAGTTTCACTAACTATCTTCATAGACTAAATAACAAAAATAACACAATGTTACAGCTGAATAGTTAAAAACTCCACAAGAAGTCAGTAAATTCAACCATACTGCAAATACTGTAAAGAAACAATAATATTAAACTTTTTGTTTAAGAAAAATAGAAATAGTAACCACTACACAGGGGCAAATTAACATTCTATTTTCATTCTAATTTTTACATTTCTTGACTCTTTTCAATTTTTAACTATGCAGCTTTAACAATGAACAAATTATTTTCTTTGTTTTAAAAATTTAATTTTCAATATTTACCAGAAATATAACCCAACGCTGTTTCAGGACTTACAAGCCTGTTATGTTCCTTGATCTATGGAGTGCAGATACAGTCCTGCAGAACTTAGAAACTTCACAAGAGAGGGCTGCAGCCTTGGTAAGTCCCCTGTGTGTACTTCCCTAATTCTGTGCAACACCTCTCTTCGGAAATGAGCATTTCACAACTTTATGAAGTCGGATACTAAATATTTCCGGTATCACCCAAACTCTCAACTTTATTAAATCAAACCCTCTCTCTCTTCCCAGGTTTAGGGTTAGTCTGTGATTATTAGCTACAAATGCTGAGTAGAGGGATGTGTGGAGATGCACCACCCAGAAGTACGTAGGAATTGTACTGCAGGCAAAAATCTTTCCTCAGGCCACTCTCTGCATGCAATCAGATGCACATTTTTGCACGTGCTGTTGGGATGGCCCAGAATACCCTGAGGCACCTGCCTCTACTCCACAGACAGCCATGTCTCTGCTTCTTCCCTCCAACCTTTTCAGCGTCATACTCCCTAAGGAGCAAAAGAAACAAGCAGTCCATGCATTCTGGGGCTACCAAGACTAGCCCAGCATGGCAACCCAAGCAGGACAAAACTGGGGGTGGGAGCAAGCAGTGTTTCTTGCCTCTCTCTCCACCCATGTGTGGCCAAAGGAGGACCACGAACAATCTACTCCGTTTCAGCCAAAACATTAATTTTGAAAAATGAATGGGTTAGTGAAAACAGGGGGTTATAATGGAGGCTTTCTTGCAGCTTTAACTACAGAATAGCTGTTGCTTGATGGGACCCCTATAGTTAACACATGGCCAGCACTGTATGTTTATGAAAGAAAACACTCTACTAAAAACTAGAAAAAAAGCTATATTTTAATATCCTTTTCTCTGCAGATGCAGAATAAAACTTGTAAAGAATACAGAATGTACCAAATCAACTGTGTCATAACCCAGAGCTTTTACTAACTAGACTGGGAGATTTAATATAAAAAATTAATGAGCTTTCCATTTAAGTTAGACCACGAAACCCAAAAGCAGTGTAGGTCAATGTTCCATTGCAATTCATGTCTGCAACAGCAGAGGATTTAATAGTTTTGACTGCACAGAAATCTTTAATCAAAGTCTATAAATGAAAGACGTCTGTTCTTATAGTCTCCCATCAGACGATTTTACAGACAAGTGAACAGCTCTTCATACACTGTAATCTACTAAAATGCTTGAGATGAATAAACTCTGCATAGACACATTTTCCAGTCTAGACTCTTCTATCTGCACCCCACCCCTCAAAAAAAATCAGCTCACTTTCAAAACCACTCCAACACAGAGATAAATATACTGCTCTCTTTCCACAATGTTCCAGTCTGAACACCATACAAAAATCAATGTGGACCTAACTCAATGTGAAGGATTCAGCATTTTCATAGCTGCCAACAATATACTCTGCAGTATTTCAAGCAAGCATTTGTCGCTGTCATAAAGATAGCACATACAGGAAGACACCCACTGCCAGGAAGAACCAGCCACTAAGTCTGATGCAAGATTGCCACCTTGAGGAATCCAGGAGATAAGCATAAAGGGAAAGTTATTCATAAGTTTCTAAAACTTGAAATTTTTACTTATGTCCCAAACATATACCTCCATACTATAAGGATAGAGTGTTCACTCTCCCCTACTATCACCACCATTTTATTTATGAATGAATTTGGTACTCAGGAAAGTGAAAAACTAACCGATCTGGCTAAAGCCAGGCAAAATATTGGCATGTGTTGTTCAAGCTGCCCAATAAGGGTCTGCCAGTCTAGTAGAGATGCCAACTTTCTAATTGCACAAAACCACTTCCCTGAGGCCACGCCCCCGCTCACATCGCTCCGTCACTCGCTCTTCCCAACCCTCACTCACTTTCACCTGGCAACTCCACAATCCAGTACAGTCCCAACCCACATCTCCCTCTGTTTTGGAACCTTAACTATAGCCTAGGACTGGGCAAACTACAGCCCGCAGGCCACATCTGGCCGCTGAGCTCCTGGCCAAGGAGGCTACCCCCGGCTCCTCCCCGCCAGCACTCTGGTCTGCTGCTCCTGGACAGTGCCGCAGCAGTGTGGCTGGCTCTGGCAGGGCCTGAGCTCCTGCCCCTCTGAGCGGCGTGGTAAGGGGGCGAGGCAGCGTCTAGCTCCGGCGGGCCACGCAGCTGCCACACACCTGCTCTGAGTGGCATGGTAAAGGGGCCGGGGCAGGTGGTTGGATAAGGGGGCAGAGAGTCCTGAGGGACAGTCAGCGGACAGGGAGCGAGGGGTAGTTAGGGTGGGAGGGATCTCAGGAGTGGGCAGTCAGGGGACAAGGAGCAGGGGGGCTTAGATAGTGGGGTGGGGTCCTGTGGGGTGGTTAGGAGGCTTCTGGAGGAGGCTGTCAGGAGACAAGGACCAGGGAGGGTTGGGTGGGTCAGGGGTTCTGAGGGAGGCAGTCAGGGGGTAGGAAGTGGGTGGGGATTCTGTATGGGGCAGGGCCAGGGCCAGGCTATATGGGGAGGCAGAGCCTTCCCTACCTGGTCCTCCATATAATTTTGCAACCCCCGATGTGGCCCTTGGGCCAAAAAGTTTGCCCATGACTGCTACAGCCTCACCTCTCCTATGGCTCAAAAGTTAACATTATATAATGTCAGTCTGTGTACTAGCCTTTCACCTCTGGAGATCCGGATCACAAAGAAGAGCAATTTTGTATATCAGGTAAAATAAAAATAAAAAAAGCTGAAAAGAGCTAGTAGAATCTACTCAAGAAGTGCCCAAGACTGCACTAGGAACACAGTGAGAGGTCAGGATTGAGGTGCCTTGAGAGAGCATCGTGGGAAAACTTGTGAACAATTAATGGCTCAAATCAATAACATTGATTCTTGACGTCTACAAACATAGTAACCCAACACATAAAAAGCCTTTAGCAACATTTGTGGGGTAATTTGCCATGGACAAAAATAAAGTTAATATCAAAACAAAACATTTTATTCTGCCAATTATAACTGTCTCAATAGTGAGCAATGTACTGCATTTTGCCTACTTACCATGGTGGATAAAAATCGCATTTTTTTTTAAAAGATAGACAAGTTTTATTTAAATTATTTTTTTAATTTAAAGCAGATTAATTTGCATACGGCTAGTTCTTTATTTTCTTTCGGTTTTCTAGTCTTAAATTGCTAAAATTGATTTTTTATGTATTTCTTTAATTAGCTTTCTAGTTGGTAGAATTTCAGATTTTACACATAGATTTCTACTAAGAAGTTTCACATTTGAAGTGATTCTCTATCCCCCCCCGAAAAAAAGAACTCCAAAGCGTAACATATTTACTGTGTGAACATTGCAAATTCAAAAACACAATATTTATAAACAGATAGCCAAAGCTACATTTGCAACCAACCCCATCTTCCAATATACTGAACGTTCACAAGTCAAGAAAACTGAAATGCTTTGCTCAGACTATATTTCCTCAATCATATTTTGCAGGTGAGTCTATGAGACTTGTGTTCCTAAGTCACCTAACTACCTAATTATGAGTTTAGGAACCTACTTTCAGGCTCCATGTTTTGAATTGTTTTTGCATAAAAAATTCACAATTTTATTAATCTATTGAAAGTCTAAATAATCTCACATTGTTTAACACTAAATCAGTTTTGTTTTGTTTTGATTATATGCCACTATTTAAAAAAAAATAAATTTTTTAGTCCCGGATGCTGCAGGCACTTCTGCACGCTGTAGTCCTACTGAAGTCAATGGAATTACTCACAGCTTCCAAGGACAGAAGGGACCACTGGGATCATCTAGTCTGACTTCCCCTGCATAACGCAGACCATAGATGTAATTCCCCCAAATAATTCCTGCTGAGCACATCTTTTAGAAGAACATCCAGCTCTGATTTTAAAATTGCCAGTGATAGAGAATCAGCCATGATCCTTGGTAAATGGTTCCAATTGTTAGCTACACTCACTGTTAAAAATTTACACATTTCTAGTGTGAATTTGTCTAGCTTCAACTTCAATTAGATCTTGTTATACCCCTCTCTCCAAGACTGAAGAGAAACCTTTATCAAATTTTTGATCCTCATTGACTGATCAAGTCACCCCTTAACCTTCTTTCTGTTAAACTAAATAGATATCGCTTATTGAGTCTATCACCATAAGGCTCTTCTCGGAATCCTCTCCATTTTATCAATATCCTTCTTGAACCGTGGGCATCAGAACTGAACGCAGTATTCAAGCAGTGGTGGCACCAGTGCCAAATACAAAGATAAAATAACTTTTCTACTCATGCTCGAGATTCCCATTTATGCATCCAAGGATCACATTAGGCTCTTTGGCCACAAAGCTGATTATCTACCCCAACCCTCCAAATCTTTTTCAGAGTCACTTCTTTACAAGACAGAGTCCCCCCATCCTATAAATACGGTCTACATTCTTTGTTCCCAACATACAGTATGTACATTTATATTTGGTCATATTAAAACATATATTTCGTGTGCTTATGTCCAGCCCACAAAGCAATCCAGATTGCTCTGTAGGAGTGACCTGTCCTCTTCATTATGTACTACTCCACCAATTTTTGGTCATCTGTAAACTTTATCAGTGATGGTTTTATGTTTTCTTCCATATCATTAATAAAATCTTAGAGTATGGCCAAGAACCAAACATTCCAGGACTCAACTAGAAACATTGTGTTAATTTTTATTATCAAAATATTGTGTGACAGTAAATCGAACAGCTTACAGAAGGTGCAATACGCTTAGAATATACTTATATTTATCAACCAAAGTTATAAACTCACCATTCATGTGAATAAAGTTACATACTTGCAGGATCAGAGCTTTAATTTTTCAATATATTCCTCCCATAAGCACTTGTGTAAAATTCAAATAAGACGCCCTACCACTAGTGGCCTTTTTAAAAAAAAAAAAAAAAAAGTCATAATTTAGTTCGTTTTAGTACTTTTAATCTAAAATTGCCATAGCATGAATTTTCAAATTAGCTTTTACAAATCTTCAACCTGATTTAAATGATTTTTAATCATGATTTAAAATGCTCTACTCTGTTAACCAATATAGATGTATCACATTATCAATATGTATTACTCATATCGCAAATATTAATATGCATTAAGAACACATCTACGCGACATATTTCTAGAAGTTACATGACCTGAATTGGCCTATGTGTTTCTATAATCCTGTTCATCAATGCTGAGTATCCCATAACACTTTGCAAAGCTGAAGTCAGTAAGCCATTAGAAAATGGGAACCTTGTCAAAGGCAAAATACATTCATGTTCTGTGGTAACAAAGGAGGTAGCTGCACAGACCAATACTTGGAATGCTAGTATGTGAAACAACGATAAGGGAAGTACTGAATAATTAAGGAACAGGTACAAACTAGTGCATGAGATTATAGTGACATGTAAAGAGTTTTGTAACTCTGTGTTCTAGGTGGGCTGCCTGGCAAGGTTGAAGAGCTTTGCTTGTCCTCAGCATCCTGGTTTCTTTAAAAGAAACCCCCACTTTTAGTAGAAAAGTTTACAGTGCATGAAGGCAATTGATAGGGAGTTCGGCAGTTGGAGGAGGTTGATTTCACCAGCCACTGGGGCATTTTATAGGAATTGGAATATTGTCCACTACCCAACCCCATCCACAACAGCCTTTAATAGCCCCAAACACAGAAGATTTTTTTTTTTGGGGGGGGGGGGGGGGAGCAGATCAGTGGCAATGTCCAGGTGGGAAGCCAACCTCTGCCTCTTCAAGCTACTGGGAAATAGAAGCGTGTGGGGATTCCTACCAAGGTGCTGTTTCCTGGACAGCATATACAAACTCCATCTTTTGCATCAGTGGTTAGCAGATTTCTGATAAAAGTGAAACCTCCTTCACCCCTAAAGCAACCTTCTCTGGCTGATGGAATTGAAGGGGAGTGTTGACCCTCTCTTCTTCCCTCCCATCCTGTGACACACAGGCCCACACATGGCTCACTACTCTGTGTCAGCAACTCCTGTCAAGTCTGACATACACACTAAACCACACACATTGGTGTCACAATATTTATCTAAACAATGACATGTAATACATCATTTAGTCGTTAATGTCCCTGTGAAATGTCTGTAACAACTCTAAGTGAAATTAGGATACTCTCTGACATTGTGTCCTGGTCACTGTGAACAGGCAAAGGTAATAAAACAGGTTTCTTCTACATAAAAGGAAAAGAGAATATGGTGGCAGATGTCCTGTTCAGGAGAAAGGGCTCTGACCTGCTACCTCCAGGTCAGCCAGTGGCTCACCCTCCAGCAGCTTTGTAAGGGGAGAGGTGTGACCCTAAAAGCATCCTAGTGCCAGAGAGTAAGGGGCTCTTTGGACCAGGTAATGAGTTTCAGCTGCCTGACCAATTCAGTGTACCCCAACTCACTATGGTTACAGTCAGTATCTAAACAGCGTCATGTAACATCATCAGAAATCTAATAACCACTAATCATTAATATTCTTGAGTGCTATATGTATGCCCTGTGTACTAAGAGTTATGGATATATGCTGGAATTATTACTAAAATGTGTTTAAACCAGGCACATTGGGGGAGTTGGTAAAAGTGTCTGCCCTACACAAAGGAATGTGTATTTGCTTCTCTGACCAGCCCAGTTGTCAGGCACAGAAAATGAAGGTCCACTTACATATTAGATGAACAAATTATCGAGCTAACAAACAGGATGAGACAGCTTCCAGCAAGGAAGAGAAAGTTTTTCTGGGCTATGAAGACAGAAAGGCTGAACCTAAAGTGATAAGCAATTGAATCAACTCAATGTATACAATATTACTGTATAAGTTTATCGAGTGAGATATTTTATAAAAGCCTATGACACGATGGTGATAAATAGCCTCATAAAAGAATGCATTAATACTATATAAGGAATTATGGATACTCATTAATATTACACTTTATGGTCTGTGTCCATACAAAGGAAGAAGAGACCTCTTCTAAAAAGAAGAGAATGTCACAGCTATTTATCCGTCTTCTATATAAATTAAGCATGGTGGAATCAAAACAATGGAAGCCCTATTTACATACAGGTAGATGAGAATGCAACAGGAAGGGAAAAATAGGATGAGGTCATCCTGCCTCTTCAAACAAGGTCATTGAACTTTGAAATACATAAGCAAAGACAGAAGCCGTCTTTGGCATCCATTGCTAGACAGACACAAGGAAAGGCAAATCCTACAAGCTGAGATGGTTCCTTCAACTAAGGGGGAGACTGAAGTCTCTGGAAACTAAATGTAAGTGAGAAACCTGCTCAGGCAAAGACTCTTCACCTAGGAAGACAAGGGAAATGAGCCCCTTCTGCTTCTGGGGAATGTCTTGACTGAGAGAAAGCAGAAAGACTGGTAAAAAAAAATCTACCTTGAACAAAGATAGTAGCTTGTTAAGTCTCAGCCACTGGAAAGCATATTATGTTTTGTTTTACTTGTAACTCTCTCTATCTTCATTACTTATACCTGAGCTCATTTAATCCTATGTATATTTTGTTAATAAATTTGTTTTATTTTTACCATAAACCAAATTCAGTGCTGTGTTTGGATGGAAGGGTGTATTTCCCCCAGTTAAGATAATAAGCTGAAATTTGCTTTTGTCTCCTTAAAGAGCAATAAATCTTATTATTTCTCTAAGTGGTTCAGATGAGGGCTGGACACTTCGGGGCACACAGTTTTGGGGAAACTGGAGACAGGGAGTATGTTGCTGGCTGTAATCAAGAAGGATCACAGAGTGGAACCACAGACAGGATGCTAGAGTCAGAGCTTCTTAAGCAGAGCTGTCTATCACACAGACACTCAGGGCGTGTCCTGCATATGAGCGACAGCAGCAAAGCATTGCAAGACACTCAGGGTGATACAACCCCTGATTGGTCTGGATTGCACCCAGAATGCCATGACACTTCTCAAAGCCTCCTGGCTGCTATGAGGCAAGGGTTCTCTGGTACTGTACACCTGTCTGAGCCTTCTGATAGCTGTGATGGATGTGCATCTCCATTACTCTACCCCAGCATTTTTGAACCCTTCTCCTGTGATTCTCTCTAGCACCTGTTTTTGCTGAGGTTCAAACACACTTCCCAAACTGCTGCAGAATGAAAATGTCTTGATTCTTGTTAGTTTCTGTACCAGTCACAGAAACTGAAAAGAAGCAATGATAACAGTTAATCACTTCATTTTCACTCTGCTACAGCCTATAAAACTGTGGATATTACATAGTATTGCACTGATTTAACCATAATTTCCACTTGGAAGGCTATTTCTGTAATCATTAGGGCTAGAAATTAACTATTCTTTAAAATTAAAAAACAGAAGGTAACAGTCATTTGCTTCGTAAATATCCTATTTACCCCAAGTGAGTGAATTTTTCAATCTCAGAGAAAGCTTTTACAGAACTTGGAAAATGGTTGTCTCTTTTGGGGGGGATCAGAGGAAGAGAATATAAACTAATAAAAATGAGCATCTTTCTATAAATCATTGAGTAAAAGCTTCAGTAACTGTGCAAAATTAGACAGAGCTTCTGTAAATTCAAAGTATCAAATTATATTAAGGTTTTCCCTACAGATCTAATTGCAAATTTCCTGATCATCTTTTCTAAACACCAAAGTAGAGCACGTGACCTTTCTTTCTCCTACCAAACTGGATTACAGCATATCCAGTGAACTTTCTAAAGTGAGTGGTAAATTTCCAGCCTCCTTTCACATAGTCATTCCCTGATACTCTGTACAGACTGCGGTCATGCTGCAGCTTCTTTTTCTCTCAATACAGTACCAAGTATTTCAAATGAGGTTTAATTGGTGGATGGGTGCAAATGTGGGCAAAAGTGGGAGTAAAAGAGATCTCCTTGCTCTCGCTTGCAAACAGAGAATTTTAAAATGCTCTTCTAGGATACGAGACACTACACAAACTTAGCATTGCTTTTTTTGCTATCCTCTCATGCCTTGTTTTCTCAATTATGTTTTCAAACCTACTCATCTGGTTCTTTAACTTAATCGTACTCTTTTTAGTTGAAATTCTTTTCTTTTCCTTTGGTTAGTAACCCACAATAGCTTCACATCACTTCTTTTTTAACTAAAAAAATTGTACACACAATGGACCAAAATCTCACCCAAATATAAAACCCTTCTAATGTAGTCAAGGTTGCTACATAATTTTATTATGACCTTGTATCTGTGTCATGGCATCCAAAATAATTCAGAACTCTCACTGGTCTGAAAACAACTGAATTTTGAGATCAGAGGCAACTTTAGTGTCATCTTAACTCCTGCTTAATATCTGTGAACTGCAAACACCGCAAGGAGCTATTAGGACCACCTAATCCTTCTTTCTCTGAAGCCTTGCTAAGATCTTTGACACAAAAGGACTGGAATAAAGGGACATTGCCTCCTTTTGAAGGGAATGGAAAGGCATCCCTAACAGTCTTTTTTCAGTACCAGGCACAGAAGGACCAGTAGCTGTTTGTCAGGTGAGTGGTGAAAATATCTACCTCTAGTGCCTTCCACTGTAGGAAGAGCTAATCTGTGACTCCCTGATCCAGAGATCACTCATAAGAATCTATTATGGATTAATTTAGTCTACTATCACATTCTCCTCTTCTACCAAGTCCTTGGCACCTAAGAATATTATCATCACTATTGCTATTGGACTGACCTCCTGTCCATCCCCACAGGGCTTCCCAACAGAGGAAGTATGACCTGGTATCTCCCTGCTTATTTATATAAACAGTGGACTGTTCGTTTGTTTGTTTGTTTGAACTACCTTTGGACCACATTACAATATGTTGCAGATGCGAACTGGTAAAACCATCATTCAACTGCATCTCTGCATTGCAGCCCAGAATGTTGGGGCACAATACCAAAGGACTAGCCAGTCTTCCCTCTCATCACAGTTGCCGCCACCGAAAAGCTCTAGCTGGGACTTAGCCAGAGGCAACCTCAGTGGAAGATATATTTTTTTTTCTTGATCATCTTCAAGACAGGGGCAAGTTGCATGAAAGGTCTGCCACATTTCCCTCAACTCCCCCAAAATAGGGTACAAGAACACAGTAACTTTAATACCAAAGAGGTCCTGACATGGACACCTTTCAATTTGACCCCACTGGATTCCTGGGTCAGTATAAATTCAAGATTGATTGAAGCTATTGAACAGCCTCTGTAAAAAACTGGGGAAAGTAGGGCCCCTTCTCTGCAGAGTCATTGCCTTGATCCTTCTTTCCAGTAGAAAAATACTGGAGCATCAGAAAAGTCCTACGACTCACTCAAATCCAAATAACAGTCTTCACCAGCCTCATTCTCAGCATGCCCACAGTCAAGTGTTTGAAAGTGTCTAAACCAAGGGTTCTCACAACAAATTTTTTGGTGATCTCAGAGTATAGCCACCAACTCTTCCTGGTGGCCGTTCTGACAATTTTTTCTAAAATACTTAATTAATTTTAGGAAAAACAAATGAAAATGCACAAAAACAGGTTCAAATCATCATAATTTATGTATGTGGGGGAGTTCAGAGTCAATAGTAAAAATAACAGAGCTGTCTCTATTCTTTACTGGACCTAAATAGCATAAAAATACAAATAAGGTGCTTTTCATTTTTTGCTTTTTTGGCTGATTTTTTTTCTAGACTTGCTAGTTGTAAGTCTGCTACTGTGAAAATTGAGATTTGTTAATATCACTTTTCACAGCAGACTTACTCAGGCCCAGCATGCTGGAGGACAAATTAAGCCCTGGATGTAGAGGTAGGATGGGAGGGCAGGGTGGAGGGCTGGAGGTGGCAGTGGGAGTTGGGGTGATGGTGGGGGGTGAGCCTGGGGCTGAAGCCTGGGGTCCCACTGCACAGCTGGGGGCTAGATGCAGTGTGGTCAGGAACAATTTGGGAGGGCAGTTTTGAGTCCAGGGTCAGAGCCCAAAGCCCTGCAGCTCGGGGATAGAGCCCACCACCCTGGAGCTGAAGCCCTACCCCCAGGAAGGTGGAGAACTCATACTGGTTGCCTGTTCGTACAGTGTTTGTGGCCCCAGAAATGGGTAGAGCCCGGCCACTGCTTTGCCCCCTGTAGCATATGGCCATGGTGGCCACATGTGAGAAAGGCTGCTCTAAGCAATGGTAGAGCATAGGTGCTTTGGGAAACAATGACACTGGATGTGCCATAGAGCTCGTTGTCAGAGACGTCAGTGTATCTACTACATGCATCTCTAGCCTCAACGCTATCAGGCTTAAACACCGATTATGACAGTGCACCTATGCCATGAGATCTCACAACAGCTGACAGGGAAAAAGGAATGCATCAAAGCTGGTACTTTGGCAGCCTCAGAGAACCAGTAATCAAGCCAGATTAACTATGTGTTGATATCAAGAATCAGAGGACCCTTCTCCACCTTGAGCATATAAATGTAGGATGGTCAAATCAATAATCATATCCTTCATATGTAGGATGGTCAGATCCATAATCATATCCTTCATACGTAGCTTCATGAAATAAAGGGTTTCTAAATGTGCACTTTGGGGTACTTCTAGCTCATTCTCTCAATGTTTCTCACCTCCCCTCTTATTCATTCTTTCTTTTAGATTGATACAAAAAGAAAAGGGGACATCTATCCAAAGCTCTAGGCACCCTAACACAAGTTCCAAGAAAAGTAGTAGCCTTCTCCCCAGCAGAACTCAATTTCCTTTGAAATACCAAATTTCCTAACCCCATGCAAATCTAAGCACCACCACAACCAGCTTCCTGATGAACCAGAGCTCTCTGACTTCAAGCACCATCCTTGAATGCATCATGGGGCTGGTGTGTGGCACTGCTCTTGGCTTCACCAGCTAGGTCTATATTGACACACTGACACCAAGTCAAAGGTATCAGCATTCATAGCCGACACAGGCTTTCGCTTTAAGGGTTTACCCTTGGAAGCATTCTGCACCAATCTCATGCCAGACTTAGGCCAGATCTACATTATAAACTTACACTGGTATAACTACATCACTCAGAGGTGTGAAAAATTCACAGCCCAGAGCAATGCAATTACACCGACCTAACTGTGAGCGTAGACAGCAATGTTGACAGGAGGGCTTCTCTTGTCAACACAGCTACGACCTTTCACAGAAGTAGATTAACTATGCCAATAGGCAAGGCTCTCCTGTTAGCACAGTAGGGTCTCCACTGAAGTACTGCAGCATTTTAAGTGTAGGCTTGCCCTTAAAAGGAGTAAGATTGAGATAACATTTTCAGATGTATCCAGAGCCCTGCAGATCATGGTCGATTCCAAGGCAGACAATGTAACAAATACCACCACACTGGTGGCTAGGAACACATTATCTTAACTCAATGCTCTCTACAATGGTTCCCCACTGAACAGAGTCCAGTTTATGCTTGCTGTGTTGATCCTGAAAGCCCTGAATGGAGTTAGACCTAACTACCTGAGTTCACGGTCTTCTCTGTCTATGACCATACCCTCCCACCTGTGCTATATTCCAATGGGAAAAACAAAACTGTTAATCAATCAGGAGTAGTATAAATCCTTATCACCAGTGCTATCCACACAAGAGGAAAATATCTGTGATGTGTTAAGTATGGAGACAAAGCACATGATACAACAGGTGTTCCATATGTGCCCTAAATGACATATGACTGAGCAAGGATTCAGATTCAAAATAAGGGGATCTCATAACTGCTTCCGACAATTTTCATAAGAGGAAGACCAAGACTATGGAACTCAATGCCAGTGAAATAGAAAATGACTCCTAAGGCTATGTCTACACTAAGCACCTTACAGCAGCACAACTGTACCGCTCCAACAGCACCGCTGCAAGGTCTCCTGTAAGAACTCTTGTGCTGGCATAATTAAACCACCCCCAACAAACATCAGTAGCTATGCCAGCAGGGGCTCCTAGGTGCTCTAATAAAAAATAATAATAAAATAGGGAAAAACCATAATAAGTTGCACCAGTTCAGCTAGAGTGGCACAAAAGATTTCATCCTAAGTGCTGGAGCCAATCATCATGGGGTCGTGCTGGGAAAGTAGTGCATGCAGACAGGGTGTTCCACTGAAGTTTGTAGCCAATGCTTTTCCATCTAACATAGACAGGGCCTTCTTGCCTGACCTAAAGCACTTTTTTAATAAAATTTAGTTATAACACCAATCATACCAAACAATGTTATAACATGGCCAGATGGGCCACAAACATTTTACAGTGCTTGTCAGACTTGTTTTTTATACAGTAAATGAGACATTAAGTGTGTAGAGAATGGCCTGGCTAACTGTAACACAGGCACTTAGCGCTAAATCCACAAAGGGTCTTAGGCACTGAAACACTCAGTGTTGCAACACCCAATTTTTAGGTACCTTGCCACTAAATTAGGTGCCTAAGCTCCTTATAAAACACATTGGAAGAATTAGGCACCTAAGAACAGTAATCTACCAAAGCCAGCAAACTAAGCGGGCAAACACCAAAACTAGCCAGCAGGAAATGCCATGAAGACACGTTGGTCTAAACTCCTCAAAATGTACTTAGGTGACTAAGTCCAGGCTGGAGGGAAGCAGTTCCCTCCACTCAGGAATCGCAGTTGTGAATGCTTTCTTGGAATTTAGTGCTGTTATTAGCCCAGGGGTTAGGGCCCTTACCTAGGATGTAGGAGACCTAGGTTCAATTCTCCCCTCTCCCTCATGTGGAGCACGGATGTGAACCTGGCTCTTCCAGGCCCCTGCCTTAGCCAGTGGGCTATGGGGTATTCTGGGACAGGTCTCTCAATCTCTCCTACTGAAGCTGCACCTTTCTGTATAAATATTAAAAATATTCACTAGCATGGGAATGACTCTATAGCCCAGTGGTTAGGGCATTTTCCCAGAAAATGAAAAATCCATGTTCAAATCCCTTCTCCACATCAGGCAGGAGGCCTGAATTCTCTCATATCCTGGCTGAGTTCCCTTAACTAATGGACTAAACTTAAAAAGAATGACATTTTGTGTTGGTTTAGGAATGCTGTGTCAATGTGCGTAAACTGAGGGCTGTGTGAATGGTCATTTTTGAAACTTTGGGTGCGTCTTCACAGCATAGTTAGCTCAAGTTATCTGCATCATCTGACCGTCAAATGTAAACTAACCATTGTAGTGAAGACAAACCCTCAGGCACCTAAGAAACTTTAAAAAGAGAAATGTAGGAACCTACAGAATTAGATGGCATCTGAGCTGGGGTTTTGAGAAGCTCAGTGGCACTTAAAGTGTCAATGAATTAGGTACCTATGTCTTTTTGTGCATCTAGCCCTTAAACCCCAAATGCTGCAACTGAATCCACATCGACATAGGGGTGTGCCCACACAGCTCTAACTGCAGGATCAGGACCTTAGCTTGCATCCCTGCTTGATAAAATATTTGAAAGTCATGCTTCAGTCATACCAAGGGACAGACAACAAAGCCTGGGGGAAAGATATTCACTTGTCTCCATCCGCTCCAGAGTTCCCCAGCCCAAGTTTTACTCGTGCAAGTAACTGCACAAAACAGAGGACTCCATTTCTCCCCCAATACAAACCAGATACTAACGATGGCATCCGATAATTTACACCTGAGGATCGAGGGGAGTCACTTGGAGATTTCAGACAATTACTGACCTATTCACCTGTCAGATGCCCCTTGCGCAGGGCAGTGAGCGAGCTCTCCCTGCATGCTGTGCTGAGGAGGGAGCAGTGCTGGACGATACCCGCAGGCCAGTGGGAGTGAATGGGGAGGGCGGCCCCACGGCTAGAGGGGAAGCGCTGCCCGTGCTGCGCGGCACCCAGCCGGGACCAGCAGAGAAACCCAGGCGCGCCCGGCCATAAAGAGGTGGGGGGCGCCTGCCCCCACGAGGTGCCCCACACACACATACCCCCCCCCCCCCCCCTTTCCCCACTCACCGTCCAAGGACACGAACTGCCCCACGGCCGAGGAGCCGCCGCCGCTGTTCTCCACGAACTGCACCTCGGAGACGATGATGTTGTCCTCGAGCACCGAGCCGCAGCCCGTACACACCGCGTCCCCCCGCGCCGCGTCCACCTCGATCTCCGAGCCGCCGCACACGGCGCACACCCGCCCGCCCGGCATGGTGCCCCGCGGGAGCCGGGGCTCTGCCCGCGCCGCCTCTCTCGCTAGCTCAGCTCGCGCGCCGCAACCGTCTCCTCCACCTCCCCGGGCCGGGCGCCGCTCAGCGTCCGGCCCCGTCCGCGGCCACTGCACCGGTCAGCGCACGGGGCAGGCCTCGCCCGGGCCGGCTGGGGGAGGAGCCCAACCCTAGCAGCGCCCGGGCCCGCCTCCTCTCGCGAGAGCTCCCCAGCTACGCGGCCGGGCCAGCCCGGTACCTCCGCGCAGAGCGGGGCGGGGATGCCTGTGTCAGCGGCTGTTGTACAGCCACCGCCCAGAGCCCTCCGTCACCATCTCACCAAACAGCCACCCCCTACAGCTCCCCAACCCGTCACCCCCTCACCAACCGCCACCCCCT
>ML677332.1:82117075-82158656 GCA_007922305.1 Dermatemys mawii
ACAGCTCCCCAACCTGTCACCAACCGCCACCCCCTACAGCTCCCCAACCTGTCACCACCTACAGCTCCCCAACCTGTCACCACCCAGAGCCCTCAGTCATCCTCAATAGCTCCCCAATCTGTCACCCTTACCAACCACCACAGCTCCCCAACTTATCACTGCCCAGAGACCCCACATCAACCCCTAAAGCTCCCCAGCCTGTCACCGCCCAGAGCCCTCCATCACCAACCACCCCATACAGCTCCCCAGCCTGTCACCCTCTCACCAACCACCCCATACAGCTCCCCAGCCCTCCACCACCCAGAGCCCTCTGTCACCCTCTTGCCGACTACCACCCCTATAGCTCCCCCACCTTCCTACAGCTCCTCACTGCCTATAGCTCCTCCATCTTCTCATAGCTCTCCAACCTATCACCAGTCAGAGCCCCCCCATCACACCTTACCACTCCCCAACCCATCACCACCCAGAGCCCTCTCTCACCCACCCCTAAAGCTCCCCATCACCACCCACAGCTATCCATAACTCTTCAGCTCCCAAACCTGTCACTGCCCAGAGTTCCTCCACCATCACCCTGAAATCCCCCAAACCTCACAAACCACCAGTCACACTGCCCATAGGCCCCCTTCACCATCATCCACACACACACTCCTCCAGTACCTAGAGCAGACCAAAGCTGCCTGTATTAGTGTTTCATCTTCACCTACAGTCCCTGCACCCCCACAATTACCTCCCACCACAGCCACCCTTCCCCTCCACCACTGCCCATAACCCAGTTGCTCCCCTTCCTTCTACTATTTTCATCTAAGTGTCCACTCACTCCCACCATCCCAATCACCCTCAGAGCCCCTCTGTTTCCTTCCCATAGCCTCTTTCAGACACACCACGATACCTCCCAGGAGTCTCTGTTGTTTGGCATGCTGTTGCCCCACACTCTTCACATCTGGATCCATAGTCCATCTGTCATTGCATCTTTTGCTTCCTAGCACTAGCTACATACAGGCAGTGGGACTAGAACCCAGAATCCATGATTTCTGAAAGTACCAGCTTCTAACACTTGCTACACTGTCTCTGATATTTCTACTCACATCCTCTCTCTGTGCTACTGCCTAACGGGTCCAAAGAATTTTATCAGGTCTGAGTTACATATACACCATTAGGTGCTAATTATCTCATACTTGGTATTTATAGTATAGTGTTTTACATCTTCTAAGTGTAGTACAAATAATTCATCCTCAACACCCCTATCAGGTTCCCTAAGAGCATAGCATGAATTGGAAATAATTTGCTATCTAGCTGTTACTAATCATATGAACTATTTAATGTATTAATAGGAACATTTTCTATAGTCACTAAAATTCTCATGGCCTACTAAGTATAGGCACACATGCCCTTCTTAGAACGGTTTTATCATGTGGGTTCTATTTGTTACAAGCCAGAGTTATGTGTAGTTCTCCAAGGGTTATGGGGATCTAAAAAAATATATTCACTATATATAGTCATTTACACAAATTTCTACAGAAAAATATGGACATGCTGGTTGATAAAATAGCACATTTTAAGGGCTAATCCTTAGTATCTTACATATAATATGTAGCATTTATATAGTGCTTTACATATATTAACTAGTCAATCTTCACAACACCTCTGTGAAATACATAGGAATTATTATCTCTCTTTTACAGAAGCGGAAAATGAGAGAGGTTAAGAGACTTGTCCAAGGTCATGGATGGAGGCATTACCAGGGATAAAATTAGACCATGGGGGTTTTTGGTCCTGCTCCAGACCATTAGGTCTCACAGTATCATAGGAGCCAATTAAATCATCTTGCTATTTGTATTGATCATGCACAAGAACTAACAGAATAAATAATATTAAATTAAATATAGTACCTAGCACTCAGAGATATTTTCCAATGTATGACAGTCCATTTACTGAACTCTGGGGCATAGCCTAAACATTTAATGTGACAAAGTAAAAGCAATGTAAAGAGGTCCAAATGTGCTCCAAAATAATTTATTCTTACTGCCTCATTCTATCATACCTCCATGTCTATTTTAAAATTGCCCTCCTATCTTTGTCTATTTTTTGTTCCAGTGAAGTAGTCAAAAAAGTGCTGATATATTGAGTTTCTGCTTTAACCAACTAGGTGCCAGCATTCAGCTCCTGACCACTTTGATTAATGAGAGTCAATGTGGTGTGAAGGAATGTGCACATGAGAAGAAATTCAGGAAACCTTCAGCTCTAGATCAGTCTTGGCCACTGATTGTCTGTTTGAGTACTTGGGACCCACATTTTCAAAAGTGGCTGCAGATTTTGGATGTCTCCATTTTAGAATGCTCAACTTTAGACACCCTGGTCCTGATTTTCAGAAGTGCAGGGCAACCACAACTCCAACTTAAGTCAATAGGAGTTGTCTGTTCACACCTCTGCAAAATCAGAACTCAGGTATCTCAAGTTGTAAGCTACAAAAGAGAAATTGTGGTCTTATGGTTAAGGCACTAGAGTGGGATTCAGTAGTTGTGGGTTTGATTCCTAGTTCTGCCACAAATGTGCTATCTAACTTCAAGCAGGTCATTTAATGTTTCTGTGCCTCAGTTTCCCATTTGTAAAACAGGAATGATAATGCTTTGTTTCTCTCACGCTTTGCCTTGCCATTTTAGATTGTAAACTCTATGGAGTAGTGAGTGTCTCTAATCACGTATATTGGCATAGCAGCTAGTACAATGGGGGTCTGATCCCAGGAGGCTCTAAATGCCACCATAGTACAAAAAATAAATAACAAAGTTGAATACTCAAAATTACTGGAATATTTTGAAAATGTGGACTATAAATATTGTACTTACATTTCCATGTATAGTATATAGAGCAGTAAAACAAGTCATCGGTATGAAATTTTTTAAAAGTTAGTGCTTTTTATGTATCCTGTTGTAAAACTAGGCAAATATCTAGACAAGCTAATCTACCTCTTGGAGGACCTCTGTGTGCCCCTCCTTCTCCCCCGGCCCAGGGTTCACATACCCCTGGTAGAAAGCTACTGATTTAGCTAATAGCACAGAGAGTACATTTACCAAAGTTGTGGATAATACGAAGCTGGGAGGATTTGCAAGTGCTTTGGAGGATAAGATTAAAATTCAACATAATCTGGACAAACTGGAGAAATAGTCTGAAATAAATAGGATGAAGTCCAATAAGGACAAATGCCAAGTACTCCACTTAGGAAGGAACAAATTGGGACGTGGACAAATCGGAGGGAGTCCAGAGAAGAGTGACAAAAATGATTAAAGGTCTAGAAAATATGACCTATGAGGGAAGATTGAAAAAACTAGGATTGTTTATTCTGGAAAAGAGAAAACCGAGGTGGGACATGATAACAGTTTTCAAGTATTTAAAAGGCTGTTACAAGAGGAGGGAGAAAATTTGTTTTTCTTAACCTTTGAGAACAGGACAAGAAGCAATGGGCTTAAATATTTTGAAAATGTGGACTATAAATATTGTACAATATTGTAAAATATTGTATAAAAATTGCAGTAAGGGAGGCTTAGGTTGGACATTAGGAAAAACTTCCTGTCAGTGTGGTTAAGCACTGGAATAAATTGTCAAGGGAGGTTGTGGAATATCCATCACTGAAGGTTTTTAAGAACAGGTTCGACAAACACCTGTTGGGAATGGTCCAGTTATTATTTAGTCCCGCCTTGATCGCAGGGGACTGGACTAGATGACTTCTGGGGATCCCTTCTAGTCCTACACTTTTATGATTTTATGAAAGGTGCCATAGAAGTGCAAAATATTAAAACCCAATGTTTTTTAATTCATGCTGGTCATTCATTCCTGAAGGTGTGGAGCTCAGTCCGTTCTTATCCCATTAAGCCTTTGTTTGCATTAGCACTCATCCAATCTGTAATAAAGACACTGTGCCATTCTACTAGTTCCATAGTTGGGAAGGAAGGGGAATGGGAAATATATAGTAGCAGGATGTTTGTTCAGTCTGCTTTATCTACCAGCATTTGAATCACTTTAATTATTTGATTTAGTGCAGAAGAAGAAACCCTACAGACTCACTTTCAAAATCTGTTTCCCACTGAGTGGTCAACACATAGCCAAACATTTGATGCAGCTCTCCTCAGCTTGCCAACGTTGAATGCCATGCAAGTCTTCTGCCTTACCCTGACACTGAGCAAGTGAGAACACTGAGACTGAGTGGCAGTGTGTTCAAAGTAATCTTTTATTCAAGACCCTGAGTCTGCCCCACACCCAGAACAACTCCACTTTCACACTGTGCTACATCAAACAGTAGATACATCTCACTAGGCAAATATACTATGTCACTCTCTGATTAATTATTCCAGAGCATCACTGGAAAGCAATACAACCCACAGTTGTCTAGGCTACAAGTGTGGCAATTAGTTCACAAATGCAGAATCCTTATTTTAGGTCAGAATCCTAAAATAAGGGGCACTGTTAAAAAACAGCACAATAAGAAACAAATAATATGAAGTTCCTTTCTTCATCACATTTAGGGCCAGATCGTGGTCCACACTAAGGCTCCTTTGCACTGTTCCAGGAAATTAAGGATCGCCGTGGGTAAAGTTACTCACATAAATATTGGCAGAACAATAATAACAGAACAGAACAATAATATTGAATAGTGTGACATTATGTATTTTTATTGCTTCTTTTTTTTTCCCTTCCTTTATACTTTATTATTAAGGCAATTTGCATGAAAAGTGGATCTTTTAGTTTCTTAAGAGTCCATTTGCTCCTCCTTGTCATTCTTCTCCTGAAGTTATAACCTCCTGTTTGTGATAAAATCATCCCCACAGCAGCCAAATGTGATGTCCCAAAGAAAGCATTATGACTTTGGGTAGGGAATAAATAGCAGAAAAAAATTATCCTTTTTGTATGTATGTATGTGTCTTTAGCAATAGGAGACACAGGAAGAGAAATATGGAACACATACAATAAAATAGACAATTTGTCTCTAAAATGTAAATAGAATATCTTCTCAAAGTTTTCAGTGAGGTATCAACAAGACTTTAATTCACAGACACAAAGCAATCGCCAAACCAGATCAGACCAGGGGATCATCCAAACATGTATCCTGTCTCTGACTGTAGACACAACCACCCGCTTCAGAGGAAAGTGCAAGAAACCCTGCATCAGGCAATTATAAAATAACCTTCCTATAGAGAATGTTTCATTGTAACCTCTTCAGTTAGTGGCTGGCCTAGCCCTGAAAAATGAGGATTTAAGATTTTTATATTCTTTCTAAAAAAAACTTGGTATGATTTGTTTATAGGGGTGGGTTTGGGGGATTTTTTTCTCTTTACTAGAAGTTCCATCTAGTGGGTATAAATATACAATCCTTTTTTGAATCTTGGTAAGCTTACTTGGCCTTAATTTTAGTGTTACAATGAGTTCCACAGAGTGTGCATTGTATACACAAGTATTTCTTTCTACCAGTTTTAAATTTGCTGCCTTTCAGTTTCATTGAATGCCCCCCTTGTTCTGATATTATAAATAAAGGTATACAGACATTTCAACATTTCCTTATGTACACCATTCATTATTTTGTGTGCTCGATCATGGATTTACTCATTCTTCTCTTTAAAACAGTCTCAGAATTGTCTTGCTTGTGCAAGCTAGATACTGATACATATAATAACTGGGACCGCTAGAGGGTACTAGTGAGAAGAGGAAGTACAGCAGCAAGCTGAGAAAAATTTTCGTTAATGTAATACTAAATGAGAGGAGGAGTTTTTTAATTTTTTGTATTATAAAGTGAATATAGTGCTGGCCAAATTGCCAGCCCCGAAGACTGAAATTCTTTCTGTACTGAACAATGCAGTACAGCATGGGTATTTGCTCTGCAAACTTTCTATACCAACCACACAGCCAAGGTGCCTCAACTCTTTTCCACAAGGACTTCCTGAGAATACAGTTTATTCTTCACAACCATAAAATCCTTGGTCTTTCTGCTGAGTTAACTAGTCTCTTTTTGCCCAATAAGAACTGGACTGCAGCCATCACCCATTTCATGTAGGCTCCTAACTAGCAATAAAATAACAGTTATTAGTAAACTGGCTTAAAGTGGATTCAA
This sequence comes from Dermatemys mawii, assembly GCA_007922305.1. NCBI lineage: Eukaryota > Metazoa > Chordata > Testudines > Dermatemydidae > Dermatemys > Dermatemys mawii. The sequence continues at coordinate 82,123,173 of ML677332.1, forward strand.
ACTAGCAACGAAAAAAAAAAAGCTAGAGATAAGAACCACATCCCTGATCCATTCAGCTTTTCTGATACAGACAGAAAAAAAAAGAAAGACAATTAAGCTGCTTTTCATGTACTCCATTGTCATATTTCATACACTCTATTGTCTTTCCTAAGTACAACAAACTGGTGAATGAGGTTGCTTGCTAGCACAGGCCAACTTATTTCCTTCCTGTTATTAGTTGAGAGGAATTGTTTTCCGCTGCTCAGAAATGAGAGAGTGAGATCCACTGCTTATGCTAGTGCTGATGTGTTATACTCTCACAAGACCAGATGGGAGTTATAAGGCAATTCAGAGTAGAGGCCCTGCTCCCAGTAAAGAATGCAGATGCTAAAAAGCACTTTGGGGAATAAGCGTAGGTGAGTCAATGACATATTAAAGTATTCTCACAAGAGATTAGTTTCCTTTTGTAAATGTAAGGAGGTGTCGGAGAAGATAGTTTGGATTCAGACAATGGGAAAACATATTCTCCATATGCTGTATAACTGTTGTATTTTAGCTCATAAATTTAACCTCACAACACCCGTGTGATGTAGGGACATATTTACAGATAAAAAAAATTAGACACAGAGATGTTAATGTCTTGATTTTCAGAGGTGCTGTGAGCATCCTCACCTCCCAGTTATTTCAACAGAAGTTGTGCTCAGTACCTCTTAGAATCAGCCCATAAATACCTTGCTTACAGTCACACATAAGGCAATAGCAGAGCTGGGAACTGAACTCTGGTCTCATGATGCTTGGTTCTGTGCTGTAGTTATAATACACCTAACAGAAAATTTAAAGCACCGCAAAGAAAAAAAGAGGCGGGGAAAACTAGCCATTGTTTGGATAGGTTCTCATGAACACCTACAAACAAGAGAACTTCCCAAAAGTTGCTTATGATTAGGTTGAATTCTATTCTTAGATTTATTGAATGGTAGTGAAAATTCATATCTTAGTACAACCCAGCGGAGCAATCTAGGAAAGTCCTTTTACAAGGAAGAATCAGTTGAAAAGTAAGATCTTGCACAGCACAGCTTCTTTGAATTAAAGCCTTTGATCATGGAAAGCCTTGAATGGCCATATTGATCAGTCTCTTCGGACCTTTTCCATGAATTGCTCTGCCTATAGAGTGGGTGTCATATGCACTCAAGCACAAATGAGTAGCTCTGAGAACACAGGGACTAGAGACCTGCACCAGTTTACACCAGCTGAGGATCTGGCTCCACAGGATGTAAGTAAATCAGCCAATGAGAATTATACCCTATCCTACAAAAGACTAGGAATCATGTTTTTTTCTTTTTCTTTCTGCATACTCACTAACTCTGGTACAACATACAGAGATTAAAAGAAACCTTGTTTGGTTTGGGGTTGTACAAAAATAAGGCATAGATTATCCATTCAGTCTGTAAATTAACACACAACTTCTATGGTAATGGGGTCATATAAGTAAGATAGACAGAGGGATACAGAATTTTGAAACACATTAGCCTTAGATGATAGCAATTGAAAAGATATTTTACTGTCAGAATGTTTTGGAGTAAATATTGATATACTACTAATGAACAGTAGGGGGCACTAAAGTAAAAGAAAATAGCTATAAAGTCAGCCCAGAAGATAATGCTGAGTGGGGTTAAGTTTATCCTTTCTTTTATTGCGTTCATTTTCTTAACCTGTACCTTTTTTTACTTACTTACCTATCTTTCTATTCTTAGCATTCAGCACCAATTTTTAATGTTTTTGTATCTAATGTACTTCCGTTTGGGAAGGCTTACTGATAAGAGAGTATTTTGGCAAACATTAAGCTGTGTGGTAGCCGATAGTGTTAACAGAAAGTTTGGCTGTGACTTGAAGGTAATTACCATTTTTGTCTTCTACTGTTTAGAAACAAGCATACCTTGAATCTTAAGTAAGTGGCTAAGAAACTTCATGGCACCCTCACTTTGACCTCCACTTAAATACCAGGGCTCAGGAGCTGTGTCGTCTTGTGCGATTTTTAACTGAAGTAAATAAGGCTGGCTTTATGAAAAACTTCTTCAACAGAGCAGCTTCCCTTCTCTAGGCACTCCTCCCTCGCTCACTTATCTTCTATACTTGTGCGTTAGCAGGGTCCTTAGCAACAGAAGGCTGTGGGATGTTGTAACTACAGAGAGAATGTAGAATGTGACGACAGCAGGGAAGCATGGAATCTGGCTATTTGGGAAGGACGTTTTATTCTGTCCTCCTGTGTAGGGCAGCTGTGATTCGGGTTGTGTTACATCTGTCAGTTTGGGTTCTCACTGAAGGAACTTAAGCCATGTAGAGTTTTGGAGACTTTTGGCAGCCCCTTGCCACTCTTGGCATAAGTGGGAGGAGAAGCAAGGCTGGTGGGGATGGAGTGTAGTGGAGCTCAGTTCTGCTTCTCTTGCACCTCTGCTGGTGTAGGGGACCTTATACTAGCAGTGTAAATTCAAGCAGGGTCCCTCCTTTTCTAATTTCCAACAGGGCCAAGCAATCTTGAATGAGGCAGCTACATAACCATCTCTCTACAATTGCCACTCTCCACTACATCCAAACACAGGCATTGCTGGGTGTCTGGACCCTAGTCGTAGTGTATTGGAGTCTGGATACCCTGAGACTCTGGTCTACAGTATGACTCAATGGAATACCAACAGCTAGTGCCTTCCTTTCTCCACTATTGCTGAAAGGGAGCAAGTGTGGAGAAAGGAAGCCTCCCACTTCCAAAGATGTTTGCCATGAGGGATAGGGAAGCAATGCTCTCCCCTGAAGTCACAGATGGGGAGTGGGGTCCAGCAAGCTGCCACTGGATAGGAAGGAGGGCTTGCCTTATCATTGGCTCCCTTCACATAAGACATTGCTGTGTCTGCTGGGGCACAGAGGCTAAGTCTTCCTTAGGGTTCGTAGATCTCCTTAGATGTTCTCTTTTGGGAGATCACTTTTCCTTTGTTCATCAGCCCTGTCCTTTCCTCTTCTTTTTCACCTACCTGAACTTTGTCTAATCTAATGCCTTCTGGGCAGCTTTGGCAATTCTCCAGCAGCACCTTCCTTTCTCCTTGGCTTTACAGCTTCATCACTTTTTTTGATCCTTCTGAATTAAAGTTCTCTTTGCCTTCAGACACCACTCTGCACTACCACAGCACCTGCCAGCAGAGGAGACACACATCCATCAAAAGCAAACACTGACAGAACTTCCCAACAACCCTATCAGATGAGTGAGCATTATTAGCTCCAGTTTACTAACAAAGAAATGGAGACTCGAAGAGGTTAGATAGTTTGCCCAAAGTTCATAGTTGCCCACAGTCCTAATTTGTATGGGTGGACCCACACAGCTCAACCATGCTGGGATTGGGCCTCAATCCCCCCATCCCTTCCCCACCATGTTAATGCAACTGGCCCAGTTCAGTTTGGCATCTATAAATCCCAAGAACCTGTGACCAGTGAGGTGGTTAATGCAATTCAGCAATAGCTTTTTCAAAATAAAGCATTATTATTCATTCACCACATGTACAAAGCACACAGAGCAAAGAATAAAAATAGTAAAGGTCTCTATGCATATTTCCCTGTACCTAATCCATAAGCTTTCCTTCAGGCTTTCGTACATTTCAGCTAGCCAGTTATTTCCGTCTCTGGGCTGTCAGAAGTCAAAGCCCCACCTGCTGCTGCTGCTTCTTTCTTTGTTCGCCAGCCTGTCATTTCTCACTGATGGGCAGCCTCGGACCACTCACTCCACCTCCACCCTTTTCGAGGCCCTGGGTCCTGAAATGTTCGGTATCCTTCTCTTGACCCTTAGCTTATCCTTAGGAAGAGTAAACCATTCTCAGCCTAGCGAGAGCCAGATAGGGAGTATTTCCCAGTAAACAGCTTATCCTTCACTCCTTAAAGGAGACTCATCTGTAGCATTGTATTACCTATCCTACTTGGTTCTTTTAACAGCCCCTTTTGCTCTGATGCTGTAGCCAGCATTGAGAGGAATATACCATATTCATGAAAATAATACAGATCTTTCCCTCCGATGGCCAGATCATTCACCAGGAAATCTTTTTAATGAAGCTGCAGATGTATTATGTACTGTGTAGTCTAAGACAGCTATCACTGTGGCATCTAGGCACTGGAGGACATCCCAGTGTAAACACAACTATGCTTCTATGCAGTTTTTGTACACTCAGGGCCATTTGTTCAGCTCTTAGAACACATGTCTCTTGCAGGCAAAGAACCCGCTCAAAACAGGTAATTGCCTACGTAAGTACCCATTTGTGTCTATGTTTACTCAGTAGAGATAAGGAAATGCCTAGCTGTATGCTTGGATTTTGTACACACAGTAGGTGTGAGAGTATTTTTGTGGCCATATCCATTGTGCTTACAGTTGGAAATTAGGCCCGAACGGTACCGTGACATTCATGTGCACATTAAAGGTTATTTATTCTAATAAATAGAAGCCAGGGATGAAATTTGATTGATTTGCACACTCAAGTGCAGGTGCAAACAATCCCTTCTGTACCCTCGTTACCGAGCCAGCTGTGCTACCTGCAGCAGGTCTGTTTCTGAACTGCACCCTGGAAACAGTTGTACACACTCATGCTCCATATTCTTCATTTGTTCAGCCTCATGTTTTACCACAGCACTAAGTGGTGGGACCTCCTACCGCCTGTGACGGAGGAGCAGCCCTGGTGGGCCAGTCTATATTCCACCCTGATCCCCCAGGAATACTAATTGGCAGCTCCTTCATGGAGCCATGAGCATGGACATGTACCTGGCATGGTTCACTCCTCTCTCTGACACTCACCCGTTCTGGGGTGTGAGGAAGACCCTGGCGCACATTTACATTGAGTGTGCCAGGTTGCAGCCCCTTTTCCAGCTCCCCTAGGAACTTCTCCTCAGGTTCTGGCTGTATTTTTCCCACACCTCCTCATATTTGCATGAAATCACGAAACCTCCTCATCCACCTCCTCCTTTCGCTGGCCAAGGTGGCCATCCATCATAGCAGGAGACAGATGTTGGACGGGGAGGTGCTCTGAGACTGTGGGGCCTATTTCTGCTGCTCCCTTAGCTCACATATGTAGGCAGAGTTCTTCTGGGCCGCATCTACTGGCTCCCTGGATGCCTTTGAGGAGCAGTGGCCGCTGCTGGGGGTTCTCTACTCAGTGTCCCCCTCTGCCTCCCTGCTTTTGACCCTATGACCTCACTTCTGTCCCTGTTTTATCATTTGTTGCCTTCCTAATTCACTTCAGCTCTGGGGCTGGTTGTTCCTCCTCTTAGGCTGTGGGGAGGACCCTTTGGATATGGGCGGGTTTGCACCTGCTCCCCCTCAGATTCCCAAGAGGAAGGTACAAACAAACATATGCACGATTGTTAGCCTCCACTTTTTAAAAAATTTGGAACTAAATGTCAAAATGTCCAGTCTATAAAAAGTAAGCAGCATAACAGAAGTCAATGGGAGAATATGAAACTCTTTTATGCTTGGAAAATAAATCAGGAAAACTCAGAGTACATTAGCAAACTATTTGCTTGGCATCAGGTTAAAGTCAATGCAGCTAAAAAATAATCCCATAAACTGATGGACTTCATATCTGTTTGTAAAGTGCCTAGGAGATTGTTGGTGCCATACAAAAAATAAATAACTCATAAACAGATGATGAGAAGAGATGGTATCTTAAATAGGAGTCTAGCTAGTTTGCTTGCTGGTGATAGGCGACTTGCTGTCTCCAAGGAAGACAGACTGTTTTCATAGACCAAACTCTTTCCATTGTCACTTCATGGGCAGGCATCTGAAATCATCAGGATGACGGTCTTCAGCAGTATAAGCAGCCTCATCCCAGCACCAAAGAAAATGGTGAGAGGATGCCAGGGACCATGGGAGATCTGAGATCCAAAATCTAAAGCATATCTCTTCATGATAGTGGCATAACCCACTTAAATGCCAGGTAGCTTCATATTTCACAACTGACACTTTCAAGTCTTCCTCAAAGATAGCACTAAACAGAGGGCATTACCACAGTCACAGAGATTATCCTATTTCTCCTCTGCCATCAAGAAAAACAGATGGAAAGCAGGATGAAGAATTATTTTTCCAAGAATTCATCCCATTAATACAGGGAAAAGTCATATAGGCACTGGTGGCAATGTTGACTGGTTTTAGGATGGCCAGAGACCAGTCGAGAGATTCGTCTCCCTACCCACATTTATTATTGGAGTTTAAGATGGCCCAAAATAAAAACCAACAAGGAAGTGTAGTAGTAAAACACAGATATGTTTACTAAACCAACAACGGTGAAACAAGGTAAGTAAATGGGAGTAGGCTATAAAGGACTCCCAACACAGGTAGGCAAGGTAGATAGGTAAAGGTGCCACTGTACTTATATTGACTGTGACCAAAAAGGGCTTACTCCCTCCCCAAGACATGTCCCAGGTAAGGGGTATGAGATCTTTTAAATGCTACGGTTGCTACAGTATAGTATAGATCGGGGTCGGCAACCTTTCAGAAGTGGTGTGCCAAGTCTTCATCTCTTCACTCTAATTTAAGGTTTTGCGTGCCAGTAATACATTTTAACATTTTTAGATGGTCTCTTTCTATAAGTCTTTAATATATAACTAAACTATTGTTGTATGTAAAGTAAATAAGGTTTTAAAAATGTTTAGGAAGCTCATTTAAAATTAAATTAAAATGCAGAGCCCCTCAGCCCGGTGGCCAGGACCCGGGCAGTGTGAGTGCCACTGACAATCAGCTCGTATGCCGCCTTCGGCACCCATGCCATAGGTTGCCTCACCCTGGTATAGATAGTAACCGTAGAGAGCTTTGCCTAACACAGCTTTGAATCACAACCAACTTCCAAGTCATGCTGCTGAAGACATAACGTGTATTACCAGAGTGATCTGATTATGTAATCAAACAAGCTGCAACAAAAATCTAGCTGAATGAGCTATTCATGGAGCTCACACCAAAACCAAGCCTATTTAAAAGTATACACTGCAGAGTGTGAAGAGCCTTTCCCTATATATATCATGACTAACAATCACTGTACAATACAACAGTCTTGTAGACACTCCCTCTGAAGCTGCCTTTCACTGATGCTATACTATACTGTGCAAGCTGTCTCAGAATTAATGATTGAACAGTAAGATGGCTGTCAGCTCTGGCATATGGCATCATACTATGGAGACTCTGAAAGAGAAATTTTCTTCTCACGTTCTCAGGGAATGAATGAGCAACTGCTGAGCGCTCTGACTTAGCTCAGTAGGTGTATCCCAGACAACGTAAGTTAAGTTTTTTTTCAGTAGACCCCACAATTACATTTCAAAATCAGATATGAAAAATCTAAGGGTGTCCCTATAGATAATGCAGATGGCTGGATGTAGGTGACGTAAACCCAGATGTTCTCTTTCCAGTCTAGATCTGAATATCCAAACCTGCGGGTTTAGATTTTCTCCATACATCTTTTCACCTGACTCTAATACAAAGATTCACAGCTGTTGCCTTTTCTGAATGAAAATCCCATGAACTTCAAACACTGGCCATGAGTATATCATCCCAGTGTCGGGGGTGTTTCTCGTGTTATGGAATGGCACTGGGTCTCTTATGCCACCCCTTCTTGATGCATGTGTAAAGGATCTGGCCATGTGAAATGGACATGGCTATGACAATACTGCCATACTGGCACCGCGTGGCCTATAGTAGATAGTCTGGCTTAGAACAGCCCTCACAAAAATTAGCAAGTTCAAAATGAGCCCTGGAAAAGCAGCACTTCATGTGTTAGCAACACAGCTTAGAAGATTTTGGCTTAACAGCCGCAACGTGGAATTTTCTCACACAGTTTTGGAAAGGCCATGCCAGCTCAGAAGGAAGAACCTCACGAAAGCAAGAGACTGCTCCTCGACTCCGCCAGCCCCGCAGGCTGGAGCAGTAAGCGTCTCATTTCTCAGCACTTCGGCAAGCCTGAAGAAAAACAGCCAGAACAAGGATCAAACACACTTAACAGTTGAAAACTGCGGGAGGGAGTTTCACATACTGCCTTAATCAACAGGGACAAGGATAAGATTGTGAAATCCCATTTTAGTTGTGACCTGAACTGGGTTTTGCATTTGGTCTCCAGGAGCAAAGACTAGTGTCCTAACCCTTTGCACCCCCTTTTCTCCTTCCCATGGTATCTAAAAAGCACAGAATCACTCAACTTTCCTTGGACTGCTTCATTGTGCTGTTTAATCAGTGAGTCACTGATAAATATTCCTGCATTTGAATAATAGGCAATGTCAGCAAAAGCCACCATCACTCCATAAACTGTCTGTGGCTTTCCAAAGCTCTGAACTAGAGAATGGTGTGCTTGAGCTGCAGTGAACAAATCTCATGCTTCCAGCTCATCAGGAAATAAATGTTATGATTAATGTGCCTACATTAGCCCAGATTTCAAGAATTTAGGGAAACTCACTGGGAGAGGCTGTTCCATATGCTATCAAGGCCAAATCTGATTTTTCTGCTTCCACTGCTTTGGAAAAGGGAAAACACAGCTTGTCAGTCTGACCTGTAGTGACAAATGAAGAGTTCAGGATGGATATCACCTAACAGACAAGGAAATTTATTAATTAGTAAGCCCAAAGAGTGTAGGAGAAAGAGGGAATGGGTAGTCTCATTGTTAAAGCAGCATTGGACAGGGGCCCAAGATATCTCGGTCCAGTTGCGGGCTCTGACACAGACTTCCTGTGTGACCTTGGGCTAGCTACACACTCTGGCAGGGTCTCAGTTCCTCATCTGTAAAATGGGGATAATGTTATTTCATTTCCCCCCGCCCTTTGTCTTGTCTAATTAGACTTTAAACTCTTGGGTACAGGGACTCTCTTATGTGTTTGTGCAGCACCTGGCACATTGGGGCCCTGATCTGGATTAAAGCCTCTAGGTGCTACTACAATAAAGGCCTTACTTGAACTGTGAGATGATCATCCAAAAAATGTGGCTGAGTTGAGGACAAGCCATGGAAAATTGCGGGAAAGTAATAATGGACCTTATTTATTTGCAGTAATAAAGTCCATTATTATTTTTCCATGATTTTTTGCTGTCGGCTGCCTGGGGCTGAGAGCGGGGGTCTGAGGTGATGGGGGAGAGGCTCCCTGGGGCGGCTGTGGCTCCTACTGTCAGCTTTGCACATGGCAGGGCTCCCGCTGTCGAAATTGCCATGGAAGCCTCATATTGCGAAATCCACAATTTCCTCAATATCGCAAGTTAAGCAGGGCCTTAACTATAATTGAAATAATAGAGAATGGAACATGTTAGGCAACTAAATAAATGGATTGCTACCAGCTCCACTATAATAATAAGAGAACAAAGGGAGTAGTAAAGTGCTGTAAGAAATGAAAATGGAGACGTAAACAAGGGCAGACATAGCCATGATCTTGAAGGGGAGGATGAGAAAGATGAAGGACATATTTAAAGAGGAGAGTGATGTGATCTCAGAAGCAGGCAATGGAGATGGTTTTAGTTACTGCGTTCTGGTGGGACTGAGGGGAGCGAGATGGAAATCAGGGAGGCCAGATGAGGGGAAGGTCACAATAGTCAAGGCAGGAGAGAGCCAAGGCATGGACAACCATTTTAAAAGGGTCAGATTTGTTTGTACATTGGAGAGAGAAAAGATTTAGCAAGACCCTGGTATGAGGAGAGAAAAAGGCAAAGGGGAGACTGGGAGAATTGTCAACAGCACTGGAATAGGGAGGAGGAAGATTCTGTTTTGGAGGAAAGATTAGGAGTTCTGCTTTCACCATACTGAGTGTGGCAAGACCGCCAGTATGAGGAAAAGGAAAGACAGAGAGGTGAAACTGCACTGAATGGGGGAGTTCTGTACAAGAACTCGCCAGGAAAAATACAGCTATATTTTTATGTGTGCACAGATCCTTCAGTGAGAGAGAAATAAAGACAGTGGTTTAAAAATAACGATAGTTCCATCAATATTTAAATATTTGGCCAGCTCCTCAGCTGGTATGAAGCTTGTTCCACACTTCAAAGTTTTGCTGACATAGCTATGTCAGGAGTGTGGGGAAAAAAATCACACCCATGGCTATGCTGGTCAAAGCCTCAGTGTAGAAGCACTTATCTTAGCAAAAACATGCTTTTGCTGATGTAACTTATTTAATCAGGGAAGTGGTTTAAACCATACCAGCACAAGAGCTCTTTAGCTTGTATAAACTGCATCTCTGCTAGGAGCTATACCAGCAAGCCCTTTCTAGTGCAAATAAGGCGTAAATTGCCATAGCTTCATTTATTTTAATTTAAGGTCAGTGGAGTGACACCCATTTCACAGGAGGAACACAGGAAAGGTTAACTGTCAGCACTTCTCTGGGACAACACTTGTAACTAATGCGTAGTCCTCAAAGGTACTGAAGCACAGTGCTTAGCAGGACCAGGAAACACTCCGCCCTCTAACTGGGCAAACATACTTGGACAACGCACAGCTTAATGATAGGTTCTTTGATATTATATTAACAAACAGTACTTTACTTTAAAAGGCATTAGAAGTACTCGCTCAAAGGATTATCAGAGGCCAGCCAAGGGACAACTGCTTTCTTGGCCTGGGTCTTATATTGGGGATATTTAATCTGCCTTCTACTAATTTGCCTGTTTTTCAAGAAGACTCAAAGGACCGTGTGACAGAGTGCTGGGAAACAGCAGCTGATGCAGCACTCTGGTCACTGCAGCTCCACATAGTTGCTCTGGTGTAGTTCTGATTAGGAAGATCTGTGACTAATTGGTGGATTGGGATGGGCTGTCTCGGCAAAATCATCTACTTGTGGAGATGCCTGTGCTTCTCACCCTATTAGTGTTATTCCTCGTCCCTCCTTTCTATCTTCCTTTGTCAGATAAGAGCAATCTGAGAATTATGTAACCAAGTGTGATATCGTGCCAGAGCTACACTGTACAATGAAACCCCAAAAGGGGTCAGATTCTGCTCCTCTCACACTGTTGCAGCTGCCTTTGCACTACAGAGGATTGTATTAATGTAGCATATGGCACATTCTTCTTACAGGAGAGTTCTATATTCATAGGTGTAAACAGTTAGTTAATAAATGTAGTACCAGAACATGATGCTTAAGAATATGCAGTATAGTTCCTGGGTTCTGTAGGACCAACAGAATTTCTTATTGTGCCCTATCAGTGGCTCCCTCAGGTTGCTGTTCATATCAGCTCTTAACTATGGCCCAGACCTGTCTGTAAATGGGAATGCCCACAGAGGTGACTAGAAAGGCCAACAGATTCCCCTATGGAGTTTTCACTGGACTGTTCCCTCAGGGAGATGAGTTTCATACACACATGGAATAAATGGGTTAAGCACCCAAAACTAGCAGATCGTCTAAGATCTGCTTAGATCTCGAGCAAAATACCAGCAGCTATCTTGGCCACTATTCTCTTTCACTCCCATAAAAGCCACAGGGCCCCTCCGGAGAAGCTTCTGCCCCCAGAATTCTCTTTGGGAGTTTCAACATTGTGGAGGGGGTACACTCCTGATCCCGCAACTGAGACAAACACAAAAGTCCCATTACATCACTGAGAGCTTTACTCAGGGAGGGAGGAAGTCTCAAACATACACTTTGGTCACTGGACAGACAGTGTTTACTCAACTTATGGATATAAAGAAAGGGTCAAAGTTATCCTTGTGGTGTAACTCCATTGGCTTCAATGGATCAGGGGGTGGATTGGCCCAGAGACTCCTGAACACAGATGTCATCTTAAACAGACTGAGGCTGTACTCCCAAAGGAAAAGATAGCTGCCAAAATCCAAGGCAAGGAAGAGAACTTACCTCAAACGAAATTTGTACTGACATGTCCAGATCTAACTCAGAAAGGAATCCTTATGTTGATGCTTTGGCCTTAATAATGGTGTTTATAAGTGCTGTCCTAGCAGAAACAGCCAATATCTGGGGCCTTGCAGAGTTATTGCTCAGGCCTAAGGAACAGCAATATATTTCTAGGCCAGAATCTGCAGCTTCATACCATCTCTCTTCCTCTTCACCGTAACAGAAGGAGTGCTGGGATCAATTGTTTTTATCTTTACAATTTGGCATCTTTGCTGTAAGCTGCACACACCTTACAGCAAATGTTTATAATGAAATATGAACCACAGCTGTTTTACCCAATACATGGAGTTCTGCTGGAGCACAGTGAATTACAGGCATGAATCTAACCAAATGCATTTACACACACACACCCCCAGGAACACTTTAAAGCTTTGTTTTAAAAATCCAGATTGTGCAGGGCAGCACAGTGGCCATGTCCTCCCTAGGATTGCCAACTTTCCAATAGCACAAAACCATCATGCAATGGAGAGGAAGGGGAGCAATGGGTAAGGGGAGCCACTGTCAGTTCTCCTTGGGTGGTAGGTGCAGAGTTGGCCTCGACTGTGGAAAGGCAACATGGAAAAGGGGAGAGGAAGGCAAACAGGAGGAACTGAAAGGATCTCCAGAGCTTCAGCAGTGATGCTGAGGCTGCTTCCTTTTCCAAGCAGAGAGAAAGGGGAGCAAAACAAAAAGATCTGGTCAACAAATAGTTTCCAACGAGGGGTGGGTAAGGCACTAGCTGGTTCAGGGGTTCTCAGCCTTTTTCTTTCTGAGGGCCCCTCAACATGTTGTAAAAACTCCATGGCCTGCCTGTGCCACAACAATTGTTTTTCTGCATAAAAAAAGCCAGGGCTGGCATTAGGGGGTAGCAAACAGGGCAGCTGCCTGGGCCCCCACACCACAGGGGGCCCCCACGAAGCTATGTTGCTCAGGTTCAAGCTTCAACCCCGAGTGACAGGGTTCAGGGCCCTGGGCTTCAGACCCATGCAGTGAGGCTTCAGCTTTCCACCCCGGGCCCCAGTGAGTCTAACGCTGGCCCTGCTTGGTGAAGCCCCTGAAGCCTGCTCCCAGTCGACCAGGGGGCCCCAGACCCCTGGTTGAGAACCACTGCCTTCGGCTATTAGTTAAATTTCCACTTGATTTGGTAATCACAAAAAGTCACAAAAGTTGTTACGTGCTGCTATGTGTGAAATCCAATTGGTGGTCTCACTCCAGCTCCCAACAGACAGATGTCCACACCAGAGAGACCATCATCTCACAGCTGGCATCTGCCCCTGGTTGGCACTATCAGCAAGAAAGGGCAAGAACTGGATGGACATGGAGATTACCCAATGCTCTCTTGCCCTAGAAAGGTCCCTCCAGGTCAGGTCAAGGCACACCACCTGGGTAGCGTGTGGGAATGCTGCTGCTGCCTATGGTGTGGTTAATCTGTGGGGAAATAGAGGAACGGGCACATTTTACCAGCACTAAATTCACACAGATAGTAACAAAAGAAAATTCTAGGATTTCTGATTTTGCAGAGGATGAAAAATCTCTGAGCAATTCTGGGGATGGGCTTTTTGTCCCCTAAAAATCCAGAAGGCCTTTTGCTACAAGATGTTTTGTGCCACTGGAGTGTTCAAAAGTCAAAAAATTACTCTTCTGAAGTAGACACGCATGGTGGGTGAGATAATGTCTTTTATTGAACCAATGTCTGATGGTGAAAGAGATGAGCTTTCAAGCTACAAAAAGCTCTTCTCCAAGCCTGGGAAAGGTATTCAGGGTGTCACAAATAAATACAACGTGGAACAGATAAGGAATGAGCATACGTTGCAAGAGACCATTCCAGGTGAAACCAGTCCCATAAAAGATATTACCTCATCCATCTTGTCTCTGATATCCTGGGAACAGCACAACTACAACTCTTCTGAAGTGCTCATTGTATCTAAGGCTCATTTCCATGGGGCCCTTTCCCCTAAGGAAAACACTAAAGCCGCAAACACTAAATATTGCTTCAAACTGGGTGCTGGAGAATTCCTTGACACTCTGGAGCTGATGAATTTTTCTGCCTATCAGCAGCTACTACTACAATCTCTAGATTGCAAATAGCAGCACTTCCTGCTGGGTTTTTCCTGCTGTTGTGCTTCCTCTTGCACAGCAAAATGGCCAGTTGATCCGAATAGAGTCTCTACACCTTCCTCTGCTGCAGCTGGTGCTAGCCACGGCCAGAGACAGGCTATTAGACAAGATGAACCGTGCACTGATCCAATATAGCAGTTCCTACATTTCTAGCTGCAGACCCTGGTGGACCGCTGATCCTCAGCATGAAGAGGGTGCAGGCCTCCTGTGCTGGCTCCCCAAATCCATCTCTATAGTCCTCATTTGTGGAAAGAAGATGGGCAGGATTCGCTCCCGGTGGCTAACAAGGCCTCAGCCTGCCTCAATTCTTTCTTTTGATTCACATGGTCTATGGACTATGATAACCTCACTGTTCCCACCTGCCTCTCCATGGAAGCCACTAACTGCTGTGGGTTGGAGTTCAGAACTAACCAATGGCCAGATTCCTTCCTCTCTCTTACAACCTGGCTTTGGAGCTGAGACGTTTCTGCCAAGTTTCTGCCTGGCATGAATTTATAAATGTCTAAAAAGATCTGCTTATCGTGGAACGGCCGACACCCCGTATACAGTGCAGAAGAATGGCAGAGTCTTTGCAAAAAGCCCATCAAGACCCTGGGCCATGCAGCTAGCCGTGCTAAATAACAGGAATGTACAAAGGAGCCAGGAGGAAGTGAAGCATATGGTAACACAATAGAATCATGGCCCAGAACCCTGTGGTTATAATGGGCACATCTGTCTGTTTTTACCATTTATGGACATTTGTTCTTGTACTTCATACGGGAAATCTAGCTCTTGTGGTTTTTATTCCAAGACACATAACTAGTCTGGGGTTCACTTTTTTAAAAACACATTCATGGAAGCCACCAACCTGCTGTAACTCCCTGATGCAAACGACACACACAGGCTGTGCAGAAAGCCAGGAGCAATGTTTCATGACTCTTAGCTCTACCATATCATTATCAAGGGTGGATATTTCTGAGCGAAATTCTTCTGGGAAGAACAGCAAGAGCTTGATGAATTGAGCTTCTCAAGTGCCCTTTCTGACTCACTCTCTCCAGTTGGAGTCTGATTCACTGTCATGTAGGACAGGCTGCAGGGGCCTGCTGACATGCTTAAACAAGCTTGGATTGCCTGAGTAAGACACACTGAACCCCGCTTCCTCCAAGATAATATGAGTCTCCTCTGACTGAGCAAGCTTTCAGTCTACCTGCAGGCTCTGCTAGGCATCCTGCTGACTAAAGAATCTGAGTCCTGGGATTTCTCAGTCCAGTCCAGAAAGCACCAGATTGTTTAAGAGATTATCATAAAAGATCAGGCCCAAATCCCTCTGTAAGGGCTGGATTTATGTTTTCCTAGGTTTTTCAGCCAGAAGGGAGCCACAGGACCATCTAGCCTGCTCCGCCATCCACAAATTTCACCCAGTGAGTTCCTGCAACAGTTTGTTTCCCAGGAGTGCCAGACAATTCAGTCTGAAAGAAGCCATGAGTTCAATGGGAGAGGCCTCACAGACAGAATTAACTGAGTCTGAATCTGTTCCAGATCCTCCCTCCCTACTCTTCGGAAAGCTCTTGCTGGAATGGCCACTTATTCCTCAGTACTCCACGGCCAGAGATTATTCACCACTGGTTTGATTGATGAAGCTGGTTCTCCCACATAGGCTAAAGGGATTGCCTAGCCCCTGCTATGTGTGTTAACAGCTGCAAGACAACCTCTTTTACCTCTACAATTCAGTAGCAGACACAGCAATTGATTTTGAGACTCGTAGGAATAGAAGGAAACTCAAGAGGTCAGCTAGTCCAGCTGACCAAGCAAACCTAGACCTTCCCTGACTGGTGTCTGTCCAACCTGTTATTAAAAGTGCTGGGGATGCCACAATCTTCCTTGGAATCCTATTTCAGAGCTTCACTACCCTTAGTTTTTCCTAAATCTCCCTGTCAATAGGTCAGGCTTCTCTCTAGCTCCAAAGTATCCACGGCCATGCCCTGTATCTTTCAAGGAGGTTTATTTTCTTAATAAAAGCACATAAGCAAGCAGAAAGACAGTCATAACTCAGTCCTTACTTTCAGGTTTCAGCTCCACCCCCTTCAGGAGTCTCAGGCAGATTCTAAGTCAGGAAGCCTCCAGGCTGCCCCCTAAGCAGCTAGCCCTCTTGCTCTAAGGAATCCACCACAGGGGTTCACACCACTCCAGTGTGACCTTCCCTCCCCAGGATACAGCTAATCTCACCCACCAGCAGCCCTTCACAGCCCAGCTCTCTTTAATTGGCTGGATTGGATGCCCCAGCTCTAGTCCAAGACAGCTGGGCTCAGTCTAGCTACAGGGATCAGCTACCCTGTAACACTCCCTTGCTGCAAATTAAGCCCATTATGTCTTGTCCTGCCTTCAGTGGCCATGGACAGCAACTGATCACACACTGCTTTATAACAACCCTTAACATATTTGAAGACTTCTGTCAGGTTCCCCCTCAGTTTTCTTTTCTCAAGACTAAACATGCTCAGTTTTTTGAACCTTTCCTCACAGGTCAGGTTTTCTAAACCTTTTATCATTGTTGTTGCTCTCCTCTGGACTCTCTTCAATTTGTCCACATCTTTCCTCAGGTGTGGTGCCCAGAATTGGACACAGTACTCCACGTGAGACCTCCCAGGCACAGTAGAGCGGGATGATTACCTCCCCGTCTTACACATGACAATCCTGTTAAAACACCCCAGAATGATATTAACCTTTGTCACAACTCCGTCACATTGCTGACTCACATTCAATTTGTGCTCCACTCTAACCCGCAGATCCTCTTCAGCAGTACTACCATTTAGCCAGTTATTCCCCATTTTGTAGTTATGCATTTGATTTCTCCTTCCTAGGTGAAGTACTTTGGATCTGTCTTTATTGAATTTCATCTTTCTGATAAAGACCAATATTTCTAATTTGTCTAATTTGCCTGTGATAGGCAATGTCTGGCCCTGAGTAAAGCCAATATATAGAGTAGTGGGGTATCAGACTCATTCTGCAGATGGGGCAAATTGCATTTCTAATTCAGGGGCATGGGCTGTAGCTAGAAAGATGGGGCCCTGTATGCCCCTCGGTCCACTCAGGGTTTTCACTGGGGTCAATGGGAGGATTCTGCACAGATCAAGAGAAGAAAACCCTTCTGCAGTCACCAAACTCCTACTAGTTAGCCTAGTTAGTGCTGCATCATGCAGTGGGGAGAGAGTGCTGTAGGGTGCTATGTTCATGGCATACACACAGAGAAGTTAGATAAACACATAAATACTCTTGCTGGAAGGTTGCAAAATAAGAACTTTATTTCTTAGACTTCAGAATAGCATACAAGAGCCCAAAAACAGAGAAAGAAATCAGACTGCTCCCTAAGGCAACAAGGCACAATTCACCTCACCTTTCTATAGGCCGTCTGCCTCCAGACTGACTGCTGCTAGACCCAGATCACATGCTTCCTTACAGAAACCCCTAGTCTGCAAGCCAAACCGGGAAAAAATCCTTTTAAAGTGACAACCTACAATTTCAATAGTTTTCAACACACCACATAGGGGACAAAACCAAGCAGTATGTGCATTTTGTATACGCACTGGCCCTACCAAATTTTTAGAAAATCTAGCCCTTGAAGTGTCATTATTACACTCAGTTAGATAAATAGCCTAGTCTCACTGCTATTTTTCAGGCCAGCAGCCTGAGAGCGTTAAGGTCATGTTACACACCATGCAATCTTACTTTACCGATTATTTTCTAAAAATAAAACTTTAATATTGGCAAAAACTGAATGTTATGAGGACATCATAAATATATCAGTGGGGGGCAGGTGTTTGGAACGTCTGCTATATAGTCTAGCAGCAATCTGCTTTTAACGAGAAAAGAATATTTACCTAGGCCCATATCTGATTGTTGTGTATTTCTCTTTTCACTAACTTGCCCTCCCTAAACCAGTGCAGAAATGCATAACATAGAAGTGTTTGTTCTGAACAAAGCAGATTGCATTCAATGGCCGTGTATATGAGGAGACTGTGGCGGTCCCATAGATTGTATTGTTTAAAATTCTCTGACATGTTAACATTTTCTTCTCGGCTCTCAGAAAACTCTATCCATCTTTGGATTCTCTCATTGTTAGAGCCAAGAATGTAAAATTCCCATTGACTCCATAAGGGCCAGGATTTCACCACGGTTTTCTGTTGGTAACAGAATATGCACAGTCTTATAGGTAAACCCTTGGAATTTCTTACAACTAAGGTTAAGATTTTGTCACAGTTATTTTTAGTAAAAGTCACAGACAAGTCACGGGCAATAAACAAAAATTCACGGAAGCCCATGACCGGTCTGTGACTTACTAAAAATAAGTGGGGAGGGGACCCCTGACTGGAATCTGACTGAAGCCCCATGTGGGAGGGAATGGCTAAAGCCCAACCCCTGCTATGGGAAGTGGGGTCCAGCACCCGCTGCTGCAGCTGACAGTACCTGAGTCCCCACTGCAGCTCCAGAGGCTGAGAGCTCCAGGGCATCTGCTGTGGTTGGGAGCCACCACTCGTGGTAGCTGGGAACTCTGGGGCCCCCACCACCTACGGTCCCTCAGAGCTGGTAGTTTGGAGCTGCAGGGTCCCCATGATGGCTGGAAGCTCCAGCCCTGCCGCCCAAGGGCTAAAGCGGAAAATGTCACGGAGGTCTCTGAAAGTCACAGAATCCAAGACTTCGGGACATAATTTTATCTTTACTAATGGACTGATTAGCTTTTTATTTCATGATGCTGACATCCCAAATGCATATTTTAATTGGTTTGGAATTCTAGGACCTATTTCCCCACTGGCGAAAATGAAAGATAAGAGCTAAATGCTACATAATAAATACTGCAGGCTATCTCCTCATCCGGCATAAATCAGCACAGCTCCTTTGATTTCCATGTAGCAACGCTGATTTACAACAACTGAGGATCTGCCCCATATCTTTAAATAATGGGCTTTGTCTTTGCTATTCATTTATCACCATTTGTCACGCATTAGTCTGGAGAGATGCATGTGTGCAAAGCCCAGTGAAACACTATGGAAATTAAAAATGAGTAAACACAGTATATTAAAAATATAAGAGGAAATTTCTGTAAAACTATCATTTCCCGAACTTTTAATCCTTCTAGGAATCTCCTTGCAATGCAAATGTTAAAGGAATAAATAATAATCATACCTAGCTCTTCCGGTCCATAGATCTCAAAATGCTTTACAGAGGGAGTCAGTGTCATCCCCATTTTACAAATGGGCAAACTGAGGTTCCAAGTGGGGGAAATATTTTACCGAAGGTCACACATCAAGTCAGTGCCAAGCCTGGAACAGAACCTAGGTTTCCTAAATCTCAGTCTAGTGCCCTATTCACTAGGCTGCACTACCTGTGACAAATAGCCTCTGCTCTCAAAAATGAAGCTGCAAAGTGGTTTACTTAACACATGCTAGAATTACCCTCAAAACTAGAGGGCGCCAATTCTGTTAACCATTCTCAGAGCATTCCCCCTCCATAGTTGCTCTCGAGAGTACCATACTCTGGCGACTGAGTCCAACTTGGGTGCTTCTGTGGGATGTCAAACCCAGGTCATATGAATTGGCTGAGAAACTCTTTGTTCTTTGTTCTTCTTCCTCCTTCTCCTCCTCCATCACCCCAATAGGCATGAGAGTGTGGGGATTGAACTTGCTGCGAAGGGCTCCAATGATGCCAACCCTGTTTCAAAAGGAGTCACTGATGTCACTGAAGCACCAAGGATAAGGAAAATTAAAGGTGGGGGGGGTGGAATTTGTAACTTTATATGGAAAATTGCAAAGAATTTACCCTTTTGTTGGTGGGACACTGGGTCAGACGTTACCCTGAGGGAAAATTTTGCCTCTGTGCACAGGGACCATGCACCAATTAAGTCCCCAAATCCTGCTCTCCCACCATGAAATGGGACTACATTGGTTCTGGTGGGTCTGGGAAGCAACATGGGTGTAGGGGCCTTCAGTTAATTACATCGGACACACACACACACATCCCTGTGAAGTGTCAACCATCCCTTGCAGAAATACAGCCAACACCCATGGAAACAGCTCCTTACTTGGGTGTAAGCTCAATAGTTGAGTAGTCTGGCAAGTCCTTGCTGCTACCGGTTGGAAGGGTTCTGCCCCGATGCAGGTACTGGTTCTGGAAGAGATACTGAGCATTGTCTTTGGGCAGGGGCAGTAGCGTACTGAGCACCGGCGAGCGTTGGCCAACAACACTCTTTATCGCTGGGCGTCTGGCATATATGCTCCTTCCGAAAAAACAAATGAGGCTTTAATTTGATCCCGGGGGTGAAATGCAAGCTCCCCTATGTGCCAGGATAACAAGCAAGGAGTGGTACCTATGATAGGGGAAGATAACTTTCCTCTGATCAGCAGAGACATCTGTTTTCTGCAGGTTTGGGCCGTTCTTCTCTCTCAATGCGGGGTTAAATATGTCAGAGCGAAGAAGCCTGCCCACTTCTTCCTGAATCTCTTGGAAGTGCTTCCGTCTGAACACCACCCAGGCCACATATGTACAGAAGTTGTAGAAGCACTAAACAGAAACAGAATCCAATCTTATTGAATATGGCTGTGCTATCGCGAAAGCCACAGCATACAAAGGGGAGGCCCAAATTACCTGCTGGCATAACTCCACTGAAGTCAACGGAGATACATCCACATAGAATCTGACCCAGTATTACAGCATATTCTTTGCAGTAGATACTTGTGACACAGTAAAATGTCTGACGCTTCCCACAACCGATGGCCGTTTTTAGAGCCAAACACCCTGAGTCCTGTTTGGTATGCTTGTGTTTCAGTTGGGAACACTAGTGTCTCCCCACATTGAATCACTGCAATGTCATAGGGATTAAGTGGAGAATAGGACATTACTTTTTAAAAAATTTACCGAGAAGACTGGAAAAGAAATTACATACCGAATACTACTGCGAGAAATGAGATCACCGCATCTCATCCTTGCTTTGGCAACTTCAGTATCAAAAGACCAAAGCTTAGATGTTCACCTAGTTAACGCCTGATTAAATACTAGGGATACTTGGCACAGGCTGACCGTGTCCTCAGTACACAGAATTTCTGCTAAGACCTGGTCTATGCCAGAAACTTACAAAACTATAGCTACATCTGTCAGGTGTGAAAAATCCACACCTCTGAGATGTAGCTGTGCTGACCTAGCCCCTGATACAGACAGCACTAGGTCAATGGAAGAATTCTTCTATTAACCTAGTAACAGCCTGTTGGGGAGAACTATTTTGTTGGGAGAACCCCTCCCATTGGTGTAGGTGGTGTCTACACAGAAGTGCTACAGCTCAGCAGCTGTGCTGCTGTAGCGTTTCAGGTGTGGACAAGCCCTAAATAAGCACATCACAATCCAGTGGAGCCCAAAATATCGTATTGGTTACAAATGTTTCCTATGAATCTGGTGAAGTATGGTATCTGGGAAATTAACTGTCAAAACCTGTTCACTGAGCTATTCTTGCATAGACATCTAGAAACATTATTATGAATGATGGGAAATGTTATTGTCGTCTTTAAGACAGTTACATTTCTGAATCACACAGTGCGAGGCTCACAGCTGCAATTGTGATCTTTGGATTTAACCTGAATGGAAGTTTCAAACTGAACTCTATTTTCTTACTGAATTTTTTTTTTTTGCTTTGTTATTGAAGGGTTGCTCATGATGATTTTGAGCTGCTTTATTTTATTTTCTGTAGGGACAAAGAGGAACAATTTGAGTAAAAGAGCACACAAAGTGATATAAAACACAGGACAAAATTGGTGGCCGATCCACTTTCTTAGTATCTTGTTGCAGGAACAATTCTGAGGAAGTGTGTGTTAGTGACAATTTAAACAACTCACTGCTTTCTCCACCTCTAGCTGTCCTAGCCCAAAGCCTCAGCTGAAGCCATACTAATTTACACCACTGACTTCCACAGAGTTAAGTCAGCTTAGACCAACTGATGATCTGGCCCAATATCTTGAACCCAGGGCAGCTGCCACTTCTGACACTTCCTCATTTCATCTTATTCTAGGATCAGTGAAAAAGCTCAGTGTCTATCCGCAAATGTCTCTTTCTTACCTCAAAGAACTCTCGGTCCTTCCGTGTTGATGATGTTTTTCTCCTAAGACAATCAACAATAGCACAAAGTTAATAGCCGGAGCTATGCTTTCAAGTCTCTGAACAGCATACTGGACACAAATCATATGGCTACCACCAAGCTGACTTTTCACCAGCACGGTAAGGCTGGTTGCTGAGCAACCATCTTTACCAGCAACACAGAGGCTCAGTGTCCAAGAGAAAGGCAGAATTTCTGCACTGACTCAGAAAGAAAAGAAAGAAAATGCACAACACTCTGTGGCTTAGCTACTCAAATTGGCCAGAGACGATTTGGAGGTGCTGAGCACCTGAAGCTCCCATTAATTTCACATAGAGTTTGGGATTCTGTGTCTATTAAAATCAGGCCCTGGTCTAACTTCGCAACCACTGAAGTTTTTCAATAGAAAAACTCTCCTTGACTTCAATGGATGCATAGCTAGGGTGGGAGCAATATCAGCTCAAAGCTGAGAGACAATACATGAGACATGGACAGGAGAGGATTTCTGGTACTCAGAGAGGAAATGTGAAACTTGAAGAAGAATGATAAAGCTTTAGGAGAACGACCTCTGTTAAAGTAATAGTAGCGTTCCTTGTGAAAGGCTTGCTCTGGAAGTACGTCAATCTGATTGACACGTGTGCCAAGTATTTGGGACACCGGGCCAGCTAACCCCTACCATGGGCATACCTGTAGATCTGGATGGCAGAACCCCAACTTAGGAGGAGACATCTAATCATTCTTCCAGGGGGCAGATTTTGCTTCCATGGAATGGAGAGCAATTTCCCCCCTACTCCAGGCCCTACAGATTCCTGCAGGATCTGGGTAGATCCTAAGGGATGTGCAAGAGTTTCTGTGCCTCCAAGCCAGCACTCAGGGCCACTGTAGCTTTCCCTGACTGCCTAACAGTGCAGCGCCAATTGTTCCACACAACCAGGGCTTCCCCAGCTGCCACTGTACCCAGAAATTCCATACAGAGGGGAGAGCAAAAGTGATATGCTCTAGGCTGCATGAATTGTTCACAGGCATTTTTACTGGCCAGGGGAAAGATGTGCATCCCTCCCAGCCCCGCTCCATTCCTTTGCCCTCTTTCCCCAAACCTGACACTTCCCCAGCTGCAGATCCCAAATCCCATGTGCTACACAGGGTCCAAGGTAAGGGGAGGTGATGGCACAGAGGCAGCTGACTCCCTTCAGCATAGGAAGGGTAGGAGCCCCTGAGCTTAACAGTGGCCCATGGTCACTGAGGAATTCTAAAGTCACTCCAATGTATTTTGTTGCTCATCCGTACCTGTAATGCGCTATCAGCCACGAACATTATAATTGTGAACTCTAACAGTGCATTAAGTAAAATGACCCTTTACGAGCTGATTTCACCTTTTAGCACGATGTAGCTTGTACAGTCCCTTAATGACAAAATCCTCCAGCTGCTTTCTGCGTTCTAGGAAACCCAACCACTCTAAACGAAAGAGTGACAGAAAATAGCCTTTCAAGTGGAGCCCAGGAGGGCTGTGGCCTCCATCTCTCTCCCTTCCAGTGCTAACCATGCAGGGGGAGGTTAACCCAAGAAAACAGCTCAAGGTAAAACTTCCTAAAGTTAGTGGAAAACTTTAGTTCCTCTTACTCATTAGCTAAGAGAATGATGGTGGAGCTAGGAGAAGGGTGAACTTCAACAAGCTCAGGATGGGGCATTGTAAGAAACATGTGAATGTCTAAGTGAGTGATATGCATCCCGTGCACTAAAAACCCAGTCAGAAGGAGTTTGTAGAACTGCCAGTGAGTCTGCGGAAATGAATGCATTAGACACAGTGGAGGAAAGTGCAGCCAAACCCAGACGCTACATTAAGCAGAGGCGTGAGTGCTTATGAAAACACAATGTTCTCGAGCTTTTATAGGATCCTGCATGCTCTCTGATCCACTGCTATGTGTTTTATGGACCTGGGACCACAACAAGCTCTGGGTGAGTCCTGCCTCAGACTTCAAGTGAGGCCCCACTTTAGCCATATTTGTGTAAGTTAATATATGCAGCTCTGGGGACACAACCTATTTTTTCCCATTATGACAAAAAGCCCAGAAGGAAATTGGCACTATAAAAAAATTGCACAATCTGTCCCAGCAGTTTCAGAGGAGAAAGCCAGACACACCTATTCCTTCCTCAGGGTTGGAGACATAAAAGAACTAAAGCTCATACATGCAAACAGGTTTGCTCGGGAACTCCTCAAAACACAGTCTGAGATAACATCAAAATAGGACTCCTAAGCTGCGCTTCACAAACATTTCAATCATTATTAAATTCCATGTGGATACTATTTGAAGCTTCACGCTACTCTTCCTCCAGAATAGACTCCTTTCTAAACCCTTGGAGAAAACTTAACAGGAACAATTAATAATTTAACAGCTGGATATAAATAATTATAGTACAGCTGGGTGGAAAATGCTTTCCCATCCCTGGAAAAATATTGAGATTTCAAAAAAAAAATCCTATTCCAAATTGGGACAAAAAGTCAAAATCTCAAAAATTGTCACAAACCAACAATCTGAGAAACAACCAGGTTTGGGTCAGTTGAAACATTTCATTTCAACCTTTTTGAAATGTTTCAGTTTTGACCTTTTTTGCATTTTTTTTAAATATAATTAGCTTAGATTTCTAACTGAAAAGTCATATGAAACCAGAGCAACAAGTTTTGTCATTTAAAAAATGCTTAAGTGTACTATTTTAGAAATTGCAAAACTTTTTTCCCCTGAAGTTTTTCTCATTGAGAAATTAGTGGAAACTGATCCTGTCCCATGAACTGTTTCAAAGAATCAGTATTTTCCAACAAAAACACGGAATTGAAAACTTCTCAACCAGCTCTAATAATTAGTAAATGTTGATCAGTGTGACAACTGAGGGCCCTCGCCCATGCTTGGACTGGCTGGAGGTCAGGTGTAATGGCAACTATTGCCTCCACAAGCAGTGTAGAGTCAAGGTCAATGTAGTTAGGTCAGTGCAGTGTCAGTGTAGACACCATATTGCTTATGTCGACTGTTACTGGCTTTCAGAAGCCGTCCCACAATGCCCAACACTACAATCAATACAAGTGCACCTGGCGAGGAGTCATCATCGGGAAAATTATTCAATGCATTTCCTTACTTTCCACGAGCCATGTGATGCTGCTCAGCCATTCCTAGTCCAAGAATAAGGAGGCAGTACACCTTGGCAAGGTGTGTCTTGGTTACTGCTAGCTTAGCCAATGTCTCCTCCAGTTCTTTTTGGTCTAACACACTGGGGTTTCTGTTTTAAAAGAAGGAAAAATAATTATTTTAAAGGCTCTTCTGTTTAGAGATATGTCTCAATGTTTATGAAAGGAAAGAATCTGCATAAACCATCACACCACATGAACCAACCCAGAGGACTCGTTTACAGTCAGATTGATTTAGATCATTTTCAGGGCTGGTGAGGCAACACGGCATGGGACTTGACCCCATAAGCTCTCTCTCACCCTGCAGGGTTTGCAAGCTCCACATCCACAGACTGCCAGCGGAATCTCTCTGGTCTTACCAGGGTTCTGAACCCTTCTTGTAGCCTAGACATGGACCCTCAGGACTTCTTGCAAGTTCAGATATATACCCCAGTCCTGCAAATGGATCTGTATATGGGCACACTTCATTGTACGATTGGGGCCATGCTGAGCAAACATCTCCAAAATCCTTCCAAAAAGTGCTGAAAGGTTCTCAGCCTCTTTTAGGACAAATTAGTAAAGCAAATGTAGAACTCTCAGCCTAAACCATTTCTGAAATACGAGATTTCAGGAACAATAAAGGTAGAAGATTACTTTTAGAAAGTGAAGAAAACCCTTGTTTTTATGTTTTATAGCTCAAACTGCCACCCGGGGGTGAAGTGACTTTCACTGCTTATTGGAAGGATGGCTGGTTGAGGTTGGAGTTCTTTGCTCAGTGAATCTATACCTGTAAGAAATCTGCTATGACCCAGGCTGGGATTCAGTCAGAAGAGCACCAAGTGAAGATAAAACACAGAGGTTGTCTTTCTTGACCATACCCAGATCTGGAACCAGATTGACGGGGTCATGGGAAAAGGCATCTAGATGAACCCAGAGAAGCTTTGACATAAATGCCTCAATAACCTTCCAAAGCAAGAATGTTTGAAACACAGAGGTAATTGGTGAGTTCAGTCAAGTTACGTACTCTTTAGCAAGAGCCTAACTACTCAGTGTTTCAGTGGACAGCCTCTTGCCTTTCCAGATAGAGACACTAGCAATTTCAGGACCTGCAGGCTGTCTTTCACCAGCCATGAGATCATCTTACTGGTCACAGGCCCCAGCTCTACCAGTGAATCCAAGACCACCGTATGTGACATCACATTTATAATTTATGTATCTCATTTATTTATTTATGACTAAGGCTATGTTTTAGTCATGAGTATTTTTAGTAACAGTTATGGACAAGTCACCGGCAGTACACAAAAATTCATGGCTCATGACCTGTCCATGACTTGTACTATATATTCCTGACTAAATCTTGTGGGGCGGCAACTTGAGGGTTTCACAGGTGCTTGTAGAGGGGCAGCCCGGGAAGAAGTGCAGGTGCTCATTGGGGTGGCATCCCTGGCAGCACCACAGGTACTCAGGGGGGGTAGCCCGGAGGTTCTGTGGGTGCTGGGAAGGGAGCAGCCCGGAACACTGGCTGGAGCTGCAGGGGATGGGCAGCGGTACGCAGTCCAGGATCCGCACTGGTGCTGGGTGGAGGGGGGGTTGTCGGGGCTGGCAGACTCCCTACCTGGCTCCTCATGGATCCCCGAAGCGTTGACATGTCCCTCCCTCAGCACCTAGTTCTACACGCTATCTCCACCTCAAGTGCCGGCTCCACAGCTCCCATTGGCCGGGACCTGAGGGAGGGACGTGTCACCATTTCCAGGGTGCCCGCCCAAAAAAGCACCAACCACAACCCTCACCTCCTCCCACGACCCAACCCCCAGCCCTGAGCCTCCTCCCAGTGCAGACACTGTGTTACTTATGTTGATTGTTACTGGCTTTCAGGAGCCGTCCCACAATGCCCCACTGACAGTACAATCAATACAAGCACTCGCAGTGAGGACATGCACCGTTGACACAAGGAGCACAGTGTAGACTCGCACAAGTGATGTAATTACTGCAGAAGCTGCATGCCGACATAAGTTAGGTTGACTTAATTGTGTAGTGCAGACATGGTCTTACATGGTCAGACAGACACCTCACTTATGGATGTGGAGTTTATCGATGCTACAGACAGGACTGACAGAAGCGGGGTGCGGAGCCCGGGGCGGAAGTGATGGATTTGTCTCTTCTGGGACTGACTGCATCAACCAATTGCACCAGCCCAGGGCCCCCCAGACCACAGAGCCCAGAGCGGTTGCCCCGATTCGCCTTACCCAGGAGACGGCTCTGCCTGCAGAGCCAAAGACAAATCCCCAGCAGTCTGCCCCACAAAAACAAACCAGTCATATTAAAGCTCTATTTACAAATGGATTATAAAGGATTCAGTGAGAGAAGCAGAAGAAACACAGAAGGAGACAGAGAAGACTGTAAGGAATTACCAGGTATAGCCACAGAAGCACTAGTAGAATAATGCTGAGAAAAAGCTGAGAGAGAGAGAGAGAGATTTTAGTAACAGTGCTAGCTGAAAAGAGGCTTGGAAGTCTGAGCAAAGACACTATCTCCTGTTGTTTGATTCCTCCTGTGTTCATCAAAACAGGACTTTGTTCACTCTTTGTAAATAAACAGGAGTGCATCGAAGAGATAACTGATTCTGTTGTCAAGTTCTCCTAATGAAACCAACCCACGGGACCCTGCATTTTGTCTAGCCACTTGGGTCAAAATCAGATAACAGTATATAACCATCTCACATATACTTCTCATGCTGCAACATGCTAATAACATCTAGTCACACTTTATAAGCCATTTATAAGTGTAGCCCTAAAACAAAGAGTGGCCCAAAAATCAAATCTTCCTGAGGCACAAGACCACAGATGAAAAATTTCAGGCAGAATCTATTTGTGTGGGGGTTGAAATCAGGCATATGATGGAAAGCTACTTCAACCTTAGCTACTTTGGAATTTCTGTTTTAGCTCCATAATATATGGGCATTAATTTGGCAGGTAACCTGGACATAACAAACTGCTAAGGTAGATTTGGGCAAATTACAGCCCACGGACCACATCTGGCCCTTGGGACCATCCTGTCCGATCCCTGAGCGCCCGGCCGGGGAGGCTATCCCCAGCCCTTCCCCTGCTGTCCCCCTTCCCCTGCAGCCACACCAGCAGCACTCTGGGCATCAGGGCTGCGAGCTCCTGCGGGGCAGCGCAGCAGCGTGTCTGGCTCTGGCCAGGTGCCGTGGCTGCCAGACATACTGCTCTGAACAGGATGGTAAAGGGACGGGGACCCAGAGGGTTGGATAAGGGTCAGTGGGTCCCGGGGGCAGTCAGGGGACAGAGAGCAGAGGGTGGTTAGATCGGGCGGAGGTTCTTCGGGGAAGTGGTCAGAGGACAGGGAACAGAGGAGTTGGATAGGCTTGGGAGTCCCGGGGGGCCTGTCAGAGGGCAGGGGGGTGGATAAGATTTGGGGTAGTCAGGAGACAGGAGGGTTTGGGGTTTGGGGTGGCAGTCAGGGGACAAGGAGCAGGAGGTGTTGGATGTGTCGAGGGTTCTGAGGGGGGCAATCAGGGAGTGCGAAGTGGGAGGGGGTCAGATACAGGGCGGGAGCCAGGCTATTTGGGGAGTAGTGAGCAGTATGTCTAGGACTATATGTTTGTAGGATTGGGCCCTCCACCCTTAACACTGTAAACTGTGCCTGTTTGTCTCAGCATTTCAGAACATACCCGTAATGCTCCCCTTGTACAGAAAAGATCTTTACATTCAAATGTCCCAACAGAGACAGAAATGGGAAATCTAGTCTGTAGCTACTATGAGCCCAATCCTGCTGCAGTCCTTGCTCATGTGTGGTGTCCCATTGAAGCAACATTACTATTCACTTGAGTAAGGCCTGCCAGCACAGGGAGGGTCAGCTCTTGTGTCCTTTAATCAGTAAAGTCTCTTACTTACACCATAAAAGCTTTGGGTTTCTTTTCCAGTGCAATTTTTTCCAGATAACACGATAAATAGAAAAGCAGAGCCATGAGGAACTTATCCAGCTGCTTATTCCTAAATGGAAGACAGCAAGATTACCTTCATGTATGTAATACTACTGATGTAAGGCTGAACCTAAAAACAAGTCCTTACCCCAAAGCACCTACAGTCTACCAACACTTAATACTTGGCCTAGAGCTTCCTACCCTAGTAAACCTATTCATAGTAGTCAGCACTACACCCACTAGTAAGGATTTGCAGGGACATGCCCCTATAGAAATACTAATCAATACAGTCCAAGAAACATGCTGAAGACTGTATCCGCATGAGGACGTTCCAGGAGATGGGCCTTCTGAAGCAGGTGGGTTATAAAACATCTGACTTCTGTGTACAAAATACATCAAGTGTGGAACCTGCATTTAAAAGTCCAAGCAGAAAAATACCTCTCTTCTCAAGTGGTCATTGCCTTAGGGCTAGATTGTGACTATAGGCAGGGCCCTGAGCAAAAGGTATCACCCCACTGTGCTTCAGGGACATATCTCTGAGGTACAATTTCTTCTCCGCTTCCCTCTTGTTCTGGGGAGCAGGGAAGTAATTTACTGCTGACAAATACCAGCAGCAAATTCTGACACCTTCCACACCAGCTCAGCAGTTCCAGTATTGGCAGCGCAGAACAAAGGCTCCACCTTGTTCTTTCCTCCCTCCTAGGGCCTTGTGCCAGCCTGTTGTGTGGGGAACCTAGCCCTTGGTAAACACAGTGAACGACCTTCCATAAGAGTAAGGGAATTAACTCGCTGTATTCTGTTAGGGCTGAAATGCATTTGGTAGCACATTCCACTGAATTTTACAGATGGGAGATTTAAAATCTCTAATATTTCGCTCTCCACTTTATACAAACTGTGAATCCATCACCATCAGTTATTGAAACACACAGCACACGCACACACACATACACACAAAATTCTTAGAACAAATACCAGACCACTTACCTCAGAACTGCTGTAAAAGATGGTATATGATAAGATTCATCTTCTTGTACCAGAAACAAAGCAACATCTAAAAATGCACAAAGTAGAAAAAATTGATGTCAAAAATATTTCTGAGGAAAAACTTTTAGAGGAAATACTTTTCTAATCTGTAAGGATAACACTGTGCTGAGACCAAATAACAGGGTTTACTCACATTTAACATCGTCTAATGTAATACATTCATTTTGTCTCCGCTTTGACAGCGTAGGGGATTTCTCTTCCTGTATATTCATTCTTTTCTCAGCGAATCTTGCACCAAACAAATCTCGAAACATACTAGGAGTCGATCTACAAGCAGAATTTAAAATACACTGTTAATTCCACTTATTTCCACAATCACACACAAGTTTGCTGTTAACAGCTGGGATGTTCTCTTTTCAGTTGATTCAGTTTAAAGGTGAGATTGGTAGCTAAAAAACATTTGATGAATAGTGTGACATTGCATGCTATGATTTTAGGAAAATATGCTAATGAGTGTGAATATAATGTAACTAGAATATGCTTCATGAAAAAGGTCTCTTGTAAGGTATCATTACAAAGCTTATAATCTGAGAGTATGGTCATCCTATTTGTAAGTATGTATCACTCTTGTATCTGAAACTAGAAATATGAAATATAACTCTCAGGGCCTATTGTAATTGTGCAAAGTGTGGGCCATTAATGGGCCAACATCTGAGTGTTAGAGACAGAAACACTTCTTAAGCTGCTTTCAGTTAAGCCAGCAGTTCGTGGAATGTGGTTCAGACCTGGGTTTGTGTTTGTAGCCGGCAAGTGTGTTTGACACAACTAGGCAGGGTTCTGGAGTCCCAAGCTCGCAGGGAAGGCAGGGGCAGAAGTAGTCTTGGCACATCAGTTGGCAACCCCAAGGGGGTTTCTGTGATCCAACCTGTCACAAATGCTCTTAAGTCTTTCTTTCTTTCTTTCTTTCTCTCTTTCTTTCTTTCTTTCTTTAACTATTGCAAGTAGACCACATTCAGTCAGCCAAGGTTCTCAACTCTTCAGGAGCACTTCTGAATGTGGTTCTTTCATTTGGTAATATAATTAATATAATAAATAAATTAGGTCAAGGACATTTCAGGTTATGGGTGGTAAAGATGAAAGTTAACTGTACCTTTTAGTGTATGCCAATCTAGTCCATGTGTAACAAATAATATGGTAACAACAAATGTAATCTTCAAAGTGCATTACAAACATGAATTAATTAATCCATCCTCACAAGATGCCTCTCAACAGATAAGTATTACTGTCCCATTTTAACAGAAGTGGAAACAGTGGCAGAGATGTTCAGTGACTTGCCCATGACCAAAAGGAGCTGGAGTCAGAGCTAAGAATGGACATTAGCAGTTCCTGGCTCCCAGTCCTGTGCACTGACTACTAACCACACAGCCTGAACTAACTGCTGAAGTAACAGATTACTTTCTGCCTTACATACTTTGTTAAAACAAAATAAAATATAAATTCTTAAAACTATGGGCAAAAGGTCCCTCCCAAATGATGCTGCTTTCCTGTTTTAACCAAGTGAGTTTTAAGTGGAATACCTGTCTAGGGTTTTAGTACCCATTTCCTGAAAATGGATGGTTTTGCCCTTCTTGAGTTTCTCTTTAGCATCTGTGGCAGGGATGGAGCTGTAATACATATAGAGTGAACATTCAGAAAGGTGAAGTGAACATTCAGAAAGGTGAAGTGCAACTGTGCAACAAATTCAGGATATTCTGCAATTTAACACCCCCATGTCTGGGCCTCCCTGTGCCACTGAGACTAATCTCTGAACTGTGATTGCGGGTCAAGGTATCACTATCAGACATTGCTTTTGCTATCCATCAAGGCAGGTTTAGAAAGGGACAAACACATCTGATGTATTTCATATACTCCCACTCCTGCATCTGCCACACAGAGCACTGCAAGGTAGGAGAAAGATAGGAAATGAAAGGTTGTTTCATTTCCTGACCTACGGCCTGTTCCTGCTCCCACTGAAATCAATGAGCATGGGACTGGGCTCTTAGTCCTCTTTTGTCTCAGCGAGAATAGGCTTGAAAGCGGAGCCATCTTGTTCTAGAATTTGCTGTCAGGGTCCCTGTGGGATGCAAGAAACTGAGGAAACCCCACTAATCCTTACAGCAGAGAGGCTGATAGACTTGCTGGGACCCAATCTTTAAAAGGGCGTGTGTGATGGGCAGACAAGGCAGCCACAGTAGGGAAGAGACACTATACACAGGAGGAATCCACACCTGAGGGAGATCTGGAATGCATATGAAAGGGGAGGGGAGGCAGAAAGTGGGAGTCATGTGCCAC
This sequence comes from Dermatemys mawii, assembly GCA_007922305.1. Classification (NCBI taxonomy): domain Eukaryota; kingdom Metazoa; phylum Chordata; order Testudines; family Dermatemydidae; genus Dermatemys; species Dermatemys mawii. The sequence continues at coordinate 82,155,621 of ML677332.1, forward strand.
TAGTGCTAAATTATCTGCCCTGCATGGACATACTCATACTGTCAGCTGTTTCAGGAAAGAACAGGGAGCCTATATTTTTCTCAGTGGAACAAATTTTTTGCAGATTTTGGCCCATTAAAGCCTTAATCCACAACTGCCACAAAAATGTCAAAAATAATAATGTTTAAGGGCAATATCACCCCTTGAAAGGCGCAGTTGTATTATGCCTATAGTTCCTGGGTGCTTGAAAGTACTTCAGGGTCGGACATAGCAGTGGACACAGCTCCATGTCTTCAGTGAAGTTGCACCCAATGCATCAGTTCTGAATTTGGCCCTTGGTTTTCAGAGCACTGTCTCAGGCATGTGCCTACCTGATCTAACATGCCTTGCTGGAATCCTCTTGTAGTGAATTCTGCTGGTGAGTAGTGCAAAGCAAATGTCACTAACATATTCATTATTTCTATGGCAAATTGCTCTTTCCATTAATCTACTGGGGTAAATGACAACACGTTCCACAGGGTTAGCGTTAAAAAGCTATTTCTTCCACAGGGAAAACAAAATTGGGGAGGATGGATAGCTCAGTGGTTTGAGCATTAGCCTGCTAAACCAGCATTGTGAGCTCAATCCTTGAGTGGGTAATATGGGGCAAAAATATGTTGGGTGATTCAATCAGAGATTTGGTCTTGCTTTAAGCAGCAAGTTGTACTAGATGATCTCCTGAGGTCCCTCCCAACCCTGATATTCTATGTAGGGTCTGGTCCTACACTTCATATGTAGGCAAAACCCCATTGGGATTCAATTTTATCTGCATAAGGACTAATGGATCAAGGCCTTAGTTTATACATTTTTAAAAAAATTAACTTTTACCTTAAAAATTCAAGTGTGTTGGTATCCTCTTTCCAGTACCACACCCCTGGGACTATTTTTATCATCTACAAAAATTAAAATACAATGTCATATATAAACTCTTTAACTACTTTTTAAAATCTAATCCAGGCATATTCTCAACCCAATTAAACAAAGTATTTATAATACAAACACTACGTAGTTTGACCATAGGCTGGTCTGTCTCAATTGTCCATTTCACCCACATGTTGTCATGTAGGTCCCCGAGAACTGATTCCTGAGCAGGCCAAACAGACAGAATCTTTGGGATCAAAAACTGACTGATTAAGAAGAGAAAAATGGGGTTTTAATTCTTTTTTTCTTATTTCAGATTCCAAAGAAGGCCTGGAAGGTTTGCTGGAGGATTTAACTTTTTTTTAACATTAAAAATTTAAATCATCCTTACATTGGAAGAATCTGGAAATCCAGTAAATGCAAAGCTATTAAGAACAGAAAAGGGTTTTAGTCAGTCTCTTTAAAACACATTTTTTGTTTGTTTCTGGAAACGTCTATTCAACTTCAAGGACTATTTAAGATTATGGAAGGAAAAAAAACAAACAAAAAATGTGACAAAAAACAAACAAAACAAAACACCAAAACCTTTCAGTCTTCTTTCTACATTATGGCAGGCAAGCAGTTTAATTTGTATTGAAGTCTTTTGATAGCAAAGAATTATAATTTTCACTAATACAGTACAGCACCTTCCACCACCAGAAGATCTCCAAGAAGGCAAGTTCCCTAGGAGGTTAGTGTTGCTAACAATAGGTGTGCGGACGGGGTGTGCCAGGGGTGGGCAAGCTCGTCCTGCCCGGCATGACTGCACCTCCAGCCAGGGAGGCTCCCCCCCGGTCCCGCCCCCACCTTCCCCCATCCCCCAGAGCCTCAGCACCCCGTGTCCAGGAGCAGCTCTAGACAGCGTTGCAACGGCATGGCTTTGACAGGCCCTCAGCTCCTGCCTCTCGGAGCTGCGTGGTAAGGGGGTGGGACTGCAAGCTCCCGCAGGCTGAGCAAAAGGAGCTCAGGCCCCTCCGTAGCCACACCACTGCAATGCTGTTAAGGGCCGCTCCTGGACACGGGACACTGAGGCTATGGGAGAGGAGAGAGGCGGGGGTAAGCGGCATGGTAAGGGGGCCAGGACCGGGGCGGAGGGGTTGGATAAGGGGCAGGGAGTCCCGGGGGGCAGTCAGAGGAAAGGGAGTACGGGGGTGGATGGGGCAGAGGTTCTGAGGGGGATGGGGAATGGGGGGGTTGGATAGGGCATAGGAGTCCCAGGGGTCTGTAAGTAGGCGGTGGAGTGGATAGAGGTCAGGACAGTCAGGGGGCAGGGAGCAGGGGAGTTGGGTAGGGGGTGGAGTCCTGGGGAGTGGTTAGGAATGAGGGGTTTCTGGAAGGGGCAGTCAGGGGACAAGGTTGGGAGTTCTGGGGGGGCCTGTCAGGGGACAGAGGTCTGGAGAGGGGTCAGGGCAGGCAGGGAGGATGGGGGGTTGGGAGTCCTGGGGGTCTGTCTGCGGGTGAGGGTGTGGATTAGAGTCAGGGACAGGTAGGGGGTAGGGTCCTAGGAGGGCAGTTACAGTGTGGGGAGGTCTCAGGAGGGGACAATCAGGGGACAAGGAGCAGGAGGGGTTGGGAGTTTTGAGGGGGGCGGGAAGTGGGAGGGAGTAGATGGAGGCGAGGGTAGGGTGGGGGCTCCCTGGGTGCACACCCTAATGAAATGTGCTGCACACGCATATGTCACTAACATGTTAGTATCATTAACCTTTTAGAGGGGCAGAAATTGAGGCACAAAGTCATTTTCCAAAAGTCCTCAGTGGAGCTCGAAAGAAAACCTAGGAGTCCAGACTCCAGTAGAAGAGGTACTACACCATTCTCCTCTCCCCTACATTAATAGTTAGAGCTAAAATAAACAGCAGGCAAGCAGATCACCTTTGTTCCCTTAAAGTAGGGGCTTTCAAACTACGGCTGGCCCGCGGCTTCGATTTGTCGCGCCCCCCGCCAGTTGAGCAGGCACGCTGAGCAGACACATGGAGAAGCCACCGCTCCCCCGTCCCCCGCGTGAGCTACTGCCGGCGGCCGCATGTGTGGAGAGGTGAGTGCTCCCATGGCACAGCTGGAGGAGCAAAGGTGTGGGGGAGCGGCAGTGGCTGGAAGAGCAAAGGGAAGGGGGGTCATGGC
>ML677332.1:82167733-82212653 GCA_007922305.1 Dermatemys mawii
ATATATATATATATATATATATATATATATATATATACACACACACACACAGAGAACATGAAAAGGTGGAGGTTGCCATACCAACTCTAAGAAACTAATCAATTAAGGTAGGTAAACTATTATCAGCAGGAAAAAAAAACTTCTGTAGTGATAATCAGGATGGCCTTTTTCAAACTAGCAGGTGTGAATAACAGTAGGGGGATACTTAACATGGGGAAATAGATTGCATTTTGTGTAATAACCCAGCCACTCCCAGTCTTTATTCAAGCCTAATTTAATAGTATCCAGTTTGCAAATTAATTCCAGTTCAGCAGTTTCTCATTGGTGTCTGTTTTTGAAGTTTTTTTGTTGAAGAATTGCCACTTTTAAGTCTGACCAGTGAGACTGAAGTGTTCTCCTACTAGTTTTTAAATGATTCCTGATGTCAGATTTGTGTCCAATTACTCTTTTGTGTAGAGACTGTCCAGTTTGCCAAGGTACATGGCAGAGGGGCATTGCTGGAATGTGATGGCATACATCACATTGGTAGATGTGCCAGTGAATGAGCTTCTGATGGCGTGGCTGATGTGATTAGGTCCTATGATGGTGTAACTCAGGGGTTCTCAAAATGGGGGTTGGGACCCCTCAGGGAGTCGCGAGTTATTACATGCGGGGTTGTGAGCTGTCAGCCTCCACCTCAAACTCCGCTTTACATTCACTGTTTATAGTGGTGTTAAATATATTTTAAAGTGTTTTTAATTTATAAGGGGGTTTGCACTCAGAGGTTTGCTCTGTGAAAGGGGTCACCCGTACAAAATTTTGAGAACTAGTGTAACTTGAATAAATATGTGGACAGAGCCCGGTGCCAAAAGACTATGGAGTACTTGTGGCACCTTTTGATCTCTTGAATTAAAGAATACAGCAAAGACAGAGAGTGTTGATTACATTGTTGACTGCTCCCAATATATATGCAAATACACAAAAACACAAACATTATCTCCCCATTATGTCTTTTAAGGTTGAATTTGAGTAATTTATCTTGCAGGACGCTTAACCCTTTCTGGTCATGTGTCACAGCAACATTGGCTATAACAGTACCATGCTAACGCCAGTTCTAACTTTCAGGTGACATTGTCAATAAGAAACAGGCAGCATTATCTTCCATAAATATGAACATACTTATTTGTCTTAGTGATTGGCTAAACAAGAAGTACGAGGACTGAGTGGACTTGTAGACTGTTTGGCATTGTTTTGTAAAAAAAATACTACATTTGTAAGTTACACTTTCACAATAAAGAGGTTGCACTACAGTACTTGTATGAGGTGAATTGAAAAATACTATTTTTTATCTTTTTTACAGTGCAAAAATTTGTAATAAAAATAATATAAAGTGAGCATTGTACACTTTGTATTCTGTTTATAACTGAAATCAATATTTTGGAAAATGTAGAAAAAAATCCCAAAATATTTATAATTAAAATTGGTATTCTGTCATTAACAGTGCAATTAAAATGGTGATTAATCACAGCTATTTTTAAAATCTAGTTAATCTGATTTGCATTAATTGCTTGTGTTAACTGCAATTAATTGACAGCCAGAAAAATAACCTGGTTTCTAACCATCCTATAGAATTTAACAATTATATCCCTGGTATAGAATTATAAAGGATGATTTAAAAATATAGCTAAGATCTTCTCTATTCAATTCTGTAGGTTTTGAAAGCAATTTCTACAGACTCTTGTTAGTTTCTTCCTTATTAATTTTTACAGGACTTTTCCATAAGTCCTGGCCACCAGAACTGTTTCTTTATAGTGGAAACTCCCAGCCAGCAACCACCACTCTCCAGCTGCCGAGCTCTGAAAGCAGCACCCCCACCAGCAGCAGCAAGGGTAGCAGTACTGCAAACCTGCACCCCCACAATAACCTCGTGACATTCCCCTCCCCAACTGTTTTTTGGATCACGATCCCTACCTACAATTACACCACCTCGAAATTTCAGATTTAAATACAGGTATGTTGCGTCTTACGCTGATTCAACTTACACGATTTCCGCTTTACGCGGTCCGCAAAAACTAAAAAAGGAGAAAAAAATTTAAACTTCTTGCGGGGGGCATAATTTCACCTCCCATTAAAGTCAATGGGTTCTGGCTATATGCAGTTTCCGCTTTACGCGGTAACCGCAGAACGGAACCCTCGCGCAAGACACAACACGCCTGTAGCTGAAATCATGAAATTTACTATTTTTAAAATCCTATGGCCATTAAATTTACCAAAATGGACCATGAATTTAGTAGGGCCCTATCTATACTACAAACTTTTGTCAGCATAGTTCTGTTCATCAAGGGTGCAACCCCCCCTCCCCCCACCATCTGATAGTCATGACAAACTCTCCAATGTAAAGACACCTCTGTCAACAGGAGTGCTACAGTCAGCATAGCTAATTAGAGACAAGGTGGATGAGGCAGTATTATTTATTGGGCCAGTTTCTGGTGGTGAGGCATAAGCTTTCGAGCTTACACAGCACTCCTGAGCTCAAAAGCTTGTCTCTCTCACCACCAGAATCCAGATCAATAAAAGATACTATCTTACCCACCTGGTCTCTCTAATATCTTGGGACCAACAAGGCTATAACAATGCTGCATGCAGCTCAGCTTATGTTATTTGGGAGAGTGTTGTTACGCCAACAGAAAAACTTATTCTGTCAGCATCTACACTTCGAAGTTCTACTGGAAGCACTATACCCAGTAAAGCATTCACAGTACAGATAAGGCTTAAGTCTAAGGGATAAATTACACCCACCTCACTCCCACCAGCATGTTCAATGAAACTACCAAAATCATAGTCCAATATATTTGCTTATTCATCTGTCACCATCTTGGCTGCGCAAAGACTTGGGATGGACTCAAAGACCAGAACCAACTGATGCATTTGGAAAACAGTCACTTTTCTCTAGTCTCCCTTCACAAAACGTTAAAGAAACTTCGTTTTTATTAGCAGGAAAAGTCATCCGTTTAATAGCGAGGCAGGAAATAAAATTGGTTTTACCCTTTATTGTGTGTTCCTCTGAGTAAAAACCGAGTCAGTTTTCTTCAGAGGTGTCTGTTACTTTAAAAATAAAAGACAACCAAACAGTTCTTTGCTTTATTCCCTTTGCTTAAGGACCTCACTATCTTGCGGGCTGCTGAACAGCAATGGCAGATGAAGGAGAGTTTTCCCTCCCCAGAACACATGGAACAGCATCAATACTCCAAACTAAAAAACCAACAAACTTATTAAGAGGTTGAGGCTGGTGTCAGCCCTCGAAAGGGGGAAGAAATGGAGCTCCCTTCGTCTGCCGCTTCCCAAACTTCTCTTTGGTGTGTATTCTCGTTCTGTCTCAGAGAAGGAAAAAATTTGCAGCTTTCCCCACTCCACTGATGCAGTAGAGAGTAAAGGAGAGCAGCGCGATATACACAAAGGGAAGACTCAGACCATGTAAGGGAGAATATCTTGTGGGGTTTATGCTCTTTTATATGTAGAAATTAACCATGTTCTTACAGCTGGAAATACATCTGCAACTGAAGCCTCAGGGTGTTGAAAGAATAGTCTAGTTTGAGCCACCAGTTCACAGTTACTTTCTGATGGGGTAGGTTGAGCAGAATCAATCCCAGCCCTGGAGTTACGGTAAGAAGAAGGGATATTTAACTAGCAAAGCACTTTTTTTTTTAAAACTCAACCAGAAAGTGATTAACTCCAAAAGTTGGCATGTACATAGCTGTGAGTTAAGTCTGAAGAAAGGCATTTTGAAATAAATTTGCTTTAAAAAGATGTGCATGGACTTCTTTAATTTGGTGACTTCTACATAACACTAGGTGTAGTATCTACCTGGAAAAAGCAAATTCTCAGAGTGCAGTTCCTTTTTTCTTTGTATGTGTATGTGCGTGACAGGTGGGAAAGCAGCAGGGAATGGGAAGGACACAACAAAATGCCATCATTAAATTGCACATTTCTTTCAAACTTTTCTGCTTCTCATGTCATATCATATAATGCACAGAACTTTTAAGACCACAATATTTAAAGAAATGACAAGAGGATCCCAGCAAAAATCTGCTGTGCCTTTCCAAGGTTTGCTGACAAGAAAATGAAGATGGTCAGGAAACAGCCACTCCTGCTTTTTAAGATGTTAGAAGGGACTGGGAGTCAGCACAGTTGCAGCCCTGCAGACTGTCTTCCTTGCAAAAGTTGAAACAAATACTGGAGGTTGTAATTCAGCGGTGGGCAAACTTTCAGCCAGAGGCCCATACTGGCTGTCTGAAATTGTAGGGCCACTTAGGGGAAGCTGTGCCTCCCCAAACAACCAGGCATAGCACAGCCCCAACCCTCTGTCTGACCACACCACCGTTTCTCATCCCCTGACAGTCCCCCTCCAAACCTCCTCTCCTTCCTGACAGGCTCCCCACTTCCACTCTCCTGGAGTATTAGTTTATCTAGTTTCAAAAATAGATTGGGGTAGGGCAAAAAAAACCAACAGGTACTAAAGGAGGGTCATGGAAATAATGGCTATTGCAGGCATTCAGCAAAACTCGCTTCTTATAGCGCTCATGAGGGAATAAAACAATGGCCCTTTATCCCTCCTTCCCTTGGTGATCACTTGCTGGAAAAAATCCTGTTTGGTCTCTCCCCTTTAGATGAATCTATCATTAAATAGATGTTTTCCCCCCCACTCCCATAATCACACAACTGTGAACATTTACATTTATAAAGTTAAAAAAGGCTTAACACTGATAATATCCATAACAATTAAGACCAGTTTTGCCCAGCATAACTAACTGACCTTTCCGTCTTACAGTCTAGTAAGGTTTAAGTGGCTTTGAATAATTCAGAACAGCAACAGGCCAAATGAGATTTTGCATAGCTCAATTTTTTTAAACCCATACATCTAGTTTTCCCCAGCAGTAACTAACTTAAACATGTAATAATGGTATGTGTACAAGAACTCAGCAGCAAGTCTACCATTCAGGCAGAGAAATTCTTTATTAAACTGGAATTTTAGAATGCTAATAAAGTTTACAAAATTAAATTTCCTTCAATCTAACCCTTTAGCAACAAGAGTTTAAGATATTAACCATGCTGAAGATGATAGGAGTCCTCTCAACCCTAAAATCTCTATGGGCTTTGTAATGGTGTTTCTCCAAAGACCAGCTTGTCTCATTTGCAAGACTATGAATCTCACTCTCATATGGAAGAGACACAGGTGAAGTGTGCTTAGATTGACCACTATTCAATAGTTTTATTTTAGGTTTGACCACGCCAACTGTGTCATCCTCAGGTTCTTCCACTGGAGGTAGTGAACTTCCAGTCTCCCTCCCCACACAAAAAAGTGGAACATTACAAACAGCAAAACTATTCAGAGACCAGGCACAGCTATGATTAACTGAGGTTTACTCAGCTCTTGATTTTGATGTTAGAAGGAAAAGGTAAGAGTGTCCTTGCAACTATTCCAGTAATCAGCTTTGATAGTCTTTCACAGATCTAATGCTTTAGGTGCTCCCTCTGTTTGGGGACAAGGGGATGAGACCATTTCAGCAAAACAGTAAGTGCGGGGAGGAAAAAAATAAAATACTGCATTGTTAACATTAAGAGTAATTATTCTTTAACCCTGTGTCAACTAACATGAGTTACACTTAAATTTAGGAGTAAGTGTGAGATTGGCCAAAATTTACTTTGACTATTCTCCAGCTAAGCAGTTCAAGTACAGTATATACATTGAACTATTATTGGATCCTTTTTTAGCAATGTATCTAAGATAAGACTCCCTGGAGTAGGGTCCAATGTGGGTCACTGTGATCAATTCTGAAATATTTAGTGTTGTCATTTGAAAAATATGTAGGTGAAACAAGTCTAGGTTGTTAACTGGCCCCTTAGCTCTTAAATAACAGCATGTATGGTTGATCTGACACAGAAGCTGCTTGCATTCAAGGGCAGCTTTAGCCTCAAATTCAAACTTTGTCCCACTTTTCTTAATCTGATCAGGCTTTAGGGTGTGGAAAACACACAGCTTCCCTGCATTAAATCTTGCTGGGGGCAGGGGGAGGAACAGGAGTGGGTGAAGAAATCTAGTTTTGAGCTATCCTTTGAAACTGTAGGCTTATGAACTTTCACATTGACAATCAGATCAACCTAGTACCTTGACTGGAGACAGTTTGCAATAGAGGTAAATTGCAGTTTAAGCCAGTGTTCACAAGTGGCTATGCACTTTCCTATCAACTAGAAATACCACCTAGCTAGTTTTCTGCTATAATATTGGGGAGGGAATTTGTGTTTCATTGCAGGGGTTGATAATTCACTCAGTTCTTAGCAGGCTGGATGAACGGAAATGACAACACTGAAGTGCATTTTAAACCCTTTCCATGATTAGTTTCTCTTGCAATTGTGGGCTTTGGGAAACCAGCCAGTTTAAATCCCTATTCTCACCAGACAGCCTGCAAGCTGTTTTCTGCGAGTCAGATACAGCCCAGCACACCGATCCTTCCCCCTCCCCCCACAGAGGTTAGTTACACGCTAAAAAAAGATGGTGTTTAAACTGCAGGCCACCGGTTTGATTTTTTTTTAAAAAAAATATCTAGCTTATGGAGCCGGGAAGGCAGCCAAGGTTTCTCTAAAGAAAACGAGGAATACTTGTGGCACCTTAGACTAACTAATTACATTGGTTAGTCTAAGGTGCCACAAGTATTCCTCGTTTTCTTTACCGATACTAACAAGACTGCTAGTCTTGAAGGTTTCTCTAGTCTCCTACCCATGCTAGTTGCCTTCCTTAGGCTGGAGAGAGTCCCGAAGCCAAACGCGTTTGGTAACACCTTATAATGGGTGTAGAGGGCTTACAACACATCCATTTTTACCATCCCAACTGATATTATAACGCTGCAGTTCATTAGGACACTAAAACAGAGCTATGCAAGGTTTAGTTCTTGCAACATACGCTGCTCTCTTGGAGGTTTACGAGAAGCTGGGAAGCCGACGGCCTCCAAGAGATTAACAGACTTGCCGTCCGAGGCCAGCCCCCGTATGCTCTTTACACTTAAAACGTTGCCTGGAAAGTTAGCAGCCTGTGCACTATTAGTGGTGTCTATTACAAAACCATATTTAAGTCTCACTTTTTTACCACCCCCTTAAAGGTTCGTGCTTTTAACGTTTTAATCGTAACTAGCAAAAAAAATTTAAAAAAAAGAGGAGAGAAATGCATGCTTTAAATATTTTTATTTTATTACCAAAATTTCCAGATGCCAGACTGGCAAGTATATTTTAAAGCGTTTGGCAGACAGTCTCCATTCATAACCTGAAATGCTTGTCAACAATAACGATCAAGTGGGCACTTCAGAGAAGACACTGAACATGAGACAACATCCAGAAGAATACTAGCATTCGTATCGGAGTTAACAAAAACACTTATCTGCTACTAACCTTATCAAGCTGGACTGCCTTGTCTTTGTAAGCACATAGAAGCAGATTTCTCAGCTTCCTATGCACATCCAAACAATAAACTGTTATTGATACTGAATTAAGGTTAGGAACAAAAAAGTAAAACGGAGAATGGGAAAAATAACTGTCCCTCAACTGTGTAGCGTTCAGTCCAGTCTAGTCCACTTCTTCGATGGTGGGTCCCCCGGCGCCACCGGGTGCGGCGGCTCCTCCCTGGTACAGTTTGGTGATGATGGGGTTGCAGAGTTTCTCCAGCTCCTTCTGTTTGTGCTCGTACTCTTCTTTCTCGGCCATCTGGTTGCGGTCAAGCCAGGTGACCACCTCCTGGCATTTGTCGAGCACCTTCTGCTTGTCTTGGTCGCCGATCTTGCCCTTCAGCTTCTCGTCCTCCACGGTCTGCTTCATGTTGTAGGTGTAGGACTCCAGGGAGTTCTTAGCTGCCACCCGGTCGCGATTAGCTTCATCCTCCGCCTTGTACTTCTCCGCGTCCTGCACCATCCGGTCAATGTCATCCTTGCTGAGGCGGCCCTTGTCATTGGTGATAGTGATCTTGTTCTCTTTACCCGTGCTCTTGTCGGAGGCAGTGACATTCAGGATACCGTTGGCGTCTATATCGAAGGTGACCTCGATCTGGGGGACGCCGCGGGGAGCTGGGGGGATGCCGGTCAAGTCGAACTTGCCCAACAGATTGTTGTCCTTTGTCATGGCCCTCTCGCCCTCGTACACCTGCACCAGGACGCTGTTCTGGTTGTCGGAGTAGGTGGTGAAGATCTGGGTCTGCTTGGTGGGGATGGTGGTGTTGCGCTTGATGAGGGCGGTCATCACCCCGCCGGCTGTCTCGATGCCCAGGGACAGAGGAGTGACGTCGAGCAGCAGCAAGTCCTGCACGTTCTCAGACTTGTCCCCCATGAGGATGGCAGCCTGCACTGCGGCGCCATAAGCGACAGCCTCGTCGGGGTTGATGCTCTTGTTGAGCTCCTTGCCGTTGAAGAAGTCCTGCAGGAGCTTTTGGATCTTGGGAATGCGGGTGGAGCCGCCCACCAGCACGATCTCCTGGATCTGGCCCTTGTCTAACTTGGCATCGCGCAGGGCCTTCTCCACGGGCTCCAAGGTGCCGCGGAAGAGGTCGGCGTTGAGCTCCTCAAAGCGGGCGCGGGTGATGGAGGTGTAGAAGTCGATGCCCTCGAACAGCGAGTCGATCTCGATGCTAGCCTGGGTGGAGGAGCTCAGCGTGCGCTTGGCCCGCTCGCAGGCCGTGCGCAGCCGCCGCACCGCCCGCTTGTTGCTGCCGATGTCCCGCTTGTGCTTGCGCTTGAACTCCTCCACGAAGTGGCTCACCATGCGGTTGTCAAAGTCCTCGCCTCCCAGGTGGGTGTCCCCGGCCGTGGACTTCACCTCGAAGATGCCGTCCTCGATGGTGAGGATGGAGACATCGAAGGTGCCGCCGCCCAAGTCGAAGATCAGCACGTTCTTCTCGCCGGCCCCGGTGCCTTTCTTGTCCAGCCCGTAGGCGATGGCGGCCGCCGTGGGCTCGTTGATGATACGCAGCACGTTGAGGCCGGTGATGGTGCCGGCGTCTTTGGTGGCCTGGCGCTGGGAGTCGTTGAAGTAGGCGGGCACGGTGATGACGGCGCTCTGCACCTTGCGGCCCAGGTAGGCCTCCGCGATCTCCTTCATCTTGGTGAGCACCATGGAGCTGATCTCCTCGGGGAAGAAGGTCTTGTTCTCGCCCTTGTACTCCACCTGCACCTTGGGCTTGCCGCCCTCGCTCACCACGCGGAAGGGCCAGTGCTTCAGGTCGGACTGCACCGTGGGGTCGTCGTACTTTCGGCCGATCAGGCGCTTGGCGTCGAAGATGGTGTTGGTGGGGTTCATGGCGACCTGGTTCTTGGCGGCGTCCCCGATGAGGCGCTCGGTGTCGGTGAAGGCCACATAGCTGGGCGTGGTGCGGTTGCCCTGGTCGTTGGCGATGATCTCGACTTTGCCGTGTTGAAAGACGCCCACGCAGGAGTACGTGGTGCCCAGGTCGATTCCAATCGCAGGCGCTTTACCAGACATGGTGGTGGTGGCTTGCTCAGCTGCCGTTCAAAAGCGCGCTCTTCTCAACAGCTACGGCGCGATCTGCCGTTAGCCCCCAGCTCGCTGTCTTTTATAGTAGCCGCTCGTCTTCTTCTGGAACCTGCCAGAACCCCACCTCCCAATCACCTCGCTCGCCTCCGATCTTTGACCAATCACCGTTCTGAAACCCGGCAGAAGATCCGCCCGACGTCTGCTGACCAATCAACACCGGGGTGCCGTTCTGACCAATCCCTTCGCAATCTTCTCCTCTAGACCAATACCTTTACTGTGCCGCTTCCTTGTCTTTTTCGTCCAATTCAGTTTTGTAGCATTCACGCCGCCTTGGCCAATCACTTCGCTTGGCTCTCCTTTGCCCCCGCCCTGTTACCCGACTCTACCAGAAACTTCCAGCGGACGCTGGTCTGGAGGTTGGGGATTGATGTCACCATTACCCAATAGGATTCGAGCAGTGGGTTGGGCGATGGAACCAGTAGCCCGCTCGAGAGAATCTAGGGGTTTGTTATGCAAATAAGCGTTTCCCTAACCGCCTCTCCGTTTTGCTCTCTGAATGTCAACCGCTGCGGGCGCGCGCCGTTCCCCCGCACGTAGGTGGCAAGCTGGGCCCAGCCGGGGTGGGCTGGCTCCGCCTGATTGGCGGGCTGAGCGGGCGCCGCCAGTCGGCGCGTGCTGGGTGCCCGGCGTGACGCAGTGCAGGCGAAGGGGCGCGGAAGCAACGGGGAGGGTTCCCAGTACGGGCAGGGCGGCAGCCGGCCGAGTTGGGGATGGAGATGAGGCCGAGGGGTGCGGGGCAGAACCTGAAGGAACGGGGGGGAGGGAGGAGGCAGAAGGGTGGCGGGAATAGGGGCGAGGAGAGATGGAGTCTGGGATGGTAGGGGGCGGGGCGGGGTGACTAGGGGACCAGGCGGGGGAGAGGGCGGCATGCCGGGCCTTGGGGGGGCGGACGGAGGGATGGGGGGAAAACAGGTGGGGTGAGGGGCTTGGGAGAGTGGGCGGAGGGATGGGGGAACAGGCAGAGGAATGGGGGGTACGTGGGGGAACTGAGGGAGCAGGCAGAGTGGGGCAGCAGGAACCAAGGGGTCAGGAAATTGGCAGAGATGAGGCAGGAGGTGTGGAGGCTGGTGGGGTAGGAGGGAAGGGGGGAAACAGCCAGAAGGAGAGAACAGGCTGTGTAAATTTGCAGCTTGCATTCCAGTGTTTGTAATTCCTGAAAGTTCACTTCGATGCCAAATGTCATCTTCCAACAATCCAAGAGCTGGTGGGGAATTTACCCTTATTTGGTTGTAATGTAGAAATCTCCTATAGTGAGGAGCTGCAAAGGAAAGGTGTTTAGGTTGGTGTCTGCTTCACTTGGGGGCTATGTCTCCAGTTTGCTGGGATTATGTGAGGAAGAGTTTAGATGCCTCTCACAGACCTGCACAAATCCTTCATTCCTGGAGTGAGTGATTTTACGCACTTAAAGAGTGAGACCTGGAACAGGTCTTAGCCTTGTTTCTGCTTAAATTGGCAGGCTGACAGCCCTCACCTATCCTCTTTCACTCACACAGTTGCCTCATGAATATAGTTGCCTCACACACCCCTGTATATAGTTCTCTCACACACAACACCCACAAACGTTTCCTTTGCTAGTTCATTCCATACAGATTTCTGAAACTGCAGAAGTGTATTTTCACTAGTTTTCTAGCTGCCAAAATGGTAGTGCAGACTGGCGTGTTTTTATGGGAAAAAAGGATGGGCATTTGGCTCTCCCTTTGTAGAGTAGTAGTATGGATTTTAGGACTCCGGTTGCTGTGTATTTTTGCATGGTGACCATTCTTGAAACCTCTCCAAATTTTTGTCTGTTGTGCTAACATAAATGCTGTCACACCTACATTTAGTTGAAGCGTAAGTTGTGAAACTATTAACTCAGAGCTAGATAAAAGTTTTGATGAAAATCTGCTCTTGTTCCCCCATATTACTCTTCCTATCTCTTGACAATTACCAAATACTTCAGTACATTCAAAATATAGTAATAAAGGCAAATAATTGTTTCTGTCTAATTTCTAGGGTAATACTTTGCATTGAGGTTTCTTTCTCATATTAATGCCTTCTCACTTTTAAATATTCACTTTAATGATGTATCCTGACATCTAATTCTGTTGTTTGTAGACTTTATTGACGTATTGGAGATGTCAGATACATACTAGTCACTTCTATTTAATTTGTCCCATTGAGTTTAACTTAGTCTTGCAAAACTGTAATGGAAATTTATCAGCCCAGCCACAATATATAGACATCTTCCATTACCAAGATAATTTATGAGAATGAAAAAACTTCATAATTTTTACTTACCTTTCAAAAGAATTATTCTTACTGGGTGAATAAATTTCTTCAAGGTTTTGTTACCTGGCAGGATAATTCCACATCCATTCCAAATACTGAGAGATTTGAATACCTCTTCCATATATGTCCTATTTTCTACTTCATAGAAGGGCCTAGGTTTATCACAGTAAATAGAAAGATCTTTTTTTCTCAAAGGATTCTAAAGCCCTTTGATATAGGCCATCTGATTTTCATAGGTACAGAATATCTTCTGCTCCCATTGATTTCAGTTGGATTTCTGCAACTCAGCACCTCTGAAAATGCCATGTCACTGCGTTCTGCATATATTGCTCAAATACAGCCATCTTTGGGATGGAATAGGACAGCTCTTAAACAATGCACAACCATAGCACAACAGTTTAGAACATGAGAAAAATGTCATCAGAAACTGTAAAAATGTTATCGTTAGGGGAATGTCCTAGAGATGTCATAGTAATGATACCCCAAACTGTGGAAATGATGACAAAATTATGAAAAGTCATCAATGTGTTTTGTAGTACATGAAATTGCCATTTCAGACTAGTGATCTACCTACTTTGGTATCCTGTCTCACAGGGGCCAGCACCAGCTGCTTCAGAGGAAAGTGCAAGAAATCCTGCAATATGCTGTTGTGAAATAACTTGCTTAAGGGAAAGGTTCCTCCTAACCCCCAGTACTCAGAGGTTGTCTTAAATCCCGAAGCAGGCGGATGTATATATAAATATTTAATCCCTTTTTGAATCTTGCTAAATTCTTGGTCACACTGATGCTTCATGGCAATGAATTCCACATGCTAATTGTACATTCTAAATAGCCGAATGCTTTTCTTTATTCTGCTAGCACCTTCCTCAATAACGCGTGATCCATTTGCTGTTCCCCATGTTCAGTTGCCTTTTCTCCTATATGAGCCTTAATCTCTCTTTTTCTTCTTCTGGGGCCATAGCACCTCTTCACAGGCTCCATATTGTTTTCTCGCCCCCCTAGAACTTTTACAGTCTCCCACACACACATTTTATTATGATGGGAAGTATGTCCTTTTCCTCCTGTAGACAGACCAGCTAACTAATTTGTCACTGAGATATCTCATACTGCCACTGCACACAGCTACAGCATCTAGTGTTTATTGTATCACATAGAGAGGAGAGATGCCAGCAGGAAGCAATGCAATGAGAGTTCAGCAGCAGCAAAAAAGTGGATACTTAGTTTGGAGACTTTTAAACAGGATACTTATTAAAACTGATATCAAGTTGATAGCAAAATGAGGTGCTTCTGATGACTACCAATGTTATAGGACACCTATGTCAGTTTGGTATGGTTTCATTCCCCAGTGGTTAATGTGGCCCTGGTGTAGTTGTGTAAATTCAAGGAACATGCTGACACAGATTCTGAGATACTTGCTGGGGTTAGAATCCTTGCTCATAGTAAGCTCTCTCCCTCATTCTTACCTATATTTTAATTGAACTGGAGATTGATTATGGAAAATTTTGGGAAAACATCATGAAGGGTTATATGGTCACAGTATAACCTTGATAAAGTCACAAGTCTTGGAATAATGGTAAAAATAGTCTGGTAAATCATGGACATATTTTCTAGAACCCAAAGTATATGTAGACCCGGGCTACTAAATATTTAATTTTGCTGTTACAGAAATACCTCTTACCACTTGAGCACATAGCTACTGTCTCCCTCTTACGTAGCACTCTTGTAGGCCCAGATTATTTTTTATTTTATTTTTATAAACATCTTAGAGTTTTACGTTTGTAGTTTACCTGGCTGTCCTCATAATAGTCTAGCTATAGCATGTTGGAAGGGAGAGTCACTGTGAGTCTATCAGTCATAATCCTTTGTCCCAGCAGAGTGGTCACAGGATTGCTGTATACTAACTTCCTGTCAGCTGTTCTCTTAAGACCAGGTGTGGGCAAACCTTTTGGCCCAAGGACCACATTGGGGTTGCAAAATTGTTCAGAGGGCTGGGTAGGGAAGGCTGTGCCTTCCCAAACAGCCTGCCCCCCCATCTGACCCCCACCCTCTTCCCACCTCCTGACTGTCCCCCTCAGTCATCCAACCCCTCCCGCTCCTTGTCCCCTGACTGCCCCCTCCCAAGACCCCCTCCAACTGCCCCCCCTGGACCCCACCCAACTTCCACTGCTTTGTGCCCTGACTGCCCCGACCCCTATCCACACCCCTGCCCATGGCAGACCCCCACGCCTATCCAACCCCCTGTTCCACATCCCCTGACCACCACTCCCAGAACCTCTGCCCCATCTAACCGCCCCCTGTCCCCTCACTGCTCTCCTGTCCCCCCTACCCCCTTAACCAATGCTGCTCAGAGCAGCATATCTGGAGGCTGCGCAGCACGCCGGAGTGAGACATGCTGCACTGCAGGAGCTCACAGCCCTTGCTGCCCCCTTACCATGCCGCTCAGAGCAGCAGTAGTTCATGCTCCGCTGGAGCCGGCCACACTGCTGCAGTGCTGCCCAGGAGCAGCGGGCCAGAACACTGGCAGCGCAGTGCACTGAGGCTGCGGGGGAGGGAATAGCAGGGGAGCCTCCTGGCTGGGAGATCAGGACTGGCCTGCGGGCCGTAGCTTGCCCATCCCTGCTTAAGACTTTCATTACAGTTTGCGTGAGTATTCACCTATGAAGTTAGTCATCCTCTCACATGCAAAGATCCGTAACATTTTCTGCTGCTTTATATGCAGTAGTTCTACCTCACAGATGAGCCAAACAGACTGGTTCAGAAATTAAAGTCTTGATTAAAAGGCTTGTTCTGTTCCTACAACAAGAGAGGTATTAATAATGCAGTTTGGCACAAGTCTGACCTTCCTGAAATAAACATTTTAAAAAGAGATAAGAGGAAAAATCTCCCCTAGCCTGACTTTTTAAAAGTACAGTTTGGTAATAACTTCCAAATCAGCAGGTGGGCATCTCTTAGAAGTCTGCAGTCCCACTTCCGGTTGGTTTTATTGCATCTGAGATCAGTAATGACCCTGTTTACTTTATGGCAGCATGAAATATTACCTATCAGACCTTTCTTCGCTGTGCTGCACAGCACAGCCAGATGGGCTGGAGATAATGCTTAGGTTTCTTCAATAAGGCAAGAGCTAAATGTGTGGTGTAGAACTAGAAATTGAACCCATATCTTTACTTGATAGAGTAAGGAGGCTTTTTCCACATAATTTATACAATAGAATAATTTAAAAGTAGGAATTGAACCTAAGTTGTGCCTTAGTCAAACACAAGTTACTGGGCTCAATACAAGGGTAACTGGGTAAAAAAATAGCGGCCTGTGATATACAATAGGTCAGACTAGGTGATCCAATGGTCCGTTCTGACCTTAAACATTATGAACTATGAATTATTTTTCTGGCAAAAATATACAGAAAAATGGTATAAAGCAGTTAAAAGATGTGGCAATAACATTATATTGCTGTACGTGATGTTAATAGCTTATATCACAGTGCTAGGATGCCAAAACAAAAGGGTAAATAAAAGGAAATAACACACTTTTTGAATACCCATTTATCGCTAGATTTATATAACTGAATGTGTAAATATATATATGATTCTTGCACTCATTCTAAAGGAAATTACCAGTGTTGGAAATGTCAGATGATTCCTCTGACATCTTCGTGTTGTGCTGAAAATAACATTTTGCTTGATTGTTAAACTATTTTTTTCCTAAATACCATTTGTCTTTATGCATTCCCATTTTTTTACCCACAAACATTATTCTGCATGTGGAAAGGCACGCAAAATGCATGTTCCTATTGTGATGGGGCAAGACCAGATGGCTATAGGAAAGTGCTGAAGAATAGATATGTGAGCCTCAGGCTAAACAAATCCCTGGTACCACTGGAACTTTCTAGAAATCAGTAGAAACAGCTAGCCTGATTGGGACACCTGAAGCCAATCAGGGACTGGCTGAAACCAGTTAAAAGCCTTCCAGTTAGTCAGGTGGGTGTGGATGTCAGGAACTGTGGGAAGAAGTTGTGCTGTTGGTGAGACTGAGGATAGACATATATGCAAGGAAGGAAGTCCTGAGGTAAGGGTGAAGTGGAGTTTGAAGAAGTGGGGACCGCTGTGGGGAAGTAGCCCACGGAATTGTATTATGTTTTGTGCCTAAAAGGTCAGACACCACAGGTGATACTATTAGGGTCCCTGGGCTGGAGCCTGGAGTAGAGGGTGGGCCCAGGCTCCCCACTTTCTACCTCCCCTAATTAATCACTGAGATTGGGAGACAACCGAGACTGTGCCAGGAAGGATAGCTTCTCCTCACTGGCTTATGATGAAAATGGCTCAATAGGCTGTGACCTTGTCTCTAGAGAGAGAAGAGCCACGTGGAGGATCACAGTGAGCCTCTGAGGCTAGTGAAATCCGCCAGGAAACACAGAATCCATGAAGATAAGGACAGAGCTTTGTCACACTATCTAAAAGAGAGTATACACACTATATGTAAAAAAAAACCAAATAAAAACTCTATACTCAGTCAATGTAACACCTCATGCAAACTATACACAGGACTGACAGGCAACATGGAACTACACAGAACAGCATACAGTTCATATGGTCAGTATTGCCAGCTCAAAAGTTCAGTTGTCATGAATCAGGCCCTGCAAAATTATGAGACTAGCTTAAAAATCACAAGGTTTATTTAAAATGATACGTATTTTATTGTTTGCCTTCATGCTTTTGAATCATGTCGACAGGTTTTGGTCGCATTTTTAAGATTTTCTCTGGAACCGTGAGGGCTAGAAACTTTTTTTGTTTTTTAAGGAAAGCTGAGATTCTCATAATCACATAATGTAATCACATAAGTCTGTGAGCTGCTGTTTTAAGAAAAACATCAAATTCATGGGACTTGCAATAAAATAACAAGAGTTGGCAAAAAAAAGGCTAAATGAAGTATTGTATGCAGTGTTGTAGCTGTGTCAGTTGCGGAATATTAGCGACACAATATCTTGTAGTGGACCAACTTCTGTTAATGAGGGAAACAAGCTTTCAGACTTACCCCTCGCTCTTCTTCAGGTCACTTGTCGTTTTAGGGAATGACAGTTTCATATTTAGGAGATTAGATATTGCACTTATTTGCATGTATCTCCCAAGGCATAGGTATGAGCTCAGGTTAAGATTACTGGTTGTATTAATTAGATATACTTGTTTGCTGTGTACTTGGGTTTTCCATCCTTGACTACATTAGACTTTTTTCTTTAAATTTCCCATTGTTGCCACCAGCGCACACTCCACTGACAGTAGCAAAGGTGGGAGCTTTAATGTAGATAGGATGCTGATCACCATATTTTAACCTCTGTGTTGTGTAGAATTCACCTGAGCAGTATTAACGCACTGACAGCCATCTACACTTGTATTCCCACTATTCCTGCCACTGTAGACCTGGAATGGTGGGAAATCTTAATGGGAAAAAAGAAAGATCTAGTGCAGGGGTAGGCAACCTATGGCACCTGTGCCAAAGGCAGCATGCAAGCTGATTTTCAGTGGCACTCACACTGCCCGGGTCCTGGCCACTGGTCTGGGAGGCTCTGTATTTTAATTTAATTTTAAATGAAGCTTCTTAAACATTTTAAAACCTTATTTACTTCACATACAACAATTGGTTAGTTCCATATTATAGACTTTTATTGAAAGGGGCCTTCTAAAAACATTAAAATGTATTACTGGCACGCAAAACCTTAAATTAGAGTGAATAAACGAAGACTCAGCACAACACTTCCAAATGATTGCTGACCCCTGTTGGTGCAAATATAGTTTATCTGCTTTGTATTCATTTTGATTCAATTAGCTAACGTTTAGGGTAAAGCACTTTGGAGAGAATGGAACTATATCAGTGCTAAAGATTTCTCTTATTTTTCTCTTGACTTTGTGTTCATTTTGTATTGCCTCAGTTTCCCAAACTGTCCATCTTATCAAGCAAATGGAAACATTTCAGGAATGCAGAGGAAGCAGCTATTAGCTGGAGCTATATTCTGTTGCTGTGCTGGGTTTTACCCAGGCAATAGAAGAGATATTATATGAGATTAATAAGCAGGCTTTTGAATAATAAAATTTTATTAAAGATACTGTATCAAACCATGAATTAAGAATTAAAAGTAATACCTTTAAAACCAAGGATGCCCCCAATGCTGTTTTACAGAGACTACAAATAATTGCTGTTACAGCAGTCACAGCCTGCCCCAGACTCTCTTTGTATAAGTAATTTGGATAGGTCCAGAGCGGTGCAATGTTATCCGTTAATGCCATGTACATTTCTCTCTTCTTGCCTTGTAGGTGTTGCAAGGCCGGACAGTCCCACATGTTTCCCATTCTCTCTGGAGGATTAGCTCTACTTCCTGTCAGTGTCTTAGCTATGTTGTGTCTTCTCCCTGAAGGACTCTCCAGTGAGTTCTGTCTCTCTCCTCTCCATGTTCACACTAGAATCGTCTTTTTTTTTCTCTCTTTTTTAAAATAGCCACAGGGCCAGACTCATGAACATCCCCAGCAGTAGTGTATCCTTTAAAGGTGCTGTAACATATTCTCAATCTCCCTTTACGCTTCTATCTGCTAAAATGTTTAGGAGTATATAATCAAAGCATCCCAAACCACAGATACTTTAATATTTTTTCTAGCATTTGTATACTGTAGTTACTTTACAGAGCTATAAAGAGAAAGGCAAGCCTAGGCACATAGCCTACACAAGCAGCAGTATAGACAATATGCTAAGCATCTCAAAGGAGTAAGCAAATGCAAGTTATAAGGAAAAATATACACAAACACTTCTCTATATAACAATTATTGCTAAAAAAAACCCAACATAGCAGCTTTTTACAGCCATAAGTAGAATCAAAGTGAGATGCAAAGCGATAGCAGTGTATAGTGCTAAATCAATATTTCTAATCTACTGAAATGTCTGGATCTGATCCATTTTGATCTGTAGGGGAGAGGCTTAATGGTTTTTTTCCATCTGTCCAAACCTGAATGCCTAACACTGAATGCTTTGATGTGCTCTATTCTTATTAATTTAGCTGGAAATATTAGGAATGCTGAGATGCTTGAGTCAGAAAATGAATGCCTCCTTCTCTCCTTTAGGTCCGCCTTGTGAGGCTCACACATAGAACAAAGTGCATATTGTTCCTTTTGAAGATTATTTCACATTCACACATGTCCATGGCCAATTAGTTTGTCCCATTAATTTACCAGTCTTGTAACAGGATTCCAGCACTATCACTTTACCCCCACTGTGCGCTTCACACGTCTTCAATATGAAGATCAGAAATTGGTGATGGCAGTAGAGAGGCAGCAGGCAAATTAAAGTCTCCCTCTCTTGACTGGAAGCCTCAATGGCAGTTGTACCCTTCTGCATGGCCCCACATAGTTTGGTGGGGGGGGGTCTACCTTATTCTCCAGACTAGAACACACGTGGATGTTGTTTGAACTCTTAATTTATTATTGTAGTAGCCCTGAATATATTAAAATTAGATCTTGTTAATTTGTATTGATGAAGTTTTAAATTTTTCAAAAAGTCTAAAGGTTTTGATGGCAACCTTGGTGATTTTCATTTTAGAAAAGGACTGCAGGAAGTGATTAGCAGGGTCTGCCAGCCCATTTCAGTGTAGTCTTCAACACCTAGCATATGGCTCCTATGGTTAACTGCCCTGAGAGTTGAGATTTGCGTTTGTTTTCCAGAGATGTAAGTAGAGTCACCAGTAATAAAACATGGAAACAAGTCCCAAAGGGCTTTTACTGAGCACTCTAATTTGACTCTGCTGTTGGTGCCATTACCAACTGGTGTAGTCAGTCAGGAGGGCAAAGATGGTGCCAGTTCAGGTCTGGCAGTTCTGAGTTTGAAGAAGTCTTTTGCAGACTGCTTCTTCCCCATGTCCTCTTCAAACTTGGATCTTTCAATTCTTCAGAAGCTTAGATGTCCCTATTTCACTACTGCCACACAAAAGAAATGCAAGAAAAGTATTAAGAGTCAGAAGCCCACACTCAGGTGCCATCCCATTATCATTCCCACCCCTACATTTTGTTTTTGCTTTAGAGATGTTACTTTTTCAGTTGCACTCAAAATTGACATCAAGTTAAGGAACAATGTCACTTAAAAAGATTTTTCTGTCGCCTCACTCCCAATTAATCTTCAACATTGTCCCAAGTTTGTTCCAAAAGTGAACTTTCCATTTTGATTAAATACGTTGCCCTTACTTCTCAACACTTTAGTAAGGACTTGTGGTTTATGGCTTGACTTAGTGGATGCACCACTGGTTGAGAGAGACCTACCTCCCTTCAACTGGTCTCCTCATAGCATGGGGCAGTCACCATTCTGAAAGAATGCTCCATATTCGTCTTTGTCTCTTCAGTTTGTTTTTGAACTATGTTGTAACAATCCTATTGAACCTAAACAGGTAGCCCTACTTGGTGAAATTCAATCCTGGTGCAAGGACTTGCAACTCTCCTTAAAGTCTTTGGGCCAAATGCATTTGTGACAAATGTCAGCATAAGTTATACATCAGGCGTAAACTGGCCAGAAAACAGAAGTGGATGTAAACTGTAAAGATAATCCTATTCGTTGCTTTACCTGGTATGTTATATTTTGCCCTGTTGGTGCATACATTGCACCTTACTGATTGTCAAATCAGTGTAAGAAACACTCCTTACATCCATTACTTACACACATTTTCTGATCAACTTACACCTGATGTGTACATTTCATCTCTGTTTAAATCACAGCTGTATTGGACCCTGTATGTCTACATAACTTTCTGTATTGGATGATAGGGATGCTTTCCAGTAGATTTCATTGAACTGATGGATGCCTCGTGACGTTGATTTGACCCGTTTACAGATAGGGAAATGCCCTTATTTTGTTCAGAAAAGGGGATTTATTGCATTCCAACTGAGAAAAATCATGCCAAAATATTAATTTTCTCTATGAATATTAATGTTTATAACCTTGTAGTATCAAAGATCTCTGTTTATTCCCAGATCATATACAGCTAAGTATTTGGCCCCTATTTGGCCCCTGCTCAGGCAGAAGCATTATAAACCTTTTTACACCACCCCTGTAAAGTACAAAAGCCATTTTTCAGGAACCATCTTTAGGAGTGGGAAGGTAGCATTAGTCACCAGGCACATTAATGCTTGATCTTTTTGATGAGATTACAAAAAGGTTGTTGATTAGTGTCAAATGTAGTGGTGGTGTGTGTACTGGGCTGTTCCCACCAGCTCACTTTGCAAACCAGTGAACAGTTGCCATTGCAAATGACTTTAAGGCCCCTGGCGAGCTACATTAGATTTGAACTTGTCAGCCACCGTAGAAAGCTCTGTATCCTACTACAAATATGTAAAGTCATGCAGTTACCCTAAGAGCAGATGTTTTACATGAAATCACAGCATCAGCAGAATCTGATTCCGCAATCTTCAAATAGTCACGTCTCACCTAAACTACAATCTGTTTAAATAAAAGTGTACATGTTTTAAATTAACCACCAGATGGAGACACTGACAGAGAGAACTATAAACAGTGTAGGCTTCTGTTGCTTTCTAAAGATCAGAACACATTTGTGATCTATTTTGCTATTTGTAAACCAAATGAGGGGTTGGAGAGACAAGAAGTTGGCTCTGTACTAGCTGTATAGCTACTTTCTGTTTTTGCATACACTGCAATTATGCTAGGTTGAGGGGACAAATGGCCTATACAAACATGTAAAAATAATAAAAGAGATTACTTAGAGATTTTTCCAAGGAAGATTCAGCCAAGGAAAAATTCTAAAGGACCATCTTCTAGAACTCAGCCAGGGCAAACAGAGAAACACAATGGATCAAAAATTTCCTTCCCCATACCACTTTCTACAGGCCAAGTGGAAATCAGAGATTGAGGGGAAGCCCTGTTAAAACATCAAAGGGAGATGGTGCACCCACTATGGTAACTGATAGTGGCAGCAACTTCCCAATGCCCATTCTTTAATGATTCTTGAATGGTGGGGTTCCCATTCATACATACAGCATGTATGTTTTCAATCTCTCTCTCTCTCTATATATATATATTCCCCAAAGGCTATCCCGCACCCTCCTGGATTTATGCTCTCCTGGTGAGGGAGAAAAGTAGGTGTAGGTATGGAGTTGCTGTGCATCTTCCATGCATCACTCATTGAAACACATGTCATGGGACTAGTTTATTTTGATTCTGTGTAGCAGACCAAGATAGTTAGTGAGGTATACAAGGCCACAGACAGTGTCTGCTGTTATTTGCTCTAAGTTGCTCTGCTTCAAGCTAATTTTTTGTAGTCTGTTTGTATTTGGGGTCCTGACCATAGTGTATTTGACCAGATAAATATATTTCCGAAAGGAAACCTTGTTGCACAGGTTATTTAATTATTCTCACAATCAAAACAGAGCTAGGGGAATTGAAGGATTATATCAGTGAATTTTCAGATATTTTAATTAACTGATTTTTCTGTTTGTGCTAATTTTTGGTTACTCAGGAATTTTAATACCAAACGGATAGGTCTGTCTATCCTGGCAGCAGTACCCACGTTAACACATGCAATTAAACTGCAATTAAACACAATCCTTATTAGAATGGTGCTACTATTATTTCCCATATCATTATAAATCAGGCCCAATGCTGTTACTTGGGGCTAGTCTACAAGGCTTTGCTAAGACAACTATAGCTGTATAGTTATACTGACAGAGCCCCCAGGTAGAGTTTCAACTTATTCCGAGAAATGAAGATCTTTTGGCTGTATACATAAATCTCTTCCCCAAATGACATAAGCTATATTGGCAAAAGCACTTGTTGGCTGCTATAGCTGCACCCACATAGGATTTTTTTTGACAGCCTGGCTATGTCAGTGGGGGGGTTGGGGCGGGGGTTCACACAGGCATTCTGACAAAACTTTGAAATGTGGACCTGGTTGTGCTGCAGACTAGTGTGAGAGATATACCACAAAGTAAATTTGGTTTGTTAAGAGAACATTACAGGTGCATTCAAATGTCAGGGTATGTCAGCATTAAGTCTGCCAGCATACCTTAACTGGCTACTTGCGTAAATGCATTCCAATTCAGTCTTGGATTGATTCATGCTACTTTAAGTATGTCTACACTTGAAACGCTACAGTGTAGACACTCCCTACAGTGAGAGAAGAGGTTTTTCCATTGATGTAACAAAGAGTCTTGTAGCACCTTATAGACAAACAGATCTTAGGGATCATGAGCTTTCATGGGCTAAGACCCACTTCATCAGATGAATGTTGTGGAAATCTCCAGAGGCAGGTATAAATATGCAGGCAAGAAAGCAAGGTAAATTCAATCGGGGGGGGGGGGGGGTGAGGCCCACTTCCAGCAGCTGATCTGGAGGTGTGAACACCCAGAGAAGAGAAACTAGTTAATCCACCTTCCCAAGAGGTAGTAGTAGTTAGGTCAATGGAAGAACTGGATGGATGGATTTTTTATACCCCAGAGATTAGCTGTGCTAATGTAAGTTTTCAGTGTAGACCAGCCCATAATGTCCCATACAACATTTTCTACAATTTTAGAAGCACATACATAGTAGGAAAATAAAGATGTACAAATCCCTGTCTGAGGGAAACAAGAGGAAGTATCACCTCTCTGCAACTATTCAACTCCAGGCCCTTCCAGCAGTTTGGGGGTTGTATCTATGGAGAGAGGGAGGAGATCACTTTGTTTTGCCCCTCAGTTTAAAAGTCAAGTTAACTCTGATAAACACTTCTGCTTGTGGTAGGAAGGAGAAGGAGGAAAGAAGGGAGGAAATGGAAGGTGCCTGTTGCAGTGTTGCCAACTCTTGTGATTTTATCATTTGTTTCTTAAACCACTAGCTCCCAGATTCACGTGAAAATCTCATATATATAAATCTAATGCGTTTTAAAGGCCAATCTCATTATTTTTTGAGCCTGACTCATGATTTTTGAATGCTTGGAGTTGGTAATACTGACATTGCAACAACTGTGGCAATGTGGCTCCATTGAAAGCACTCTGCCCTGAAGCTAAGGAGACAGGTAAGGGAGCTTAAAAGAAGTGCAGACACCTTTTACTTCCAGTGGATGCCTATGACCCAAACAGATCTCTAGGGTTCGGGAACTGGGGGGGACAGAACTGTCTCATTTCATCCGAGGGGCCTTATGCCAATTACGGAACCTCATTAATTTTCTTTACTCACCTCCTGCTGCATCATATCTAGGACTATATTCTTATATAGCACTTAGTCAGGCAAAACTCTCATTCATGTGAATGGCTAATTAACTTGCGTAAAAGCTAAGTGAAGGCATCAGGACTGGACAGAGAGATCAAAGTTCTTTCATGAACTGCAAGAACTAGTTTTTTTCTCCCACAGGAAATGCTAAAAGCAGCATTGTTTTTGTGGTTGTATCTGCATGAAGACCTCTGCTATAGTATTTTCTAAGAAATTAGCAAAGGATGAAGGCTTCTTGTTTCCCCATTAAAAATGAGAATGAAGAAGAATTAAAATAAGGAGGAAAGAAATCAATGCTACTATGAGACAGGCCCATATCTTTAAAGTGACCACTAACTGTGTGTATTTAACTTGATGCACTTCAGTGCTGATTTTCAGAAATGCCTCCATTAACTTCAAATAGAGTTGAGGGTGCTCAACACTTTTGAAATTCAGGCCCTTGTGTCCCATTTGGGGACAAGTTGGGCACTCCAAATACATGGACAATTGAGAACCTACACCTTAGTGATCAGCTAGTGATTTCTCATTCTATGAATGTATGACACTTTTCTTAAATATGCTCATGTAAAACTCCCTAATATAGTTACAGTTCCCAATATTCATAAAGAATACAAACACAAAAGTATTACTGCTGGTAGAAGTCTCACTGAAAGTATAATGCATAATATTGTTTCCCTGCTCATTCTTGGGAAAATATTATGAGTTATTTGTAGACAAAAATGACGTGAAGACAGATTCCAGCAACATTTTCACTGAATGCTGGCACCAGTTCACTCAACCCTATGAAAAGCACAGGCTATTTGTTTCAGTGCTGAATATTTTTGTCACGATGGATCCATTCCTGAATCATGCTTTCTCTTTCTGTTACAAATTAAGATTTTTTCTTTTTGGAAAAAAAAGTTCACTTTTCATTTCAGTGTCTTGGCAGTGACTCTATAGATAAGACTGGAGAAGATACTTAATTTATAACTTCTATTTTTACCCTTTTCTAACCTCTTCCTCCTCAAAATCCTTTTGCAGAAATTTTTCAAGAATAGTTAGCCGAAAGATTACATTTTTTGAAGTTGGAAGAAAACCAGGAAAGTAATTTACACTCACTAAGAACAGCAAGAGCTTTTAAAACTGTGTTCCTAATTTTTTAAAATTAGCTTAACTTAAAGCCAACTTATTTTAAAAGTTCAAAATAGCCATGTGCCTCATCCTGTGGGGTCACATGTCTTGAAAACAACTGGGTTAGAATTAAGAACGTTAGAAAAGTTTTGTTTAACCCCTATTAGACAGGTGAGCCCCATCTTGCAATAACAGATATGAAGCCACTATTGCATGTATCTTCTTAACTTCCATAAGGTATTTATCCCCTCTGAGCCTCAACAGATATTCCATCAGAGTTGTAGGGGACGAAAACCTCTCCTTCCCACTGAGTGTCTGGTGGTGGTGGTGGGTTATCCAGCATATATCAAGAGAACAAAAAAGGCTCCCCAGGCGGTATCTGAAGGGTAAGTTTAATAGAGCTTTAAAGGATTATGTACAGGTCTCTCTGACCTTTATGTAGAAGATCTGGTGGCTTTCCCCCATCTCAAGAGAATGGGTATGTGTACAGAGATAGAGAGTTGTTAATCATGGCTGTGATGTCAGATCCATGTGTAACAACCATTCCTGTCAGGTCTTTACATTAACAGTTTAGCTGCAAGGAAACTTTTAAAAGCAACTTCTTAAAAATGTAAATGCCTGTGCGGTACCAAAACTACAGCTGGCTTAACAGCATTTGTTCTATTTAAAAGCTCATTCCAGATCATTACAAACGCCCTGTTTAGCTCTAAGTCAGTCCTGAGAGCAGAGATGTGGTTGCCAGTAAAATGTTTTTCAAAGTTGCAGCCCACACCACTGCCAGGATGTGGAAAGCAGCAGCAGGAGAACCGCAAAAAATCACTGGACATAACAACAAAGCACCCGAAGATACAGGGCTGAAAGAGGCAGAGAATCAAGAGTGCTCATTTCTCTTTGAAAAGAATTAACTATTAGTATTTTTTAAAACATGGTCCTATATGTATATAGTACTACCACTGTGGGGGGGGGGGGGCAAGAACATGGTAATTTTGTATTTATTCCATCCATTTTGTATTTATTATATTCTCTGAAGAACATTCCACTGCCCTTAGCATTATTAAATGGTCTGCACACTCTTGTTTAGCTCCCTTTCACCCACTCTTGTCTCACTGGCATGATTTCAATCATTTTCTCTTCTCTTGCCATCCTAATCCTCTGTATCAGCCACTCCAGGCCTTCCTCTCAACTTTCTCATGCTGTTCTTATACCTGCTTTCATAGAATCATAGGACTGGAAGGGACCTGGAGAGGTCATCTAGTCCAGTCTTCTACACTCAAGACAGTACTAAGTATTATCCAGACCATCCCTGACAGGTGTTTGTTCAATCTGCTCTTAAAAATCCCCAATGATGGAGATTCCACAACCTCCCTAGGCAATTTATTCCAGTGCTTACCCACCCTGACAGGAAGTTTTTCCTAATGTTCAACCTAAGGGCTTGGTTACACTGGTACTTTATAGCGCTATAAAGCCCCCATGAGCACTATAACCTCCTCCCCGTCCACAGTGGCAAGGCACGTAGAGCACTATAACCGCGGAGTTATAGTGCTCCTCATAATCCACCTCCGCATGGGGAATAAGGGCTGTAGCGCAGCTGCTGTAGCGCTACAGCAAGAATATGGACACCCACTGCGCTACAAGTGACCTCTGGAGATGCCTAGAGCCATTTAAGGCAATTGACGTCTCTTCCCTTTGTTTTGAACTGGCTGGAGGAATGCGGAAGTACCTCTTTAGAGTTTCTCTCTTAACTCCACAGATAAGCAATGCAAATGTTTAAGGAGGGAGACTGTGTGAAAACAAAGCCCTCTGTGAACTGAGGCTTGCTGACAGGCTTTCAGAAGAATGGAAAAACCACTGTCTCTCTCCCTCCACATACACACAACACGTCCCCCCTCACGCCCCTCGTTTAAAAAGCACGTTGCACCCAGCTAAATGCTGAGATACCTGCCCTAATGCGCTGCTCTTAATGCCGCATTAAGTGCCCCAAATGTGGCCATGCTATACCGCTGGCGCGTCTGAGTGTGGACATACAATAGCGCTATACATATTACTGTATAAGGGGACCGCTATAACCAATAGCGCTATAATCTTGTAAGTGTAACCATACCCTAAACCACCCTTGCTGCAATTTAAGCCCACTACTTCTTGTCCTATCCTCAGAGGTTAAGAACAACAATTTTTCTCTCTCTTCCTTGTAACAATCTTTTATGTACTTGAAAACTGTTCTCATGTCCCATCTCAGTCTTCTCTTCTCCAGATGAAACAAATCCAATTTTTTCAATCTTCCCTCATAGGTCATGTTTTCTAGACCTTTAATTATTTTTGAAGCTCTTATCTGGACTTTCTCCAATTTGTCCACATCTTTCCTGAAACGTGGCTCCCAGAACGGGACACAATACTCTAGCTGAGGCCTAATCAGCATGGAGTAGAGTGGAAGAATTACTTCTCCTGTCTTGCTTACATACTGCTGCTAATACATCCCAGAACGATGTTTGCTTTTTCACAACAGCATTACACTATTGACTCATATTTAGCTTGTGATCCACTATAACCTCCAGATCCCTTTCCGCAGGACTCCTTCCTAGGCAATCATTTCCCATTTTGTATGTGTGCAACTGATTGTTCCTTCCTAAGTAGAGTACTTTGCATTTGTCCTTACTGAATTTCATCCTATTTACTTCAGACTTTCTCCATTTTTTCCAGATCATTTTGAATTTTAATCCTATTCTCCAAAGCACTTTCAACTCTTCTCAGCTTGGTATCATCCACAAACTTTAAAAGTGTATCACTACAACAGTGTTTCTCCCCCTCTCTCCCACAGCCCAGTTGCAGTACTCCCTGATTTGTCCTTCCTGTCTTTGATTTGTTCACAGGAACTCTTGATTCTTTTCATTCCTTCTTGGACCTTTCCCACAATTCTGTGCCTCTCTCCCTGATCCTCTCTGAACTTCTCCAAGATGCTCCAATTCACTCTCCTGGATCACAAGGTGAGCATTATTTCCAGTGCACATACTTGTAAACTCAGAGGAATTCTGGTTCTTCCGTTGCCCAAGCTGGTAAAAGCTGGGAGTGCATCAAATCATCCTCCAGCAAACTCCTCTGACTGAATCAGAGGGGTAGCCGTGTTAGTCTGGAATTGCAGAAGTGACAAAGAGTTCTGTGGCACCTTAAAGACTAACTACAGTATTAGAGCATAAGCTTTCGTGGGTTCATACCCACTTGGTTGGATGCAACGACGAAGTGGGTATTAACCCACGAAAGCTTATGCTCTAATACTTTAGTTAGTCTTTAAGGTGCCACAGGACTCTTTGTCTCCTCTGACTGAAAGAGAGATATTGGAGGGCTTTAGAGAGAACTGAAGACAGTTCTCACTGAGAAGGGAAAGACCACTACAACACATTTCCCACATAAAGGGAAAACGGAGGTATTCTGGGGAATCACTGAAAAAACGTAGTATGTACAACAGGACAAATCAATTCACAAATTAAAACCGCCTCTGCCATTGTGGCCCATCCACACTAGGTATCAAACTGCGTTTGCTGACAGTGTAAAACACGGTTTTAACAGGTTCAGGCTAACACGTATCAAACATGGCTCCTGTTCCAATGCAGAGGGGTCTATGAATCACTCTTTTAGCTTTTTGATGTATTCTGGGACAATCAGTTAGCTACTGTGTTTCATCCTCTACATTTTCTGGTCCATTTTCAGTCCTCTGGCCCAATCTTTTATCTAAGCTTTGCTCTGCCACAACAGCCCACCCAGCACAAGTGTCTGTTTTATACTTAATACACAAACTGCAATAAGAGTTTGGTGCCACAGTAAGTTAGTAATCCAGGCTGACAGCTCTCCTAGCCAAGCTGAGTCACACTCACTCTCTATTCATTCAGGCATCTCTGGGACATTTTATCCACTCCCCCACCTTTGGGATTTTTTTGCCCTCCACTTCCCACTACACTATTCTAATTTGATCTCTGCTCTTGTGCTGTTCCAGTCTTTGCCTGGCATTGCCCACAGCATTCCAAATCTCTCATGCCACAGTACTTTTCTTTCAGCTCTGCTGCACACACAAGTCCTCTCTTAGTTCCCTTGGTTGCTCTCTCAGCTCAGTTGGAGTTTATATATCAAGAGGTAATTCAAATGTCTGAGAAGTTATGTGTGATCTAAACACTTTATAAAAATATTGCCATTATACTGTCTCATTGATCACTAATTATTTTTCAAACACCATTCTACTAGCTACTTTGAAATTTTGTTTTCCAGTATATAAGATGGCTGGTTCTTTCAGTCACCCGCTGACAACCAATCACTGTCTCAAAAACAGCATTTAAACTGGCCAGCCTGATTGTTCTCTGGACTGATATGTTAAGTTTCAGCTCAGTGTAGCTTGGGATGGAAGTATTATAAATCTTTGGGGGAAAAAAAAGAATCTTTGGAATAATGGAAACACTAGGATGCATTAACGTTAGGGGTGCTGTTCAGTGCCACTGTCATTAACTTCTGTGGGATTTTGGGATATAAAAGAAATGCAGTTGTTACAATATTTTTGTATGTGAAATGCTGAAGCCCCAATGCTATAATTGGATCCATGTGCTCAGTCTGATAGCAGGTCCAGGACCCAAGTTTTTTTTTTCCTTCAGTGTATCAGACTCCAGCTTGAAAAACATTCACATTATGTTTGTTTACAAATCTAAAACTCACTTATAATTGAATATAAAACTAGAAATTTGATATAGTATCTGAAAATACTGATTTGATTAAGTAGCTATATGCAATTTTAGGTGAATTTTATCCATTTATTTATATAGTCTAACATTCTGTTTTATGACCTATAAATTAATCACAGTCTTTGAAAAATGGCAAGATTTTAAAACTTAGCTCTGGCAATTATACTCAAGCTAGAGCACTGGACAGACTCAGGAGACCTAGATTCTATTCCCAGCTCTGCCACTGGCCTACTAGGTGACTTTTGGCAAGTCACTTGCCTGCTCTGTGCCTCAGTTTCCTCATTTGTAAAATGATGAAATGGTATTGACTTTCTTTGTGGAACACTCTGAAATCTGCTGATGAAAAGCACTATATAAGCAATAGGTGTTGTTACTGCTTTTTCCAGTGCTCTTTGTTCACCACTGCTTATCACAGATTTCATCATTAACAACCATACAGTTAGTATTTGTTTATACAGCTGGTGTCTTAGATTCCAGCCCAGACCCATAGTTGTACTTTCAAAGACCAAGTTGCCTCAGCTGACGCACAGTAGCTTTTTATTGCATTAAAATAAAACAGATAAGCTCTATCAATTAGGATTTCACTAGATTAAAAGAGGTCTCTATGTGAGAAGATTCTGAAAGGGCATAAAACATCTTTGCTGCGCTTATTAAGAAAGTTCAGCAGTCTCTTCACACTCAACAGTCAGATATCATTGTGATGAGCAGGTTATAAACACTCAGGCAGATACAGACAGGCAACTGAAGGGAAGCATTACTGCATCGGAACTGCCCGTTTGAATTCTGCTAGAATATCGAGGATGGAAAATGGCTGTTCAGATGGGAATTCTTTGACTCTATATACTATAGTCTTAATTCTCTATTTCTTCCTTTGTCCATATCATTGCAGCCTGGCAAAGTTTTACTTAGCCTACCCAATCCGACCAGCATTCCTGGGGATGCGAATCTCAATAAAGATGCTAAGAATCTGAATACTAGGACAGCTAGCACTGTCCTGACTGAAGAGTCACAAAGCAAAGCATTACTCTTTGGCATCAGTTTTCATTTTTTCAACTGATTTTGATATTAGAAATGATTATGCTCCTGCATATTAATTGCTACATGATCTAAAATTTCACATGAAGAAACAACACTTGCAAATACCGAAGCACTCATCAGATGGACATGAAACTAAGAACTGTTTAATAGAAGTCAGTTAAGGGGTAACATTTGTGCTTTTAATCTACAGTTTAAAATAATGACTTGTATCATATCTACTTAGTAAAACAATAAAATTAAAAACAGAAATTGTTAGTAGGCAACAGTGAAAATGTAATAATTAAACACTTGATGCTTTTAAAAGATATATATACTTAATGACCCTACAACAAAGACACCTATGATTAAAAGGGTCTTTAAACAAAAGACTGGTTTTCAGCAATTCTTTCAATTTTTGTCTGCTATATTGTATGCCTTGCTTTGGTGTCCCCACTGCTGTCAATTTAATGCTTGTTTTACAGTATGTTTATGCTTATGTTCTTTTCAAATGCTTGGCATTATAGTGAGACCTCATATCTTTTCTCAAATTAAATTTTGCTCCACATACTCCACATGTATACAGATGAACATCCATATGCTGCTCCAGTTGTTCGTTATTTGGGAATATTTGAAAGCAAACCTGGCATATAGTCTCTCCAGCTGATAAATGAGATATCATATGCCGTACATGGTCATGTTTTCTGAAGTTTCCTTGATCACAAATGGAACAGACATACCTGGCCATGCCTTTGTGCATATCATTGTGGAGCCGCAGCTGACGTTCTCTTAAAAACTGCTTCCCACATGTCTGACAAACAAATTGTTTTTCCTTGGTATGAACAGTGTAATGTTCCCGTAAGTGACAACGCTGATAAAATCCTTTCCCACAAAGATTGCAGAAATGCTTGCGTCTGTGATCTCGTTCATTCTCTTCCATAAGAGAATTCTTAAACAGATCTTGCTCTAGGCAGTTCGACATATGTTCAACAACTAGAGTTTCAGTTTCAAAACGCTGACCACAATTAGGACAACGGAAAGGACAAGCAGAATGCTTATATAACTGTTTGTTTGGAAGACTGTTCATTTGGAAGTGACTGTCTCTGAAGTCCTCCAATATCTCTGCAAACATCATATCCCTTATTTCAGACTGTTCCTCGGGATTCTCTTCTAAGTCCATTTTTTCCTCAGCATTTCTTATACCATTCATTGTCAGATCCTGGGGTTCTCCACATGTCTGTGCGTGATCCTGTAACTGTCTACCCTTGACCAATATTTGGCCACATTTGCCACAGGCACATATATTTTCTATGTGTTTAGATAAATAATGAGCGGACAGATCTTCCTCTGTAATGGTTAGCCCACACAGTTCACAGGGAGCCTTCTCTGCATCTGCCTGCACTGGGGGAACTTTCCTGTTAAGATGCCTTGCATTTTTGAAACATTTTCTTGCATTCTCACCTATAGACAACCGGGGCTTTAGAGTCTTTCGAGAATGTCTCTTTTCATTGATCTCTTCCGCAACATAATATCTGTAAAGAGGCTCTTCCTGTTCATCATCTAATTCATCATTGTCAGTAGATTCATTACAGTCTTTATCTGTTACTTTAATAATGTTAAAATCTTTCAGTTCATCTTCTGGGTTGTCCTCGGGTTCCATCTTGATGATAATCCTTTTCCTCTCAGTGGCTCTACTTCCTTCTTCACCTGATGTCTCAGATGCAACTATACTACTTTTTCTGCTTGTTATGTTTGACACTGGAGATGAAGAGTCATCGGCTGCTTGGCTGGTATCTCCTTTATAGTTCTCTGTTTGTGCAGATAGAAGTTTAGAAGTAGAGTCTTTTTCACTAAAGTCAATTTTTTCAATGCCATAAAACCTGGTATTTTGGTATGAATGCCTATTAGTGCATGTTAACACATGCTCATCCAGTAACCTTTCACAGCTAAAACTAAACCCACAGCTGTCACAGGTAAAGCTTCTTCCAAAGCGGCGTGAATGTGACACACGATCTTTTGCGTTAGAGAATTTGGACATGGTGCTTTTTTTGCAAACATCAAACAGTTGTTCAGGGAAACTGCCCAGCTGCACAGCTTCTTCATCAGGCTCTTTGTTATGGGATGTGTTTACAGTTGAACTTGGTGGCTCCATACACCACCTGTTTACTTCACTGCCATTTCTAGCAAGTGTGTCTTCATACATTCTCACACCAAATATCATTTTACTATTCTGTGTACTAGAAGCAGAAGATGAACACTTTAAATTAGAGGAGTCTGTATCTTGTATATCTTCTAAACATTCAGGTACATTATATAACTGTAGATAGTTCATTGCCACTTTAAATTGCTCAAAGTTGGTAGGGGCAGTCATAATTTTTCCTAAATACATAAACTGTAATATGAGATCAAAGCATTCAGCACTGATCTTCATGTTGCTGAGATTCAGCTGGGCTGTGGTGTGTTGGTGGTTCATAAAAAACATCCTAAAATAAGAGCTGCAGGCAGCTAGGACCGCTTTGTGTGCTTGAAAATAAATATCATCAATAGCAATGCAGCAGTCACAGAGAAAACCCCACTCTCTTTGGTTGTTTAGCTGCTGAAGGACATATGTGCTGTGGCTGCTACTTGCCATCTTGTATTCCGATTACAGTCCTGTGAGGAAAAAAAGAAAAATATTTAGTTATAAGCACAGAAAATAAAAGGGAGCTCATTTTAATACAGAGGACAATTGTTAAGAACTGCAATTTGGGTCCAAAATTTTTATATTCCTACTATTTTTATAATCTGATTGGGAAGGTCTTTCTGGAGACATATACCTACCAAAGAAAATCCAGCAAACAGGTGCCAAGAAAAATAAAAATATCCACTATTCCATTCTCCCTCTGCTGGATTTGCAGTACCAGTTAACAAATAAACTTGACTGCCACACCTGTACTGATCTCAACAATACTGCTGCTAGTATGCAAATCAGGAAGTAAACCACAAAGAAATATAGCCAAGATTTTCAAATGTGACTAAGATTTTGGGTACCCAACTTGAGATACTTTAAAGGGGCCTTTCAGAAAGCGATGAGCATCCATCCAGTGAAAATCAGGGTCCTTTAATGTATCTCAAGTTGGACAACTGTGACATAGGATGGTTTGGCGATGCTGCTGCATTGTCATGGAGGAAACATAGGTTTAATTACTATTCTTTCCTTCCTATGCTAGAGGCTGGGAACAACATGGAAACAATACGTGCAATCCTTAAAGAGGAGAAAATGTTCCACATTGCCCAAAAACATCCACTATGACCATTTAAAGAGCAGCATTTATGGATCACCAAAATCACCCAGTCCTTTGCTGGAAGTTGAATAGCTGCAGTAGGAGGGCTTATTACTATTTAATATATAATACCATGGCACCCAGGGGCTCCAGTCATGGACCAAGACCCCACTGTGCTAGGCGCTGCACAAATATAGAACAAAAAAACCTTTGCAGGAACAGGGAGAGACTTCTGATAAGTGGGTCAGGGATGAGGGAGATTTCCCTCTCCACACTGAAAGCTGAGCAGGACACGCTACTCTGATCTGATTAGCAAAGTGACACCAATTGTAGAAGCTTTTTTTCTGTTTTTACATGACACTGAAAAGTAAAGAAGTTGTTCTGCACTAGTTAATACAGTATGACGCTTTGGTGCCAATAGATGCAGTTATTTTACTTCCCAAACAGAATCTTTTACTTCATTGAAATGAAGAGGTTGTTGCTTAGAATGTACATTTCTAAGCATTTAGATAACTTTGGATGTTTTTGTGAACAAAACCAAAGCAAAAAGCAACAACCCCCGAGGATCTTAAATTTTAAAAAGTCACAAAATACATTTCATATGCCCAGTGGTGCTGGAAGAATTATTACAGTGAGGGTGCTAAATGCAGAAACCATGTATTTGGGTTGCTATTGCTAGGCGATGTGGCAGCACCCCTACTTCCAGCACTGATGCATAGGCTTCTAAATGAGGTGCCTGAGATTGACCTGAGATTACTTTGTACATTCAGTCTTATGTGATAATATGTTGAATTATCATTTAAATCCTAACAGTAACTGAAGGTTTACTAATAATTTCAGTTCAAACTATATAGTATGTGTTTAAAATATAACTTATGGGAAGATGTGGTCATAAAACAGATACTGACATTCAGGTGTGATAAGACATGAGGACAGCTATGAACCGCCATCTATACCAGGGAAGTCTGTTCAGAACAGATATACATTATCAGCTGGCCTTATTACAGCTTGCAATTGGTAAATTCAAATTTGTAAGTAAAAAAAATCCCACTTATTCTTCTATTTAAAAAGGCATTTTGTAAAGTTTGCTAGTTGAAAACAGCTCTATAACAGGGTAACCCTATGGTAAAAAAAGAGGCTATGAAGTATCCAGGGCCTGATATGTGCCCACTGAAATCAGTGAAAATACTCCCACTGACTCCAACAGGCACTGGAGTGAGGTAGAAAAGATGTACAGTATTCCTTTGGGTTTCTCTTTTCCTTGGGAGAAGTAGGAATAAAGCCTTGGTTCTCAAAGTGGGAGTTGTGAGCCCCTGCTGCCGGCATCCGGACCCGAACCCGGCCCCTGCCATCCGGCCCTGGCCCCTGCCATGGCGGGCTGCTAGCATCCAGCCCCGGCCCCTGCTGCGGCGGGCTGCCAGCACCCAGCCCCGGCCCCTGCTGCGGCGGGCTGCCAGCACCCCCCACCAAGCCCAAACCCTGCCCCGGGGAACTGCTGGCTCTGACTCCGACCCCTAAGGTGGGTTGCGCTCAGAGGCCTGGTGTCCGAAAAGGGTCACCAATACAAAAAAATTTGAGAACCACTGAAATAAAGGATATTGCCTCTTTTGAAAGGGGAACTCTGGGAGATAACTCAATAAAACCTAGAATTCTTCAGCACTTGAGCTTGGATATGCAGAAGAGGACAGACTGGTAAGGCATATCTCCTGAAGCCTCTAAAGGAATTACCCCAACAGTGGGATGATGCTGATAACAGGTAGAATGCTCAGAT
The DNA here is from genome assembly GCA_007922305.1 of Dermatemys mawii. NCBI lineage: Eukaryota > Metazoa > Chordata > Testudines > Dermatemydidae > Dermatemys > Dermatemys mawii. Next base: position 82,203,664 of record ML677332.1, read on the forward strand.
ACTATAGTGATGGGGGAATACAAGTACTTAGGGAATGCTTACATTAACATCTTAGTGTTACTAATAGCACCTTACTAAATCCATTCTTAAAGCACTCTTTTTCTTCCAAGCTTGACAGTAACCTCTCATATATATTTTATATGTCGGTGTATTTAAAAACAGCAGTGCCTGAATATTGAACCTTCAGTGCAGAAATAATTATAGGCAGAGCTGGTGGCACCACCTATTTTAAGGTGGTCTGACATTTCTATTATAAGACCCTGTTTTCTGTTGCTTATAATTTGGCCAAACTAACTATTTGGTCTGAAATTTTCCATTCCAGGGATCTGCCTCAAGCTGATTTTGGAGGGATTGGGGGGTGGGTAGTGGAATATCAGCTAAAATGGTTCCATCATTTCTGACAACGAGGCTAAGGGAAAATACACCATTTTGCCCATGTTATGAAATTCTGCTGACCTTTTCTTTGAAAAGCTCCAGTTACCCTCTTTGGAGTCGAGACTTTCAATTTGGCAGGGAGATAGCCTTTGTGTCAGGAATGTGCATTTTGCCATCTCATGAAAATCCATGCAAATCTGGCCAAATTATAAGCCTGGGAAAAATCACAGTTCAGACAAGCTCAATAGAGGCTTTTTCGATTTTACCAGCTAAAATCTCCAGATTCTGTCCTCACTGCACATGCTCAAGCCTCTCACAGATCCTAGTGCTGACCAGACCACGCACGTGCTATCCCCAGGGGAAAGGAGCATGCTCTAACTCAGGGCTCCTGCCAGGGTCTCACTAGCCGTATATCTATACTGCAATTAAAAACTCACAGCTGGCCTGTGCCATGTCTTGATCTTGCAGGGGCTGTTTAACTGCGGTGTAGACATCCAGGCTCGGGCTTGAGCCCTGAGCTCTAGGACCCTGTGAGTGGTCCCAGAGTTTGGGCTTCAAATGTCTACGCCACAGTTAAGCGGCCCTCCAGCCTGCGTCCCGCAAGCCTGAGTCAACTGACACAGGCCAGCCATGGGTTTTTAAATGGCGGTGTAGACATACCTTAAGACACTTCCTATAATGGCTACATCAGGCCAGGGTGAGGCTGAGCACGGGGAACGAAGCTCAGGGAGCCTGTTTCTCCAATGCTCTCAGAGAGGCAGCAGGGAAGAGGAAGCTGTCTGATTCAATCTAGAGGAGACAAGAGCTGAACCAGGGAAGGGAAAGGAGATTGAGATAAGGAGGGTGATGAGACTGTGAGCAGAAACTGGGACTGGCTGGGCAAGGGAGCTGGGATTGGGAGCCAATGAGGAAAATGGAGAAGAGGGAAAGACAACAGGAAACCAGTTATGGAGGAGTGGGCACCACAATTAGACAGGGAACTATGAGGTGGGGGGAAGGCCAGAACTAGAAACCGTTGGGAGAACGGGAAGACAGATCTGACAAGGAGCTGTGGTTCACGGGGAGAACTGTGACTGGCTGGGCAAAGATACTGGGGGAAGTTGTCAGGCAGGGTGGGTGCAGACTGAGACTGGATGAGGAGCCCAAGAATTGAGAGTAGGCTGAGGCCCAGGTATGGAGGGAGATATAGATCAGACAAGGTGCCAGGAGGGGAGAACAAGGATTGGTGGGCAAGGAGACTGGGGACAAAGAGTTGAGGTGCAAGGGGGACCAGTAGGGCAGGGAGAAAGGGACTGAAACAGGGAAACAACAAAGTGCATGGGAGAGGCAGGCTGGGATAGGTTGGAGGGGACGAGGGAGAGTTTCAAGCTTTGTGGGGAGTGGGCAGAAGAGTCTGTGCCCACCAGCACAATTCCCTCCAGAGCCTGAAGTGGAACCCAAGTTTCCTGCTGTCAACAGATATTTGAAAGCCATGGGCAAAGTATGTCATCCCCCTGTGATGCTGATCCACATATAGGATTACAACCTACTACTGCTATCAGTCACTCAGTTTGCTCAAGTGGCAGAGGTCTGTGTGGTGGATCTAAACCCTGCTAGTGACTTATATGCCACATGATGGAATTTGTTATTTTCAGTTTGCTTTTTAAAAACCTATGAAATTACACATGTCAAAAAACAAAACCACCCATAGGTTAAAAGAACATTAAAGTTGCATAGTCAAGCACTCAAAATTTAGGAAAGCCCAGAATTAAGGTTGCCCGTGCAACCTTAGTTCAGCCCCCTTGTCCATATGCAGCATTTAAATAATGTCAGAATATTTTTTCCACAGGATCCCTGCTTCATTCAGTGCTCAAGATGTGGATCTGCTCTGGGAATCAGGGTTGTATACTGAAAGGGGAATGTTGTCTGTAGAATCCTTGCTTCATTAGTTGGAAAGTGTGTGTTGTAGATTAAACAAGGCAGGGAATTGCAGGAAGAAAAAGGACAGTCCCATGGTTAAGGGAGTTAATGGGAAACTGAATTCCATTTTTGCCTCTGCCATAGAGTTCCTATGTGATGCTAAGCAAGTCACATCACAGGTGGTCACTAATTGTGCGTTCCTCCTTTTCTGGGTGCCCAACATAATATCCAGGGAACGTGCTCACAGATGCCACTGAACTCAGTGGGAGATGTGCTTTGAACATATAAATGCTGTATAATGCTAAGTGATCTGAAAAATTAGGCCCTATTCATTACAAACTGGATTCCCAAAATTAACGACTATTTTAAACTCAATCTTTGTGCCTCAGCACCCCTCACCTTGCTGGGGTGTTGTGAAGATTAATTAATGTTTATGAAGCACTCAGATACTATAGTGATATGTGCCACAGAAAAACCATGAGGAAAATTAGTAATTGTCTCTTCAGTGTGGGGTTTGAATGATGTACTCCAGAGACTTGATTTGAGCTTGCAGTTTATTCCATCACTGCTACAAGCCTGGACCGAGAACTTTGCCATTACTGTATGTAATTAATTCCATTTAACGAATTTTAGCTCTCATGTATATTTATTTTTATGAATAAACTTTTAGATTTTACATTCTAAAGCAGGGGTCTCCAAACTTTATGAGATGAGGGCCATATTAGATTTTTGAAGGGGCTTCGCGGGCCGAAGTGATTGAAAAAATTCAATATATGCAAAATCCCCCCCTTTGCTCCTCCGGCCGCTGCCACGGGGGCACTCACCCCTCCACACGAGGCCACCGGCAGCAGCTCACGGGGGATGGGGAGGCCAGCGGTGGCTTCTCGGTATGCCTGATCAGCTGGAGGGCCGGACAAATCAAAGCTACAGGCCAGATCCGGCCCCCGGGCCGTAGTTTGGAGACCCCTGTTCTAAAGGATTAACAACAGTGTGATTTGTAAGATCTGACTGGTATATTGACCAAGATCTGGGGCTTGGTCCTTTGCGATCAGGAGAAATTTTTTTCTTTTACTGGGGTACTGGTTTTCTAACCATTCATCCCCATAAGGAGTGGCGCTGGTGGTAATACTGGAAAACTGGAGTGTCTGAGGGAATTGCTTGTGTTACTTCTGGTTAGCCAGTGGGGTAAAACCGAAGTCCTCTCTGTTTGGCTGGTTTGGTGTGCCTTAATAGTACAAGAAACCCAGCCTGAGGCTGTACTGCCCTGCTCTAAGCAATTTGTCCTGAATTTATACTCTCACTAATGTCCCATCAGAAAGCCTCATCATTACAGTCAGTATCTACTGTTAATGGGGCATATATAAAAACGAAACAAACTATACAGCTATATCAAATATCTGCATGCTTTGATCAAAAGCCTTCTAACTGAAAAGAGCAAGAATCCACTATAACTGCATGCTTTGCTATGGCATAGTTTTCAAAAGGTTTTTAAACTAAAGACATAAAAAATTCCTAAAGCTTTTTTAAATTTTAAAATGTAGAGACCTTGGCAAAGTTTCTGTTGAAATTTGTATACATTTTCGGAAAAAAAAAAAAAAAAAAAAAGAAAAAGAAAAAGTAACACAGACTTTAGGATTTAGGAGCATTTGGGCCCCTAAAATTACTAGGTGGTTTTCAGAACCCAGCATTTTCACTGCTGAGCAGGCAAAAATAAATCTCACAGACTTAGCTGCTGGCTGCTTTTCTATGGAAACCAAGATGATATGGGACAAAATGAAATAAAGCTCTGAATTTAGTACTAATGGAAAGTGATATACTGAAAACCCAGAAGAATCAAGTCTCCTATGTATCCACAAAACAGATCCATATACATTGCTGTGACAATGCAAATTTTCCTATACCACTCCGCCATCATATCTCAACCCTGACTTTACGGATAACTTCTACAGAGGAGAATATATTTTAGACACTATGCCCCTTGAGGGTGAAATTAACTTTGGTGTGCATTAGAGACATATGGGAAATCTACGTATGTGTGGGTAAGCAGGCATTAGAGCGGAGCAAGTAGTCACCATATCCCCTTGCATGCTGTAGAGGGGCCACACGGTAGAAAAAACAAATAGAAGATGTGAAATATCCTCTACAGCAGGGGTGGGCAAACTATGGCCTACAGGCCACATCTAGCTCGTGGGCTCTTCCCATCGGGCCCCTGAGCTCCTGTCTGGGGAGGCTGCTCCTGGCCCCTCCTCCGCTTCCCCCTCCCCAGGCCTCAGTGTGCCACACGAGCAGCGTTCTGGGGGGCGGGGGGCCCGCTCCGGCAGATCAGCTTCGCAGCATGTCTGGTGGCGTGATAAGGGAGCCGGGGCAGGGGGTTGGATAAGGGGCAGAGGGTTTCGGAGGCGGTCAGTAGATGGAGAAGAGGAGAGGGTTGGATAGGGCATGGGAGTTCCAGGGGGCTGTCAGGGGGCAGAGGTGTGGCTAGGGATCAGGGCAGTCAGGGAGCAGGAAGGCTGGATAGGGGATGGGGTCAAAGGAGGTGATATGGGGTGGTGGGTTTCTGGAGGGGGTAGTCAGGGGACAAAGAGCAGGGGGATGGTTGAATAGGTCGGAGGTTCTGAGGGGGGCAGTTAAGGGACAGGAAGTGGATGGGGGTCAGATAAGGGGTGGGGCCAGGCTGTTTGGGAGGCACAGCCTTCCCTACCCAGCCCTCCATACTGTTTTGAAACCCAATGTGGCCCTCAGGCCAAAAAGTTTGCCCACTCTAAATATATACACGATAAGCTCAATTACTTGGGCTATTTGTGAGGATGGTGAATGTCACCCTCAGCCATGGCCTTCTAACAAGACTACTAGGTGTGATGTTATTTTCTGTTCATTAAGAGCTGTAGTAAGACTATCAATTAATTAAAAATAGGCTATGAACAACCATTAGATCACAACATATTTCAACTGCTACCTAGACTGGATCTGAAACAGAGAAAGAGATAAAAGATTCTAAAAATCACCAAACTGCCAATCATTTAAGCCACCAATCCCACATCAGTATTAAGCTCTCTTCTGATGATACAGCATCCCTTTCCACATAAGGGAAACAGCAACTGAAATCGGACTCTCTATTGATGTCCAAGAGCATCAAAGATACAGACATGTTATATATTCACAATATGAGCACAGTGCATTAAAGACATTAAAGAGTTAAGGACATGAGGTTTGATCTAAAACCCTGAAATCTTGCCACTGACTTCAAAAGGCTTTGGATCAGGTCCATAGAGTAAAAGCATAACGGAAAGCTGACACAGTGATAAACTGACTTCTCAGCTGCAGTGGATTTTTGTGGAAATCCCTAGTTACTGTTCCTTAACTGATATAATTTACTCTATCTTTGCACAAATATGTTCTGTATTAGGCAATGTATTAACAACCATGAATTTTTTTTTCTTTTTGGATTAGGGAAAACAAACTAGCAGAAAAAAAACCTAGCACTAAATTTAGCACAAAATATTTTTTTAAATAAGCCCTTATATTCAGAGTTCTTCCAGTACCCTGACTTAGGACCTCAAGCTGCATGTACAGTAAATATTTCAGTGGATTCTCCATCTCCTGATGTCTTCACATCAAGCCTAGCTGCTTTTATGGAAGTTATGCTGCAGTCAAACACAAATTATTAGACTTAACACAAGGGTAGAAGGGTAAAATGTAATGGTCTCTGATATACAGAAGGACAGACTAGATCAGGGGTTCTCCAATTTCACCTTACCACAACCCCCTTCTGACAACAAAAATTACTACACAACCCCAGGAGGGGGGACTAAAGTCTGAGCCCACTGAGCCCCACTGTTGTGGGTCAGGAGGCCAAAGCCAAAGGGATTCAGCCCCAAGCAGGGGGCCTGTAACCTGAGCCCTGTTGCCCAGGGCTGAAGCGGTTGGGCTTTGGACTGGGACCAAGGTGGCAGGGCTTGGGTTTCGGCCCCAGACCCCAGGAAGTCTAAGCCAGCCCTGGCAATGCCATTAAAATTGGGTCGCGACTCACTTTGGGGTCCCGACCCACAGTTTGAGAACTGCTGGACTAGATGATCAAATGATGTCTTCTGGCCTTAAATTGTATGGATCTGTGAATCTACTTTCAGCACATTTTTTTCTGATGTAAATAAAATAGCTAAAATCTGAATTAAGTGAAATAAGTGTGTTATGGGATATATTGACGTTTAGGTGGTATTAAGGGTATACAAATGTTCACACAAAACTGTGAAGAAAACACATTAGAAGACATGAACAATCGCAGGGAGACATTCATCCTGAGGATAGAAATGATCTCCATGCAAGTTACTTATCATCCGTTGTGCCCACAGCCATGTCTACCCAGTCAAGTATCCGCCATGGACACCATTTTGAAAATGGACTTGCAGAATTCCCTTGTGAATTATTGTGATAAAACAGAACTTGAAACATTTGCCAGAAGACTAAGTGTGAAATCCTTGCACTATTGAAGTCAATAGGAGTTTTGCCACTGACTCCAAGGGTGCCAGGATTTCACCCTAAATCTACTGGCCAGTACAAAAAATGTACCCTTGTTTTCTCCCCATGTAAACAAGTGACGTCTACAGTAACCCTGGTGAGATGCCTAACCTCAACAGCTAAGAAAGAAAGAGTCCTGGGATTCTTCTTGGGGTGCAGGTCAGGGATCCTTTTCTGGGTCGGGTTGCTAACTTTACGATTGCAGAAAACCACTCTTGCCCTGCTCCCACTCACTCACTCCCCGCCATCTTCTTTCACTCGCTCTCCCCCACCCTTGCTCATTCACTCACTTTCACTGGGCTGGGGCAGGAGGCTGGGGTGTGGGAGGCAGTGAGAGCTCTGGCTGGGGATGCAGGCTCTGGTACAGGGCTGGGGATGAGGGGCTTGGGATGCAAGAGGGGGTGCAGGCTCTGGGAGGGAGGAGACTGAGCTGGGGCAGCATCTGATTGATCTCTTAACGAGGACCTCAACCACTAGCTTGAAAGGACTGAACTACCCTCTGCTTTTTAAAATGCTGACTCCATATTATAGCAAACCTACAACTACTTAATTGGGAGATCTGGACAATACAGCCAGCTGATGCATTTTGTGCTTGTCCATCTCTGCCCGTACCCTTCATCGACAGTCAGCATTTGTCCATTTTTCCGGGTAATGCTGGCCCAGCACTCGCTTCCAGGAAGATGGAGCTGGGGCCAGGCTGGGATTCCCTCCCCAGCAGCAAAGGGAGCAGACAAGGAGCCGTAAACCAGGACTTCTTGTCCCTGCCTCAAAAGTCACTTCTAGCTGCCAGAGAACTTTTATTTTTCACCTTCACCCACGAGAACAGCCCAGCCACATCATGAAACCGCAAAGGACCGGGCCAGATGTGCCCGGGAGTGAGGGCACGTGGGATTCAATCCTTTCACGGAGGGAGGGAGGAAGGTAGAAGGCAGGGCCTAGGCAGGCCTGGCAGTGCCCAAGAGGCCTCTCCTAGGGGTCAGAGGCACAGCAGCCCCGGGCACGGGGAGTCTGAAACAGGAAGGACCGGGGGCTGTTATGGATCTAAAAGTGGCCCCGGGTCAGTTGCTCCCCCGCGTGTCTCAGGCGGCCCCCGCGGGAGCCTGTAGGCCGAGGGGGGATTTGCTGCGGGTGGCGCCTTGTTGTTGATTTTCCTCCCCAGAGTGGCCGGTGTCCGCGGGCTGAGCGGGCAGGGGCCAGGCCACGTGTCGCTCAGGGCTGGGGGCAGGAGGGTCCCATGCGGGCTGGGGGGGAGGGGGGGGGGGGGGGAAAGCCCCTGGCAGGGCCAGTCCCACCCCCCCCCCCCACACCGTGGGGGGGGGGGTTGGGGGGGTCTGGTTCACACACTCTGCTACGGGGCGGCCGCAGCCCGCGCCCCCGTCACTTCCCACCTCCCGCCGATGGAGGAGCTGCTGCTGCTGTTGTTGCAAGCGGGCGCCAGCCGCTGCGCGCACGCCGGATCCTCCCCACGCCTGCCGGAGCCCCTTCCCCGCAGCCCGGGCCCTGCGCGGCCCCCCGCCCCAGCCGCGGCTGCCCTGCCCGCCACGCAGCCTGTCCCGGGCGTGCAGCGGGCGCCGCGCCCCGGGCTGCGGCCGCTCCCGCCGCGGCCCGGCCCCGGGCACCTTTCCCGCCACGCCTGGCGGGGCCCGCGCCCCACTTACCCGCCGCGCGGCCAGCGGGGTCCGGGGGCTCCGCGCGGGGCCGAGGCGGCGGCCGAGGAGGTCGGAGCCGCCCGCCCTGCTCCCTCGGCTGCTGCTGCAACAAAGGACTTCCGCCCCGCCGCGCCTGCTGCTGCCGCCGCTCGGCTCCTCCGCGACCGCACGGAGCCGGACCCCTCCCCCCGCGGCGGCCAGCGCTCCCGGCCCTGCTGCTGCTGCTGCTGCAGCCGCGGCCAATGCACGGCGGGCGGCTCCTGGCTTCCCGAAAGCCGCCTCCTCCTCCCAGATCCACCCGGGTCTTGTCCCCCGCGCGGGAGAGTCACCCCCCCTCCTCCCACCGCACCCTGTCCTGCCTGCATAGGAGGGGGGGTCACCCTCCATCCCTCCCGTCCGGCCCGCGCGGGAGAGTCACCCCCATCCACCCCACCCTGTCCTCCCTGCACGGGAGAGTCACCCCCTGCCCCTCAGATCCCTCCCAGTCGTGCCTGCATAGGAGGGGGTCACCCCCATCCACCCCAGATCCACCCTGTCCGGCCCACACGGGAG
>ML677332.1:82212663-82229826 GCA_007922305.1 Dermatemys mawii
CTGTCCGGCCCACACGGGAGAGTCACCCCCATCCACCCCAGATCCACTCTCTCCTCCCTGCGCAGGAGAGTCACTCCCCACCCCACCTTGTCCTGCCCGCACAGAGTCACCCCCTTCCCCTTACAGGTCCCTCCCAGTCCTGCCTGATTAGGAGGGGGTCACCCCCATCCACCTGGTCACCTCCATCACCCCAGATCTCCCCTGTCCAGATCCAACCCTGTCCTGCCTGCAAGGGAGAGTCACCCCATCCATATCTCACCCTATCGTGTCTGCACAGGAGGGAGGGTCACCCCCTCCTCAAATCCCACCCTATCCTGTCTGCACTTGAGGCTCCTTCGGACATTGGAGGCTCCTCCCAAAATTCCACCTCACCCTCCTGTGCTGTATGCTCTCTTCCCCACACAACTCTCATCCCCCCCCCCAAATCCACAATCTCATATGCTGGATGATCAATCTCCCTCTTTCCATTGTCTTATCTGCATTCATCCTAGCTCCTGGTGTTGGAGGTTTCTCCTCGACCTCACCCAAGAGTTCCCCCTCATATTCCCTTTGCAGGGGACTCAGTCTCCCATCTACTCTGTGTAGAAGTCTCATTTCCCCCATTCCACTCTATCCCTTTCCGGAAGATCATCCTCCTTACTCTTTCCCCACCCCTCCTACATTTAAGGCTCATTCCCACCTTTCCCCTAATCCCCTGTGATGGAGGCCTCTTCCTTCCTATCCCACACCCCATTTCATCACCCTATGCAGGAGGCTTATACCATATACCATCCCTTCCACAGAACTAAAGGCTTAATCCTGTACTAGAACATTGTTCTTCCTGTCTCCTTGTAGTAGATATACATTTCCCATCTTAGACTTGAGGTGGAGGGAGGAAGTATTACTGTCCCAAATGCTACCCTTTGAGATGCCAAAATCAGCCACATAGTAACACAAGAATTGCCGTGCTGGAACGGACTTGGGGTCCATCTAGCCCCGTCCGCTGTCTCTGACAGTGGCCTTTGATGGTATGATCCCTGCAGTAGGCAGATGTGGGTTAACAAGCCCCATACACTAGGTCTCAATTTGGTCTCTAATAGGTAGAGATTGGTTCAATACCAATTGAAATGTGAGGTTTCTATCCCATCTACTCCTGCTATTCATATAAATGTCCAATCCCCTTTTGAATGTTAAGAGTTTGGCCTCAATGATTTCCTTTGGCAATGTGTTCTGCAGTTTAATTTAAGCATCTTGTGAAAAAGTATTTCCTTTTATTGGTTTTGAATTTCCCAACCTCATAATTTAATTTACTTTCCCCTTGTTCTTGTTATAAGACAGGGAGAACATAAGTTCCTGATCCATCTTTCTCTGTGCTAGGCCTTATATACTTTTGTCATGCCCCCTCTTACTCATCTCTACTCTGAACAATCCCAAACCTTTACATCTTTCTTTATGTAAGTTTTTCCAGGCCCTTGATCATTCTTGCTGCCCTTCTCTAATTTCCTCTCGTTTTGCACTCTCGTATTTCAGATGGGATGATGAGTATTGTGCACGATATTCCAGATGAGGCTATACCACTGATTTATACAAAATAGTAGTATTCTCCATATTGTTCACCGTCCCATTCATTATGGAACTTTTCATTTTGTTCGTTTGTTTTGACTGCAGTTACGTGCTGAGCAGAGTTCATTGACCTGTCAATGGTGACACCTTTCTTAAGTTGATACAGCGAATTTAGAATCCTGTAAAGTATATGAGTAGTTTAAATTTTATCCTTTAATGGGTGCTGCTTTGCGTTTATCAACATTGGCTATTAGCCAGGATGGGCAGGGATGGTGTGCCTAGCCTCTGTTAGCCAGAAGCTGGGAATTGGCAACAAGGGATGGATCACTTGATGATTATGTTCTGTGCATTTCCTGGGGCACCTGGCACTGGCCACTGTGGGAAGACAGGATTCTGGGCTAGAGGGACCTTTGGTCTGACCCAGTATGGCTGTTGCTATGTAACAGTGAATTTCATTTACCTTCATGTTGCCCATTCACTTAGCATATTTAAGTCTCTGAAATTCCTCCGTCTTCTCTGGTCCTGAGTAATTTAAATAACTTTGTCATCTATCAATTTTGCTGCCTCACTATCCACCTCACCTTCCAAATCATTGATACATATTAAATACATCAGCTGTAGTGCAGAATCACAAGGCACCTTTTACCAGAAACATTGGCTATTTATTACTGCAGTGCCTAGATGCCCTAGTCATAGACCAGGACCCCATTGTGTTAGGTGCAGTACAAATGCAGAATAAAGAGACAGTACATGCCCCAGAGAATTTACAATCTAAGTATAAAACAAGAGAGAGATACAGGTTGATGCAGGAGTTTAGGGAAACTAAACAATATTGGTCAGCATGACAGGCAGTGATCTTGATAAACCAGCAGCCTAACCTAATCCTACTCTGATTTTTGACTCCTACCCAGTTTTAAATCCATTACAGGAAGTTGCCTTTCACCCCATGTCTATTTAGCTTCTTGTGTATGACATTGTCTAAGACCTTGTGGAAGTTTAAATAAATTGTGTAAATTCGTTCTTTATACACTACTTTATTAACAGGTTCAAAGAGTGAGATTAATGAAATGATTTTCCTTCAAAAGTTGGAAATCTGACCCTAATGAAGCTAATAAACAGGAGCATAAATAACAGTGGGCAATAAGAGGAAAAATTAGAAGGGCAAAATTCTTTTAAAAGAGCAAATGTCTGAAGGTGTTAAAAATAAGAGATTGCCGGAAGCCTGCAAAAGAATTGGTGGGTCTGCTGGATAACCAATTTTAAAGGAAGTAATTAAGGAAGATAAGGATGTTGATAAGAAACTAAATAATTTATTTTCATCAATTTTCACTACTGAGGATATTGGGGGAGATGCATGCTTTGAACCCACTCTTTTCCAGTAACTCACTAGACCCAGAGGGCATGTACCCAAAAGTTCTGAAGAAGTTTAAATATGAAGTGTCTGAACTTCTAACAAAAATATGCAATCTTCCACTAAAAACAGCCAGTTTCAGAGGATTGGAGGGTAGCAAATGCTGTACCTATGTTTTAAAAGGCTCTAGGGATATAATTCTGGAGAATTACAGACCAGTAAGCCTTACCACTGTATCTGTCTGATATGATAATTGGCAGAGTGAAGCAAGGTCTTACACTTAGGTCTAGACTGCAGCATTTCTCTGTTTGTTTGAAAGATGATAGCTTTTGTACACTGTCCATTCAACTCCAAAATTTCAAGGAATGTGCTAGGCATCAATAGCCCCATGCATCTGGTTAGCACAGTGATGCTCTGTACCTTGAGGGAACACCATGTTCATGTTCACCCTTATAAAATATCTAATGCAAAATGTATCATGGGTGTCTTTGGAAGGCTCATGATGCACTGAGCATTGTTATAGTGGTGTTACAGTAATTATTGTTATAGTAATATAGGTTTCATGTATATAGTTATGAGTCTAAAAATGTGTCCTCATGGCTTAAAACAAAACTAGGCAAAAACTCTCCAAGAGCCGAGGGGCAGCTCACACCTCATTGGGACATGTCTGGGACAAACCCAGCCCAGCCTCACAGGAACAAAGGACACTGGCCTAGGAAGCAACAAAGGATCTGTTGGGCTCTCAAGTGAGTCACCCCTCTTCTCTTGGTCAGTTTGGGACTGTGATGAGGTAACGCTCACCCGACCCTGAATGGGACCAGGGGGAAGGCCAAAGCCAAGAGGATAGAAAGTACATGATAAAAGGAAGAGATGTTTGCCATCCCCTTCCTCTCTCTTCCACCTCCATTTACAGACATCACCACCAAGCAACTGAAGTGCTGATCAAAGGGGAGCCTGGCTGAAGGGCAACCAGCCAGCCAGTGGTGAGAAGCATCTAAGTTTGTCAGGGCACTGAAAGTGTTAAGATCAACTGAGAATGTGTTTTGCTTTTATTTCATTCGACCAAATCTGACTTGTTATGCTTTGTTATAATCACTTAAAATCTGTCTTTCATAGTTAATAAATCTGTTTATTCTACCTGAAGCAGTGTAGCAGTGTGTTTGGTTTGAAGCATGTCAAAGACTCCCCTTGGGGTAACAAGACTGGTACATACCAATTTATTTGTTAAATTGACAAACTCATACAGGTTTGCAGCGTCCAGCAGGCATAACTAGACACTGCAAGACAGAGGTTCCTAGGGTTGTGTCTGGGACTGGAGATATTGGCTAGTGTCATTCGGTTGCACAATCCAAGGAGCAGTTTACATGCCACAGGCTGTGTGTGAAAAGCAGAGCAGGATAAGGCTGGCTCCCAGAGTTGAGGATTAGAGTGACCTCGCAGATAACCAGTTGAGATAACACCCGGAACAGTCACACACACCCAGCAGCTTCAACCACATCTGTAATTGTCTATATATCAGAGAGGGTATGGGGGAATACAACGAGCCCCTGCATAGTAGGGAAAACTGGAACGAGGGACACTCAATAATTCCTGGCATATGGGGAATAGAGTGGAGACTAGGAAATAATGGTATGGAAGGGGGACACGAGGTCACAAAGCCCAGGGCATGTGACTTTTGGGGTGAATGATGGGGGATGGAGCTCTTGTTCTGCTGGAGAAAGGGGAAATGAGGGAGCTCACAACTCTAGGATCCTGAGAGCCCAGTGTCAAACAACCTGGTCCCTGCATAGGAGAATCAGCCCCTGCTGCTCACAGTACCCCGTGCCCATGCTCTGCAGATGTTTGCCCTGCTGGGCTCTGCCTGGCTCCCCTCAGGGGTTTAAGATGCACCCTGGGCTGGGCAGCGTCTGATCAAGGCCTAGGCGCCTGATTCAACCAGACTGTACATGTTCCTTCAACATCTTTTACTCCTTAACAAAACCAGCGGAGCAAGGAAACGCCCGAGCAGAGGCGAGTGAACTAGCGCGGGGTGTGTGTGCAGCAGAGAGCAGCACCCCTGCAAGGGCCTAGGCCCACCCCAGGGGCAGCTCAGCGCTTGCTGCTCGGGGGCACCGGCCGGGGGAGGCAGAGTCGGCTCCCTGTTGCTGCACAATGCCGGGCCACGGCACGGCCCCCTCCTCACAGGATAGGGGGCCAGCTGCCCATTATTGTCCCCCCCGCACGAGCGCTTGGTGCAAGGGAAGCTTCTCCCCCACCCCTCCAGCCAGCCCCTGTTCTCCAGGGGGTCGGTGCACGGCGACAGGGCCCACAGCCCTGCTCGGGAGAGGGGGCTGCAGAGGGGCCCTTCCAGCCGCACGGGGACGCTGCAGCAGCCTCCGCTCCCGGGGGAAGTGTGTGCGGGGAGCGGGGGAGGTCACCCTGCGTGGCCGAGATGAGAGGCGCGCCAGGGCCGGGTGCATGCGCCAGCCGCCACCGCCTACCCGGGCCAACAGCTGCGCGGGCTGGAGCCTCCCCCGGGTAAGCCGCGAGCCCCGCCCGCGCCGCAGGGGCTGCCCGCTGCCGCCCGCCGCCCCTGCAGCGCCTCCCCGGGGGCCCGGCCTCGCTGCTCAGCAGCGGCCCCGGTGCTGTGCGCCTGGCCCCTGCCTGGCTCATCCTTGCAGCTCAAGCTGCATCTCCCGGACATGCGGGGGCTGCTGCTCCGCAGCGTCCCCGGAGCAGCCTCCCGCCCGGTGCAGCGGCTGGCTCCCGTCCCGCCTGCCCGGTGCCTCCCGGGGGCTGCCCGGGGCCGCCCTGCATTGCTGCAAGACGCGGCTTTGCAAGACAATGGCTCGCGCGCGAGTCGGTAGCTGCGGGGGCAGGGCAGTGCTAGGAGCCGTGTGCACCGGGGCCGCTCGTGAGCACCAGCACCGGAGTCGACTAGCGGGATTGCCGCTGCGGGTCTGACGCTAAACCGCACCTGACCGTGCGCGTGAGATTGGGCCGCCAGCCGCTGAGATGTGCGGACACGTGAGAAACGAGGCAGGAGGGACTCGTGCTGGCAGTGCCGCGTTGTTATGATGAGTTATTAACAATCATGCGCATTGGTATAACGCGCAGAAGCCCGAGGCGCGGCCCCTACTGCGCTAGGCGCTCACTGTAGTGTAGACGCATAATAGCGTCTCCGGTCATGTCAATGGGAACGTCAGACTCAGCAGGGGAGTTAAAGTAGCGGGGGGGTTGGGCACTGTTTGTTCTCCCCTCCCCCAGCACTTTCCTAGGGCTGTGATCACAATGAATGTGATAGTTACTCCCATCCCTGCTATCGCCAATGGGTTTGCACACGGATTTCTCTAGGTCCCAAAACGGTGAGCATTGTCTCTCCTGAGCCATATGGGACGGGGTGTGAGGTGAGGACGTATGGCCACGTTTATTTTGTATGAAACTAAGATTCCAAGCGATGAGGTCTTTGTTACTTTGATTTTTATTTGATGTTGTAACGTTTTAGTTCTCTGTTGTCCCTCTTATTCTAATGGATTTGAAATTGCTTTACACGTGATCAGCCTAATCCTGCTCCTATTTAAATCAGTGGGGATTGATTTTGGTGGGAACAGTTGTGTGTCCGATGAACATGTACAGCATTGTTGAACCACAGATATTACCCGAGGTGGGAAGGCATGGGTCAGTGCAGCACACAGTGGTGATGGAGAGATGAGATAAGGTTAGTGGAGAATAGATAGGATCCTAGTTTTCAAAGCCAGGAGTAGGGCATGAACCCTGCCAGTGAATCCCACTCTTACACATGAAAGCTCATCAGAGGGTAACATTTGTGAAACACGTTTCTCCTGACTTAGAAGGAGGAAGTGCAGAGTTGATGCTATTAGAATTTATAAAAATGGGGTGGGGAGGTGTTTTAAGTGATCAAAAACAAACACATTTTGTTGCTTCTGTATCTAGTGACTCTAAAGAGAGGAAGGGGGCGTATTAAACATTTGTCATCTTTTCTGAGTGTAACCCCTTTTGGGGTTTAGAGAGCATAGCTCCTTTAAATCTTCTTCCTAAGGAGGAGTGGGAGAAGTAAAAAAAAAAAAAAAAAGGAGGAAACTGGAGGGAGTGGCTCTGGAGCTGGGGAGAGAGAAGGGCTGTAGCCTACAGGCCCTCAAAAAAAGAGAGCAGCAGAGAACCTAGGTTTAGTTGGTGTTGGTCCTGCTTTGAGCAGGGGGTTGGACTACATGACTCCTGAGGTCCCTTCCAACCCTGATATTCTGTGATTCTATGAACCTGCCTGGGAAGGGCAGGGCGGCCGATTGGGAACATCCCAGGACAAAAGCCCGAAAAAACACTGTGCCAAAAAGAAGTCACCCAAAACGAACAGGCTGAAGCTGAACCCAGTATCACTGCTGCTCAAAGCTGCATGGGCCTGTAAGTACTGGGGCTTGTAACTCTGCACTAGAAATAAGAAGAAAGGCTGCTAGCTAGTTAAGGGGAGGGTGGTCGCTCTGTGTGGCTTTGCAGAGAGCGGCAGAAGAGGGCACTAGAGGGCTTTGTAGGGAAAAGTTCACTGAGTGCCAAAGATGACCAAGAGCACCCAAGACTCACCTCTGGACTGGAACTTTGCTTGGGACTCCTGAACTCTGTGTGCAAACACATTGCTCAGTGTCTGCCCTTTAAGACCGTGCTACCACTGGGTCTGTGGGGCCTTGGTTTAAATGCAACCCTGTTTTATCACTCCCCCTATATTTCTCCTTGTTGTTTTTCTCCTCTCATCCCTCTGTAAATAACTATTTCTCTTTCTTATATCCATTGTGCTTTTCCTGTGGGTGGGTGTTTTCCTCTGTGGGGTTTAAAACAGGTGCCCCTGGGGTGAAAGGGATTTTTCCTGCTGCATTCCTGCATGTGCTTTCTCTTGGCCAGAGCCACCTGAAAAGCAGACTCCATCTTGGCCACGAGGGCACTAAAGTTACACGAGCTTGTTGAACTAGGATCAAAATGTTGATCCCTTGGAAGTTGTGTGATTCTCCTTCTCTCTCTCTCTCCTCTTAAGTGCCTGAGTAAAATTTTTCAAGTAGTGTGCATTGTGTGTATCAGTTAATACTCTGCATGTTGTCAAGAATCAGAGGGGTAGCTGTGTTAGTCTGGAATTGCAGAAGTGACAAAGAGTCCTGTGGCACCTTAAAGACTAACTAAAATATTAGAGCATAAGCTTTCGTGGTCGGATGCATCCAACAAAGTGGGTATTAGCCCATGAAAGCTTATGCTCTAATACTTTAGTTAGTCTTTAAGGTGCCACAGGACTTTTTGTCACTTCAGTTAATACTCTGCGCTTGTGTAGCTCAAGAATGCTATAGGAACATACTGTGTAATTTTTGCATGACTCTTATTTTTCAGGGGACACAAGGCAGTCTGAGTGACACTGTCATTGAGCGTGTTGTTGGACACTGACAGTCAAAGGCTTTTGTGCTCCTAAATCAGTTTGGCACTTATTGATGTTTACAGTGGGTTTGATGAAAGCATTAAATGATGAACTTTTCTAACTTTCGTTGCCTATTTACCTCTTCATTGCACAGATTTTAAAGATATTTAATATTCTTAGATTTAACTGTAGAAATTGTATATTCTGGGTGTCTGATCCAAGCTCTTAGTTTCGATTTTTCCATGTTGGACTTTTGGGGCCCACGTTAATGGAAGAATCCATTGGAGGGTCATGGGGGGAGTTGCTTTGATTGGTTTCTTTACGCTCTTTAGAGGTTTTAGACTTTGACAGAAATCAGTACTTGGCAAACTAAAATTTTCTCCAAACTTCTCAAAGGAAGGAAATATACTGTTAATTAATAAGCAGATGACAGCATTTATTCCCAGAAGAGCGTTCTTATTCCATTTAAAGCATGGTTTGCCTCCTAGACAAATGACTGTTTATTACGCAATGGAAGTGTTACTTTAGTGCAGTGGTTCTCAGAAACTTGTCTTTTCGCGGACCACTTGAAAATTGCTGAGGGTCTCGGCGGATCACTTAATGATCTTTCCAAATGTTGTTTGTACTATTAGCTAACTATTGTAAAGTGCTTTGAATAGAAGCAGTATATTAAAAAAACCCTTAATAATAATTAACCTTTTTTTTGTTCTACAAATAAAAGCACACAACTCATATTTTAATATCAGTCATCTTATCTTTCTGATGCGATGGATGTGCCCTCTCCCCCCGCCACGGTAGCCCCCGAGCTGGGGCTGGGAAGAAGGGGGAGTGTCTCTCCCTCTGTCCCCCACTGCAGCAGGATCCAAGCAGAGTCTGGGAAGTAGAAGGGGTCTCTCCTCTCCCCCACCACAGCAGCCACTGAGCTGAGGCTGGAAAGGAGGGCTGTCTCTCCCTGGTAGCCGCAGCCTGGAGCTAGGGAAAGTTGCCTCTTTCTCTGGTCACCGCAGCCCTTCACGTCCCAAATTCCCCTTGTTCCCTCTTCTCACTCCACTGCCCCCTCCCACCTACCCGCTATTTCCCCCAAGACCACTACTTCACCTTACATGTGCATCTTCAAGGTACAGACACCTAATTTGCCGAGCCACGCCTGCACAGCTCTACTAATTAGGTGAGTGGCCCTTCATTGCCTTGTGTGCATCTGCCCAGGCGCGCATCTTAGAGAGAGCTATCTGCGGACCACCTGAATGGAGCTCATGGCCCACTGGTGGTCCACGGACCACAGTTTGAGAACCTGTGCTTTAGTGTAATATAGTGATTCTTCCGTGAGTGGATAACAATAGAGTTAAGTACTTTAATCTGTCAGATCTATTCCTTGCTGGAGATTCCTGAATGGCAAAGGGACATTCTCTTCCTAGCTACTGTGGGCAAACCAGCGAAAGAGGTTTTCAAGGTTAAGGTGACAGAGCAACACATCTACAGATGAAGTGGGCTGGTGACCTACAAAGGAAGGCCCAGAAAGAATGCCCTGCCCTGAAATGTAACCGCCCCTCTGGAGTTCCGACTACAGGCAAGGTTTGAAGCTATCAGTACCCAGAATTGTTGTTTTCCCCACAAATTTTAAACCAGGATGCTGTGCTAGCCTCCACTGGATGCCCGCCTCCCTGTAAACTGCTGAAAGCTTACGGTACAGCCTACATGTATCTGTGAGTTACATGGAAACACCCCTGGACAATAAAGATTCTTAATATGGCATACTTGGACTATATACACACAACAGGGACTCCCTGGACTCATATTAGAGAATGCATTGCCTAAATTCCCCCCCAAAGCATACTTCTGTAACAAAGAATTACAAAGCACTCCCCATCTCTGGCACATTTCTGGACTACGTACAACACCCTGGTGTATTTCAGAGAGTTAATATGTCACCTGTGGACTACATTTCCCCTGCACCTTTGGTACAGTTCTCAGGCGGCTTGGTCCACTCTGGCATGGCTGCTTTGTACTGTGTGGTGTACTGTCAGAGAAGGCAATGTAAGGGTCTTTCTAACATCTTTCTAACAACGTGTGAATATCTAGTAAAGATTTCTTCACAACTGCTTGTTTTCCTGTTGTTTGCACTTCCCAGTACCCGTTCTGAATTCCAGGTGGTGGTCAGGGGTGGGACTCACCACGGCGCTGGCGTGCATTCGACCATTAGCTGATACACACTGCTACCCGCACCTTATAACAATAATTTTCTTAGGTCATAAGCCGGAAATCTCTCCCACTGGTATGTTAATAACAACCATGGAGGCTGAAACTTACCAAGCTTCGTCACTACTTCTGTTTCTGCTACGATTTCTGCTGCAGGCTGCTTTCCCCAGGCGATATCAAACAGTTCCTCCGTGTTGGGACCCAGGCCATGTTGTGGCTACTCTGGCAGCAAAGCTTCCTTTGGGACTGGCATGAGCATTGGAAGTCACTTCATGAGCCTGATTCGATAGCTGCTGGCTTCCTTCTCATACAATTTTAGGCTTGGTCAACACTAGGAGATTAGGTTGGTATAACTACCTAGCTCAGGGTTGTGAAAAATCCACACCGCGGAGTGAGGCAGTTAAACTGACTTAGCCCCTGTTGTAGACAGCACAAGGTTAACAGGAGAATTCTCCCATCAACCTAGCTACCACCTCTCAGGGAGGTGGATTACCTATTCCAATAGGAGAACCCCTCCTGTGAGTGTAGACAGCATCTTTACTGAAGTGGCAAGGCTGCAGTTATACCTCTTTAAAATGTAGACAAGCCCTTAGATTTGGGGAGTTAGAAGGTCACCATTCCCATTCATCAGGCTATTGTGAACCACTGTGGCCTCAGTGAAGTTCCCAGCATCTGGTCAAATTCCTTGTAAAAGAGGCAGGGTGACGGGAAGTTCCCAGAAGTGCAGTTGTCATCTCTGGCTTTCCAATAGTCTGTCCTGAGCCATGAGATCTGCCCCTCAGCATCGGTCCATTGAATCCCTAACACTGCTGACTTAGCCAGTATTTCTTGGTACACATGGTCGTTTCTGGTACTCTTACTGAAGTCAAATGTCTTGTTTGTTCAAAAGAGAGATTTACCAGAATCTGACTATGGTCCCATGACCATTATGCTTAGCAAAGGACGACTTCTTCTCACTGGTCATAATTAATGTAGGGAGGGGACAGATAACTCTGTTCAGTTCAGAATGAAATGGAAGGTATAAACACTGAGCAGCTGTATGTGAAGCGGGGGTGGGGGGGTCACTTCTGTTTCCTGGAAGATGATTGGCTAATCTTGGGATAGAAAAGCAAGATTGTGGGATACTGTTTGTGGGACTCTCAGGAAACAAGTCTGGAGACCTGGCCCGGAGCTGTGTTCACACTGAAAAATGATAAAGTTTGGACCCAACTCACAGTGGGACTCTGGCTTGGATCCTGCCCCCTAACCAGGTCCTAAGGCCTGAGAACTGAGGGCTCACTGGCCTGGAGTCAGACAAATTTGTCTGTGGACAAGAGGGGGTTTGTGCTTAAACCTCAGTCTGGGCCCAGGCTCACATTGTAGTGTAGACATAATTTTAGTGGGAGTTTTGGTTTCACAGGGAATTCAGCACTAGACCTTCAGTGAATAGAGGTCACTGGCTTGGATAAATGGCTTTCTTATTCTATAGTAGTTTCAGTTCAGGGGGAAATATCAAATGTCAAGCCAGAGCAAAAGCAGAGTCTATTTGACGTTAAGGTTTGGTAACTTCAGACTGTTTAGATGAAGCATGTTCTTTTTAACAAAAAAAAATCTGGAGTTTCTACCCAGCACAAAGGAAAGTAGAGAATCATTTTTCAATTTCAATAGACTGTATTTGGGGCATTCCTAATGATATCAATGGAAGAAGTTACCACATTGTGGTGTACATACCACCTGGCAAATGTTAACATACTGCACTGTCAGAAAACCTCATTAGCTTCTGTATGACCTCCACACTATGCACCTTTATAACGTCCATCGTGAAATAAACTGGTCTTTGATACTCCTACAGGTATCTTCACTTCACCAAGAACTCAAATTTTGCCCTCTTTTGCCTTTAGAAACGCCATGGATACAGCTAGCCACAGTCTAGTCCTCCTACAGCAATTGAACATGCAGCGTGAGTTTGGTTTTCTGTGTGACTGTACAGTTGCAATAGGAGATGTTTACTTCAAGGCCCACAGAGCGGTGCTAGCTGCTTTTTCAAACTACTTTAAGATGATATTTATTCATCAGACAAGGTAAGAACATTCATCTTTTTCTGCATTTAAGGCGGCAACTTGAATTTGTTCTTCAAAAAGAATTAAATTCTGAAAGAACATTAGCAAGGGATTAGATGATTTGGAGTTGGTTACATAAAACAGTTATGGAATTGTAACCTTCTAAAACCAGTTCATTTCCAGCCTAGAATATAGAGTCAGAAAGTCCTTCTGATCTTTCTTGTTTAATCAGCATAAGCCAAAGTTCAGGTCCAACATCCGGCATTGCTACGCACTTAAAGAGGGATGATCAGAAAAACAAAAGTTGAAGAAGTATCACAGCTTTCTTAAGCAGCAAATGCCTGGAATTTTTCACTAACGTTGTGTGTCCATAGAAATAAATATGATACTTTGTCTTATCATTTGGACCAATTTTGAAGTTTTAAAAATAAAATTGAGTTCAGAGTTTGTGTTTACTGTTGACCCGTAAGGCCTGGGAACTAACTTTGTATTTATGTACAGAGTACACAGAGCACGCCTGGTGGCTGGGCAAGCTTCCCCCTACAGTCTATCATCAAATGGCTCTGGCGAGACTGGTGTAATTCAGTTTCCAAACTCATTCAATTAATGTCCTTGCTGTTGCAACTACTAGCAAGGTCGACCGTGCAATATTGTGCTGCAGACACAGTTAACAGACTGCACTGAGATCATCAATTCATTTCAAGTGTCATAGAGCACTGAATATCAGTCACCTCATGATGACATTCAGATGCCGTACACCCCAGCTGGGTACCAAGTGGTTCTGAAGGTGTCAGATTTTGTAATGACGTGGGATAGCTCCTGTGTTCTAATCCTGCCTCTGACATGGAATTGCTGTCTACAGATTTGGTCTCTGTCTGTGTGCTCACTTTTCTATCTTCCTTCAGCGATGTTGGAGATTCTTTGATTAAAGTTTAGAAAGTGCTCTGATGGCTGGGAGTGGGAGATTAGTGCTGAGTGTTCATTATAATCGATACCATTTAATAGCACTGGGAAATAACACTGATAAAATATAAACCTATTGTAATGCATAGTGGATAAAAATCAATGATTTTTAACAAAAAATATATTTTTAATATAAACTAAATCAGGGATCGGCAACCTTGGCGAGCCTAGACAGTTTGTTTACCTGCCACGCCCGCAGGTTTGGCTGATTGCAGCTCCCACTGATCGCCGCTTCTCACAGCCCCCACTGGACCGGAGCAGCGAACCGCGGCCAGTGGAAGCCTCAGTCGGCCGAACCTGCGGGCACGGCAGGTAAACAAACCGGCCGGGCCCACCAAGGGTGCTTACTCTGAGGGGCCGTGTGCCAAGGTTGCCGATCCCTGAACTAAATACATGTTTATTTTAAAATAAACCTGTTTAAAATTAGTTTTGAAATGATGACAACCTATTTTAAATGCTTAACTTATTATAATCTATTAAAGCCAATTAAATGCATTAAAAAATACTAAGCAGTACATATTTGCTGCCATATTTTGAAGTCAGACCAATGAACTGGTGGAAGTCACTCTCTGGACATCTGGATCCAGAGTTTGCTGAATTGCTAAATTCACTTTTGACAGCAGAAGCCTCTTTTGCAGGTACAGAGAGAATATTTTCTTCATTTCAGTTTATTCAGTTCAGTCAGTTTAATGACTAGTTCATTGAAAGTTAAGAAAGACAGGAAAACTATCTTCATTTTCTAAACTATGAATAAAAAGTAGGTGTTTAAGGATGAGATCTACTTGTTTTGAAATTTGAAGGACATGGTGACCAGAAACAATCAGTTCAAGTCACTAACTACAGAAATTTCTTCCTTTGTTTAATAAATTAGCTAGTTTTTAATATAAAATATGTTTTGCTAATTTTAATGCACTTTTTTCTTATGTATCCAGCACATTTAAAATAGTTTTATTTAACTAAATTTTTAAAATGCTGTTTATGTGCATTTTTAATTGAATTTGAATATCCATCCAAATAGAGCTTGACGCAAATCACGAGTAATCTAGTAAACAAGAAATGCATCATTCACCATTTTCTAACATAATAAATGTAATAATCAAGAATCTGAATAAATGCAAGTTAATCTATCTAATTTCTTAAATAAATGTGGATAGTTACAGTGTATCCTCCTGATTATCAAATAGACTAGGACACTTAGCATAAAGGCTATATTTAGTTGCAGATCAACATGTTATTAATGGTTGCCAAGCAATGAGAATCAACCTTTCTTTAGGAAAATAGCTAAAAAGTACAAATGCAAAACACATTTAAAATGAATGATTTACATCAAAGTGTCCTCCTTGCTAATTTAAATAATGATTAAGATTGATGGTTTAAATCATTTTGATTTAAATCATTTCACCCTGTTGAATTTATTATTTAATAATTTAATAGTGAATTTATTATTTATTATTTAAATATATAGCAATAGTCTTAGGCCCAGATTTTTAGAATCACACACAATATGTGAATTCATAATTTGCAAATAATTACTGCAGTGGCATGCAAAGTTAGACTGCATATACAAATGACTGAGTGCATGGCCAACTGGTCATATTCGTGCACAATTAATTCAGTTATCATAGAATCATAGAATATCAGGGTTGAAAGGGACCTCAGGAGGTCATCTAGTCCAACCCCCTGCTCAAAGAAAGACCAATCCGCAGCTAAATCATCCCAGCACCCAGTCACTATAATTGCACGTGTAAATTATGCCCATGTCCTTTTCTTTGTGCATGTGTCAGATTTATTCTGAATCTGGGAAAGGTAGCCAATGTGTGTGCTTCCAAAGAAAATGATGGGCCACATGAATGCTTAAATAATGGCCAGGATTATCATTTGGAGAAACAGATATATTTAATCATGTGTTTTGTTTTAAACAGTGAATGCATAAAGATTCAGCCTACAGATATCCAACCAGACATATTCAGCTACTTGTTGCACATCATGTACACTGGAAAGGGTCCAAAGCATACAGTCAACCCCAGCCGGCTGGAGGAGGGTATTCGATTTCTCCATGCAGACTACCTTTCCCACATTGCAATTAAAATGAACCAGATACTTTCCCCAGAGACGATGCAGTCTTCAAACTTATATGGAATTCAAATCTCAACCGCACACAAAGCAACAAAGGAAGGTCTTGGAGCAAAAGAAAATCTGACAAATGCCAGCAACAGGTCTGCTAACCAGGGCGATCACCCACAGTTACAGCTCTCACTTGCCATTGGACTGGATGATGGTGCCCTCGAACAACAGATCACCCATCCTTCCAGCCAGCCAGCTGGGACTGCCAAACCAGTGGAGGAGCTTCAGAAATCATCTGTGTCTATAAAGCAGGAGAACTGTGACCCCGAGCCAGTGGTATCCCAAAGTCACACGTCGCCCTCTCCAGATGTTTCTAAAACTAATCTCAAAATGCATTTATGTCATTACTGCGGGGAGCGTTTTGATTCCCGTAGCAATTTGCGGGAACACCTGCACACTCATGTCTCCGACTCCCTTCCCTTTGGCGTCCCAGCCTCCATCCTGGAGAGCAATGACCTTGGTGAAGTGCAGCCTATTACCGAAAAGGGGGAAGCTATTGAAAGTCACCGGTTTGGTACCTTCCTAATGAAAGAGAATGAACATCTGTCAGAACATCCAAGCCACAGTAACACAGACCCCTTACAGTATGGCCAGTTGTCACTAATCTCCAGAGACACTGAGCCTGTGGAGTTAAACTGCAACTTTTCTTTTTCAAGAAAGAGAAAAATCAGTTGCACAGTCTGTGGCCACAAATTTCTCCGCAAGAGCCAGTTGCTGGAACACATGGACACACACAAAGGGAAACAATACAAATACAACCGATGCCAAAGGTTTGGTAACCCAGTAGCCCACAGGTTTCATCCGTATTGTGACAGTTGGTCTGATTGTACAGTAAAAAGTTCCAGGCTCTCTCAGGATCACCTGGATTCATCATGTGCATTGGAGTCTGAGCTTGCTCCAGAAAATGTTGATGCGATCCTTGTAGAATAGCTTTGTACGTTACTTCTGGTGAGCTGAAACTATGAATGCTTCAATTTGCTTGTGTCCTGCCATTTTGCTGAATGTTCTGGTGCTCTTCTGAAGTTCTATCTTCACCTAACACAGAGATGGGCAAATTACGGTCCATGGGCCACATGCTTCCTGCAGGACCATCCTGCCCGGCTCTTGAACTCCTGGCCAGGGAGGTAGCTCCCGGCCTCTCCCTTGCTATCCCTCCTCCCCTGTAGCCTCAGCTTGTTGTGTTGCCCGAACTCTGGGTGGTGGGACTGCAAGCTCCTCCTGGGCAGCCTGGCTGCGAGAACCGCTGGTCAGGCCTGGTGCTCTAGACTGCACGGCGGTGTGGCTGCCTCCGGCTAGGTGGCGCAGCTGCCAGTCCTGGTGTTCTGAGGGCGTAGTAAGGGGTCGGGGAGAAGGGGGGTTGGATAAGGGGCAGGGGGTCCTGGCAGGCAGTCGGGACAGGGAGGAGGGGGCGGTTGGATAGGCGTGGGAGTCCCTGGGGGCCTGTAAGGGGGTGTGGGTGTGGATAGGGTTGGGCCAGTCAGGGGATGGAGCAGGGTGGGGTTGGATAGTGAGTAGGTCCTAGGGATAGGTGCAGTCAGGAGACAAGGAGCAAGGGGTGG
>ML677332.1:82229836-82428987 GCA_007922305.1 Dermatemys mawii
TTTGGAATCCCGATGTGGCCCTCAGGCCAAAAAATTTGCCCACCCCTGACCTAACAGCTCTGTCTTCAATGAAATGAGACTGTAAGAACTATTTACACCCTTTTACTTGTATATTTAAACCTTAAAATCCAACTTGATTAGAGAACAATTTGTCAGATTAGAGAAATATTTGTCAGTAGTATCCAGATTTAGATAAATCTTTCATAAATGGCAACTTAATTGACCTGTGCGTTACCAAGATGGGCTTGTAGAAGTTAGTGAGTGTGGGGTTACTTTTCTTGATTAGTTTTTTTAACTTAATATCAATTCCCTAGAAAGAGCGAATAACCCAAAGTACAGAGGATATGTGGGAAATGAACAAGCTACAGCACATAAAACCTCAGGCTGTTCCCTTTTCCTGGTAATTTCAGGGGTTGATGTAGAGACAGTAGCCCTAGTTCAGCAAGTGTTTGCAGTCCCAGCTAAGTGCGGCATTTGCTTAAGTGCTTTGCTGCAGGAGGACTAATGAGCATCTTTCCCCATTCCAAGCCCAGCCTGCCTGCCCCTCCACAGATCCTACCGAAGCCCTTCAAAGGGTCCCATTAATGAGCCTTCCTCTGTAAGACCGAATGAGATCCAGGTGAAAAGTCCCCTCCAAGAGGATCTAGGGCAGCGGTTCTCGAGTGGGGGTCCACCTGCCCTTTCAAGGGGGCTGCGGAGCCCCGCAGCTAAAGTCCCAATCCCCAGCGTCCCCTGCAGTGCTGAAGCCGGGGGAGGCTCAGGACTGAAGCCCTGATCCCCAAGACCCCCCAGAGGGCTGAAGCCTGGGGAAGTATGGGGCTGAAGTCTTGATTCCTGGCTGGCCCACACAGGGCTGAAGCCGGGAGGCTTCCTAGGGACCAGGAACCCTGAGCTCATGGAGGGCATTGCTCCCCCACCCCAAACTGCAGCAGAAGATCAAGGCTGTCCTGGGGGCAGCTCCCCACCACCCCTGAGTTCCCCCATATCCCCTCTCCCTGTCCAGGCTGGAGATGGGAAGCTGGACCGGGGAAGTATGGTGCAGCAGCTGCTGTGGCTGGTGCCATGGAGCCGGCAGCCACGGTGTTCCCTCCTCTTCCTGCTCATGCCCCAGGTCAAAGCTGCTCATCAGTTCCCGGCCCCTTTTGTTCCCACAGAGGCAGCCAGGTGGGGAGACCCGGCTCAGTGGCTGGCAGACCCCCACCTCCAGGAACAAGGACCACAGGGGACTCCTCCTACCACATAGCCCCTAATACCCTGCTCTGTACACCCTGAGCCCCTAGTTCTCCTCTCCCTCCACCCTGAGCTACCCCCTTCCCATACACACATACCCACTAGTGCCCCTCTTCCTGGACCCTGAGCTACCCCCTGCCCGCACACAGCCCCCTAGCCACACCCCTCCCTGCACCCGCACAGCCCCTAGCTGCCCCGTCCCTGCAGTCTAAGCTGTTTTCAAACTTTGAGCTAAGCCCCGCCCCACCTTTGAGTTATAATTTAATTTTATAAACTAACTCCCCCCCCGACCCCACCTTGTGGCGGTGGCTCGAGCCCCACTGCCCCCTGCCCCCCCAATAGAAGTCAAACGACACCTATTCCCAAGGCCCCTGCCCCAAGGCGGGCCCCCACCACGGGGCCTTGGAGTTTTTATAGCATGTTGAGGGGGGTCTCAGAACCCCTGATCTAGGGGACACCATCTCTTTAAAAAAAACCCTTTTCCCCACTACAAATTATTTCTGCCTATGAACAGCTTTGAATAACTTACACTCCTAACTACTAGGTGATGTGAACATTAAAAACCCATAGATAAGAAACATGGTCTCTTCTTAGGCTCCTCTACAACGGTAATACTCTTTAAATAGGATTTTTGTATGTCTTTGTTATCATTTCCTGCATATCTTAAAAATGAATTCTTCCCAGTCAGTTACGAATGTGCGTTCACATTCATTCTGACCTCAGGTTAATATTTTGCTCTTCTATAGTATTATTTCATCTGAGCATCACAAACCACTTCCTGCAATTAAAAGGTGAAAGGAGTAGACAAAGAAGTGTACCATTGCAGGGGGAAGAGGGGAATTCCGGCTAACAGTGAAATGGAGTAATTCTGATATAATGTTAATGATAACATTATCATGGGATTGCATCACTTGAATGCACAGCGATGGGGAAAATCTTTGAACAATAGTGAGAAAAATGCCTGGTCTAAATCTCTTTTGAAGTCAGTAGACGTCACCTGGCTCCACTGAGATTGGAGCAGGCTCAGGAAAAAAATCTGAAATCAAAACTTTTTTGAATTACCAAAGCATCTTATGCTAATCATTTTTAGGTCTCAACTCATCTTGATTTGACTTCTTTATATTATACTCAGTAGAGAAGCCAAGAGCTGCATGGACACAGACTCCACTTTTCTTACAGGTGATCTCTGCACCTTCCTAAGGTGATACAGGGATGCGTACGCTGCTGTTTCTCGTTGATAGAGCCCCTTTCACAAACACTAATGCTTGGAAAAAAATGACATTGAATGGGCAGCCAAGCCAGTTTCTGCTTTGTTCCCCTAGCATAACTTCAACCTAGGAAAAAAGGTGCAGTTTTAACATTAGTTAATATGCACTAAAATCCTAATGTAGACAAGGCAAATTGTAGCCTTAGCACATATTAGCTGGTCAAGCTGAACTGTAGACTCCCACCTAAGGTTTACCTTAACTAGGTAACATGTTTTAAAAAGTAGACCAATACAAAACCAAGGATTGATGGGAGTAGGACTTACAGACACAAAATGCTGCAGGAAAGAACAAACTAGGGTAAATATTCCTTATACATTGTGGTCTTTAGTTGTGCTAAGTGTAATTTTTTTAAATGTTGCCAGAAAGATACTTAAATGGGAATAATGAAACTGAGCACAAATCACATCTGCATGAGTTATCAGCTAGCTGTGATGTATTTATATAGTAGCAGTGATTGTATCACATTGAATATAAAGAGGAATTTACTTTCTGAAATTGGTAAATAACTGTTTTGCATTCATGTGTATGTGCATCTTTTAAAACTAGTGGGCAGAAAAACGTAAACGTTGTATCGCGTGCTTGCTCATGTCCATTCCATTGTAGGTGTGCATGCGCCGACATGTGCGATTGTCGGAGACTGTTGCCTGAGCGGTATCCGTAGGGCCAGCTGTGCCACCCTTTGGAGTGCCGCGCTCATGCCACGGTATCTCAGGTGCCACCATCCTTGTGCCCTCTCCGTTCCTTCTTACCACCCATGCTGGTCAGTCAGAGAGTCTCTGCCCCTTGCTTCGCAAGCAGCAAGCGGTTTCTCTTCTATTTCAGCCTCCTACTTCTAGCTGTAAATAATTAATCGTTTGTTAGTTAGTTAAGTGTTCTGTTCTCTGCAAGACCGTGACAAGGACGCCCCAGGGTCGGGAGCGCTGATGTACACCTTCCTGCCATAATTGGATTTTTCTTTTAATTTACAATTTGAATTTGACAACCTATATTAACTTGTAAGCTTATAATTATTAACATTGTTTAAATTAAATAAAAAATATTAAACAGTATTTGCTGTCACACTGTAAAGAAAGTCAAAGTCACTGAACTGGTGAAAGTCACTGGCCAATTCACTTTTGACAGCAGTAGCCTCTTTTGCAGGTACAGAGAGAATGTTTTCTTCATTTCAGTTTATTGAACTAGTAATAGTGCACTGGTTCCCAAACTTTTTACCTCGTGCCCCACATTACCTCTGTCCTCGCCCGCAGGAGCGGGGCCACGGATTCGGGAGGGGGTCGTAGACAAGTATAAGAGGGCCAAGGCAGGGCCGAGAGCTGTCCTGGTAGTGATCACGTTGGTTAGGCTGGTCTTGGAGCTCAGGGGCCAGACCTCTGAGCCCTGTACACGGTGTTTCATAAAGATAAAGTCCAGCTCCACCCACACCCTTCGTTCCTCCCACAGGTGGTCTCCGCCTATCACATGGGTCAGGACATTTTCTTGTCGGTCCTGTGCCCCAAGCCGCATGCGTTCAGTGAGGAGCGCCACCTCAACATGCTGGATGTCAGGCAGGCTCTTGCTTTTTACCTGGAGCAGACTAAGCCGTTCAGGAAGTCCTTGCAACTGCTCATCACCTCAGCTGAGCGCATGAAAGGTCGTATGGTCTCCACTCAGTGGCTCTTCAACTGGATCACCTTGTGTATCTGTACCTGCTATAACCTGGTGGGAATCCCTCCACCACCAATTGTGAGGGCACACTCGACTAGGATGTAGGCCTCGTCAGCTGCCGTTTTGGCCCATTTCCCCAGTCAGGACATTTGTAGGGCTGCCACATGGTCTTCAGCTCACCTCACATTATGCGATCGACCAGGGAGGATGCCGGGTTCAGCAGAGCCATGCCCCGTCCCAAGAGTTTATGAACTACCCACCTCCAACAGAGAGAGCTTGGAATCACCTATTGTAGAATAGACATGAGCAATCACTCAAAGAAGACAAGACAGTTACCTTTGCTCATGCTATTGATCATGACTATTCTACATCCCGCCCTCCTTCCCCTCTGTCGAAGTTGTCCATCAAGAAGGATCTGAGGATGGAGGGAGCACGCAGCGCCCCTTATACTGAGCCATGGAGGCACCACTCCAGGGGTCGCTAGGGACGCTCCCCTACGGGTACTGCTAGGGGAAAACTTCCAACACTGTTGCTTGTGGTGAGAACACACACCTATTGTGGAATAGACGTGAGCAACACATCTCGAAGAACACCAGTTGGCTAGTAAAGGGGAAATGGGGGGAAGTTTACAGAGACTGAGCAGGAAAAGGCGAAGCACAGAAAACACAGGTCAGGGAGGGCTCTGCCCTTACTGCTGATGGGGAAGTGGGAGAAGAGAGAGAGAGAGGTGGGGGGGGGGGAGCGGGGGCATATTTATACCTAGTGCAGCCCTGGACAGCCCCATGTTATCAGGCTGGGGCTGGCAGCACGCATCCACTCATTAAATTGCCAAAAGGAGCAGGTTTTTCTCAGGACCCGCAGTGGGCATTACTCTCATTGTCCTTTGCGGGCTGGGAAGCACCTTTTCTCTCTCCCCTAGATTGGCCAATGTGAGAGTGAGGTGGGGGTTTTTTTTGTTTGTTTTTGCGCTGGGGGCAGGAGGGGAAGGAAGAGATTGTTTAACCTTCTCCACAGCAGCCTAGGGTAGTGATTGAGGTTATCATTTTGCAACTTAGTACATTAAAACTAGTTGTGACTGTCCAGTGCAGGTACATGTTATGGTAGGGGTCCAGAGATGGGATAAAAACGGCTTGGACTAAGATTTGAAAGCCAGCGTTCCTTAAGGGAGCTGAGGGAGGGGTTCTGAGGTGGTGATGTCCGGTATGGGGGAGCTGATTGCACTGGACATCAACCATCAGTTTTAAGTACTAAACTGCAACATTACAAGTTATAACCTAACCCCTTGTCCCAGTCCACTGGGTCCCAGACCATGGGGGAGAGGGAGACAAACAAACCATGAACCCCACCTGGCCTTGGCCAAATGGTGGAGAGGGAAAATATTCCTTTTATTACCCTTCCTACGAGGGGAGGGTGATAGGGGCCCAGCAAGGGACTGGCTGGGACACTGTTGAGGATTATGTGGCAGTGATTAAGGAATGAAGATGAGGTGCACTGTACAAATTATTGCTGGGTACTTTCAGCTATTTTAGGTGACTAACGTTGTGGCCTAATTAAAGCAAATTAATTGCCTCTTATCTTCTGGAGTGGCCCAAGTGCTGAGTTCCTTCTTAGGTACTGAGCTTATAGCCATCCCCCCTCTAAGCCCCACATTTTGCCCCATCTTAAAATTAATGCCACCTCGGAGCTGGGGGATGACACAGATGAGGGGAAATGTACTGCTTCGGCAACGTTGCCTGTGTTAGGATTTGGTTGGCCAGAAGGTGGCAGTGATGCACCACTTGACAAGTTACGTACACCCTTTCAGGAACTAAATTAAGTGTTCAGGCTCCACTTAGCTAGGATCTCTCATCCCTCAGCAGTGAAGAGAGTTGAACTCAGCCTTCATCCTGCTTGTTCACAGAACATGGTCAAACAAGCCTGTTACAGATTTCACATGCACATGCATTATCTTGCCCTCTGGCTACGTCAAGGCTATAAACAGAGACAGCTTCCTAAGATTTCTTCTAGATTAGGAATGGTGGCAGTGGGGGAAGCAAGTGCTGTTTTCAGCAAAACTGGGTCTTTCCACTTCAGAGATGCAGCACACCTACTGAAATTCTGCATGAAACACGCTTTTTCAGAAGGGACAATATTAGTTTTACGAACGTGAACTGAAATTACTGACTATTGAAATTGAACTAGTGAACCATTTAAAAAAAATCCATCTTAAAACATACAGAAATGCTGTGATGTGGAGGCTGACTGCAATTATCTAACATCACTGTAGATACAGCCATGCAAAGCCTACATAACCATTCTTTCAGCAGTGCATGTATCTACAATTGAAAAAAAAAAGTCTTCAGGTTCTCAGCCGCCAATTACAGCCTTCCCCTTGTTCTGAATCTTACCAGTCACAAGTTAAATTCCTGTTTCCTTTTACAGGGAACCTGGAAGCGATAACATCAGTCACACAGCGCCAATTTGATTTTTCAATCAAAAGAACACTTTCTGCTCTGAAGCTGGCTGTGGCAGAAGGGCCTGCTTCTGACTTGTGTTCCTGTCGAAGGCAGGGACCAGGAAAAACACTTAGAACAATAAAAGCTTGGAGACAAATGTAATGAAGCTAGACTATGCTCTGACCTTCTTAATAGCTGGCTATTTATGAACGACAAAAAGCCAGAGCTTAAAGCACTGAAATGTAATTACATCATTTATAAGGCTCTGCTGCATTTCCACTGATCAGATACAGCCAATGGCCCAGCTTCAGACACAGAAAGCCTCTCCTCATTGTGAAGTTGCTGCTTCTGATGCACATTGTAACCAGACGAATGGCTCCCTGACGTAAAGGGGATGAGTGAGGGGCCTAGTGTTTCATTTTCTGCTGAACACGTGAAAGAGGCTTTGGGACTGGAGAGAGCCAGGCATCACACCTGCCCCACGGAATGGGGCTTACTCAGCTTTATCTCAAATCTTTCTCTAGATACCTGTTGATCAATTACTTGAACAACGGCTGTGAGAACTTTGAACAATAGTTCCTGCGTTAGGGCCAGGTTGCAGTCCATGTAGGGGAGGGAAAGGGTATAAGGCCTGCCCCCAAACTCCCCTTACTTGACACCTGCATTGTGTGTGAAGTTCCTGTTCAAGCCTCTCCGCCTGTGCACCACTACAGACACTATGGTGGCCACTGGCCAGTGCAGTTATATCAACATGCTCCGGGAAGCAAGCTATGCTAGGCATAGAGCTGGGGCAGATTGTGCCCCCCGCCCCCAGGCACCAGCCCCCAAAAGCACAGGAGGAACAGCAAACCAGATTGTCAGATCTTTTACAAGGCAACACCCCTGTCCAACCCTAAATTTATTATTAACATGTTTTTCCCAGCAATGGGCAGATTATTAATTTTCCTCGTGTGCCTGTGATAAAGGCCCCTTTGCCCTCACTGGCAAGTTGAGCCTAAATTCAGCACCACACCTTGGCATGCTCTTCCTCTGTGCCCTTCTCCACCAGCCCTGATTCTGGCAGCCTGTTAAGGAAGACACCCTGACTCACTGATAGTTCTGTGGCAGCTTCAAGTTGATTCAAGAAGAGAGGCGTGCATTGCATTTCGTGTGCCCTGAACAGTACCATCAATTCAGTGTTTCTTGGGCTATTGATTCGGATATTAAATTCAAGGAAATTTTCATTTCAGAATGTTTCCCCATTATTTCTCCTGCCTCCAACCTGTTCAGGTTTCAATGCATGATATCAATGATGCACAGCGGCTTTGGAGAAGCTGCCAAGGGAAAAGTGGGCACTGTAGGCACTCAGAAAAAAGCAGGGGTCTGAGTTTTTTTTTTAGCAACAGGGAGATGATGCATCGTTCCCTCTCCCTTGTGGGCAGGAATGGAGAGGATCTGAAATGGTGGGTTTTTTTGAACATTTCACTCCATCCCACTACCATCACCACTCCTGCCGCTCAGCAATATCTCCCCCTACAGCTCTATCATTGCTGCACACAGTGACAGACATCCCTCATCTAGAGCTTTCCATACACTCATCAGCAGTGAGTGTTCACATTTTGACAATTAAATTGTCAGATTTTCAGGTTAACATTCTGAGATCCACTGTTGCCCTTAGCTAATATGCACACAACTTTCAAAGTGCCCAGTGGTAGAATTTGGCACCACGGCTAGCTCCACAAAGGGATTTAGGCACCTAACCCAAAATTTAGATTCTCAAAGCTGTGCTCAGCTGCTGCCCAACACTGTAGGTGCTTACAATCCCTAGGCACCTGAGCTTCCAGCCATGAAGTCCTCTAGGTGTCTCCATTTCTGGTGTGCACTTACAAATCTGCTCATATCCTGAGGGTGCTGAGAAGCTGGAGACCTCACTTACACAAGCTCCAGCAGGAACCTCAACCCCCATACCATGCTTGACTGCAGGGCCCAGTCCAGTGGGTATTCAGAGCATGCACCTAGAGGTGCTGGTGGTAGTACAATCTTACACCTCTAGCACTCCCCTAGCACGTGGGAGAATCAGGTTCAAAGTCCTTCTCTGCCTGAGGTGAAGCAGGAACCTGATGAGAGGTATCACCATCTCCCAGGGAAGTGCCCTAGTCACCTGTGCTGTAGGGTATTCTGGGGCAGGTTTCTCTCACTCTCTGCTGTTGACGGGGACAGGTTCCAGTCCCTGCTCCCCCTAATGTTTCATACAAAGTGGAACAAAACAAATTTGACACTGGGTGTCCCACATTTCAAGCGAACGCTCTAATCACCGGGCTCTTGCGTAGGAAGCAGGATGCCAACAGTATCACCTCTTCCTCCATTCCTTGTGAGAAAGGAAGGACCTGGCTGAGGTGCCCAACTCCAGGAGAGGGTTCACAGCTGTGAAGCAGAAATGCATTTCTCCTCCCAGCCTAGAATTAGGCACCTTTGAGAGTGGGGTAAATCTCCTACCCCTCTCTCAGCCTGAAGAAAATGCCAAAGTGAGACAGCTCCCTGCTCAGTGTGCTGCCTTCTATGAATCCCCTCCTTAGGCACCTAGCTCTCCCCACTCCTGAGAGAGCCCAAGGGCCTAACTTGTGGCTGAGGACTCCAATAGGTGACAGAGGGCCCAAAGTTAGCCCTTTAATGCCTCCTTTGTGGACCTAACTTTTGGTTTAGGCTGCCTGCAAACTTAGGCTGACAGTATTGCATCAGCTTGTGCTGACCATGGGTCGGCAACCTTTCAGAAGTGGTGTGCCGAGTCTTCATTTATTCACTCTAATTTAACGTTTTGAGTGTCATTAGTAAATGTTAACATTTTTAGAAGGTCTCTTTCTATAAGTCTATAATATAGAACTAAACTATTGTTGTATGTAAAGTAAATAAGGTTTTAAAAATGTTTAAGAAGCTTCATTTAAAATTAAATTAAAATGCAGAGCCCCCCAGACCGGCTAGGACCCAGGCAGTGTGAGTGCCACTGAAAAATCAACTGGTGTGCCATAGCTGGCCTACCCCTGGTGTTGAGGGTTGTCTTTGCAACCATATGGTCTAGAAATGTGGTTGGGGGGGGCAGGGAAGAGGAGAAAAAGGGGGTAAGTTGAATTAAAGCTTATATTCTTCAATGGGAATAGATTCTGCAGCTAATTGTGGGAAATGTGCCTACTATAAAACGTTATGTACTCCCTCTAAAATGGCTGCCAGGCTTCCTGAAGTACCAAGAGAATTGCCAAGAGAATCCAGAAGAAGAAGAAGAAAAAAAAAAGAATCACAGTTTGAGGATGAATACAGATGATCTCAAGATGCAATACATAGAATCATAGAAGATTAGAGTTGGAACACACCTCAGGAGATCATCTAGTCCAATCCCCTGCTCAAAGCAAAACCAACACCAACTAAATCATCCCAACCAGGGCTTTGTCAAGCCGGGCCTTAAAAACCTCTAAAGATGGAGAAGGACACCCCAGCTTCCCTGACAGACACTGGCAGCCAAAGGCAATTACAATAACCTAAGGATGACATTAGCATAGAATTGTCTCAATGAAAACACACATTCTTTGTCACAGCCGGTTTTGAAACAAACAAGGGGAAACTAGAATTCCCAAATACCTAGCTGGTGTAAAACTGATGTAGCTCCTCACTCCACTGAGAATCTGTCCACATCTTTTCTCCAGGAAAGATTTCAGACTCAACACCTAACTCCATGTCATTTTGCCACTTACCTGCCTGTGTCTCTTAAATCCATCCCGCCTGACAAAGCCACACCACTCTATGAATCAGAACTAGCAAGCACAAAAGTGTAATGACAAAGTCCAGACTGGAAGTTCAAGAGTTCATGAGCACATTGGTCATTTTCAGTGTGTGCTAGTGAGTGTGTACTCTACTCGGATTCTCTGCCTCCAATGTTTAAAATGTGACTGAGCACTAATTCCTAGGAAAAACTATAGCCCTTGTATTTTAACACAGGATCCATATACTGTCCTGGGGAAGAAAAAAAAAAGATTCCCAAAATTGCAAATGGTCAATACACAATTGGCAAGTGAGGTTGCTATTTCTGAATCAGCTCAGAAATAGGCACAAGAATGCACGTTTTCAGTAGAATATGGTCATTTATTTGGCTGTTGCACATAAATTATAGCCCCATGACCCACATTCATTCTTTACAGATTACAATCAAAAGGCTTCTTTTTAAAGAACTGGTAATGATACACACACTTACTGTATATATTATACAATATACAGGAAAACTCTCACAACAAAGCATTTGATATTTTCTGTCAATGACAAACCTCTTTCAAGATTCAACTATGGCAGGTGTTTAAGGGCCTGCTCTGAAGTTTTTCTGATTACCTCAATAGGAGCAGGATTGGGCCATTTCAGCTCAAAGCAGCAGTATCCAGCAGTTAAGAACATAACTATGACCCTATTGGGTCAGATCAAAGGTCCATCTAGCACAGTATCCTGTCTTCCGACAGTGGCCAGTGCCAGGTGCCTCAGAGGGAATGAACAGAACACATAATCATCAAGTGATCCATCCCCCTTGTCATTCATTCTGGAAAACAGAGGCTAGTGACACCATTCTGGCTAATAGCCATTGATGGACCTATCCTCCATTAATTCATCTAGTTCTTTTTTGAACCCTGGTAGTCTTGGTCTTCACAACATCCTCTGGCAAGGAGTTCCACGGGTTGACTATGTGTTGTGTAAAGAAATACTTCCTTTTATTTGTTTTAAACCTGCTGCCTGTTAATATCATTTGGTGACCCCTAGTTCTTGTGTTATGAGATGGAGTAAACAACACTTCCTTATCTACTTTCTCTATACCAGCCATGACTTTATAGTTCAGAATACAATGCCAATGATAGTGTATTCAAATGAAACTGCAAGGAGAAATTAAGTGGCATAATGCAGTTACACACAAGTGGGATGGATTTGTTTGCTGAAGTTTGGAAGAGAGGTAAAGACTTATTAAAAAAATGCTGGCTGCAGTCAAGAGCATTAACAGTAATTAAACAAAAATTGCTCCAGTTAAAACAGACTGATTGGAGACCACTGCAATTGCAGGAACTATTTTAACCCTGAGGCAGTACTGTACCATTAGTGCTGTAGCAGCTCGTTACTATTTATATTAAATACTACATATTAAAAATGTGCTAAAGCAATGGATAGTCCTCAGCACTACAACGTTATAAAAACAAAGGAAGGTGGCAGGAGAAGAGAATAAAACAGTAACTTGCTCATTTAGGCCCAAACCTGCACGACTGATGTAACTGGAAGTTTTACCACTAACTTGAAAGGATCAGGGCAGGTCCTACAGCACTTTCTTGGTAATCCCATGGCCTTGGTTCAGATACACTTGTGCTTAGTGTATGACTTCAACGCAGTCTGAGATGCACAAGACATTTGGGGTGGGGTGGGCAGTGGAATAGGACAAATTACAGGCTGCATTCTATATACCTGTCTCACTTAAACAATAATAGCACTGACACATCAGTTTGAGACTGTAATATTTTTAAAACAGTATGTGCATCTGGAGACATTGACCCAATCCTGCAAGGTTCTGAACATGCTCAACTTGCACTGAAGTCAATGGGCCCAACCTTGTTCAGTGGCAAAACTCCAACTGATTATGATGAGTACAGGACCAGACTCAATACAGCTGAGAGTGCTCAGCAACCCATAGTAAACAAAATGTAAACAGTAGGAAAAAATCTAAAATATATAGTGACATAATAGAGCCCCCAAAGTGCAAAAGAGACAATAAATTGAAATACAGGCACTAAAACAACTTACCTTTTCCCCAGCTATCAACAATCACAAAGTTTTAAAGCTCAATCCCATGAGCCTGTCAACACTTTGCAGGACTGAGTCCTTATTCTTGGATCCATTTTACAGATACACAATGGCATACCCAGCATGCAGAAACACACTACACACAGACCCCAAACACCTAAGGAGTTAAGACTGTTTCTAGCCTTTCATCTTGGTGCTAAACAATGTGAAATTGCTGCTGTTGAGCCATACTATATTTCCAAAACATTCATCTGATGAAGTGGGTCTTAGCCCACGAAAGCTTATAATCCCAAACATCTCTGTTAGTCTATAAGGTGCTACAGGACTCTTTGTCGCTTTTGCAGATCCAAACTAACATAGCTACTCCTCTGATACTATATTTTGGGGCATTCTTGTCATTACAGAACACTGTTATGTTTACTATGGTCCAAAGCCATTTCATTAACCAGCTGTTCCATAGATGACTGAATTGCTGCCTTAACAAGTGAAGCAGCAGTTTCTATCAGAAGTAATTCATACTGATCTGAAGTTGTGTGCTCTTGATCACTAAGACCATTAGGTGACTGAGCAGGAGAACAGACTTTAGCCTCCCTCCTGGGGCCACTGCCTGCTCCTAAGACCTCTTTGCGATTAGAAAGTTTACTGAAATTGAGGTTCCCACTTATTTTTTTATTCCCCTTTTGCTTATGTTCACATGAAATTGAGGACAGTTTGCAGTCCTGATTTGACTCCTCTTCATCAGGCTCATCTTCTGCTTCAGTAATTGTAATCACAATGCTCACTCCACTAGTGTTCTTGTTTTCTTCTAATGTCAATTGTTCATTTAAACAGCTCTGCACACTTGCTGCATCATCTTTAAATGCTGACTGATTGAAACTCATTAGTCTCTCTCTGGATTTACAGTCTTCACTAGCATTTATGTTCCTTCCAGACTCTCTACATTCAAGCCCTGTGTCATGGATGTTATTTGTTTTTTGTACCTTTGTGGTGTCAGCTACGCTATCTGGTAGGTCCTTAGAAACATTAGCACTAAGGGTGGTATTGAGATCAAAACCCTTGTTTGCTACAAATGTATTTTCAGGAGTTTCATGTAGGCTCTTCTGGTGTAGCTTTTCCTGCAGCATTATAGCAGCTGCCTCTGAATTTGTTATTTCTGACTGAACAATGCACTGTGTATCTTGATCAGTGTCTGGTCTGGACTCTTTCAAAAGCACATTCTTCCCAGTGGAATGAAGTGAGTTCCTGTCACTTTTTTCAGAGGCTTGGCTGAAGGATTGATCCATACTAGATTTGACTGTTATTGCCAAATCCTCTGGTTCACTGTGAGCTTTATTCAAAATGCCCACCGGTTCATTTGCTTTAACATTGAAATCTGATTCTTCTGTTATTTCAGAATGGCTGGGTTTTTTCTTGCTTCTTGAGAACCGTATACAGGGAATTTTAAGCCCAGAACTAATCCGATTCTTTGGGAAACTTTGCAAGCCAGAATCCTCAGCATTTATTTCTAGTTGAACTTGAGAATCAGAGTGTGTCTGTTTCCTTGAATATTTTGACCTTCTCTTAGGTGTCACTAGACGTTTTATAGTTGCCCAGGCTCCCCTTGACGGAGATTGGTTGGAAACTTCCCCTTCTCCAGGGGTCGCACTCATGGATTGGCTTGTATGTTTCAAGGTTACAGAGTCTTCTTCACAGACACCTTTCATCTCCAATACCTTCTTACATGACTTCTTTCTTTTCTTAAAACAAAACATTGAGAGTTTTTCTGCCTGTTCTTCAGTTGAAGGGCAAAGTTTTGCTGCACTAGGATTTTCTGATTGTGCTGTGTTTTCCATTTGAATTTCTTTAGCTGCCTTCTCCATACTTGTGGTCCTGCCTTCTAATTTATTTATATATTTTTCTTTTCTATTAACTCATCAGATAAATTAATTGCAGATAAGTTCAGAGTGCAGTTCTTTGAAATTTCATCCAAAAACACGAAATTACTTTTGTGAACAGATGAGATATTATGCAAATAGCTGTTCAGATTGACTTGTTACACTACATTTTTATTTCCACTATGATTTTTTTTCTTACTGGTCCTGAAAGACTTACTGGATAAATTTTAAGAACACACTTTTCTGTATTTTATCAAATAGGTTCAGTTTCATCTCTGGGATGGCCAACCTGAAACACTACTTGATTCGATAATATTATTTCAGCAACAGTTTGACTTTTTTTAAAATGGATGTTAAAGCAGATCAAGAATTGACTGTTTTCATTTTATGATGGGCACCAACCAACAACTACTACTTGCTAATATGTTCATTATTTCACATTCTTTGAACAATTGGATTGAAGTGATATTTAAAAAAAAAAAAAGATACACCAAATAGTCTTATTTGGCCTCCATTGATAGGGTCAGCTGTTTTTCTCTTTCCTTCTTTGCATTTCATTTGCTTTCAATTCATATTGCAAGGTTTGCCTT
Source organism: Dermatemys mawii (assembly GCA_007922305.1). Lineage (NCBI taxonomy): Eukaryota > Metazoa > Chordata > Testudines > Dermatemydidae > Dermatemys > Dermatemys mawii. Next base: position 82,244,671 of record ML677332.1, read on the forward strand.
TTATGTTGAAAAATATGGCATAGGCTTTCATCATTCAAATTGCTTCATATGTATCTGCAACAAAACAAACGATTAAAAACAATGTGGTAAAAATGGAAATAATATTTGTTTTTTATAAGAACTGGGTAATTTTTCAATTTTGTGAATTTAATTTCTAAAATTCCGTGCTCTGTATCCTGATATACATGTGTGCGTACGTGCTATTCTACGCTCAAATATGCCCTTGTAATCAATGGGAGTGGTGTTTCAATGTATGACAGCAAAACAGGGTTTCAAGAGTGCCACGCTAGTTACATAGGAGAACTACCACATGAATCTTGCATATATATGAATTTTTATGTGGGTAGAGAGGGAAGTTTATTTTTATATTTCACTTGTTAGGAAAATATTTTTCCGCAGGAGAAACACTTTCCCCTTCTGACCCATATGCACTCATAATTCCCCCAAAGGAAATTCTAAATTGAGATAGCAGATGTTTTTATTCTTAATACATAAGATGATCATATGTAGCTCCATAAAATATAAAAAGGTGGGTTTGTGAGTTATAAAAGAGAAGCTTTCTTCATGCACACACTGTAAATGAAGCAAACTGCAAGTGTTCCATGGCAACCCTATTCTCACAGAACACATGTTCATCATAAAATGTATGTTACCCTTCAGAATCCTGAATATAAAGATACAAATGTATATTATATCACACTGACACATTCTCAGTGAGTACCTGGGATCCTCTCTCCTTGGATAACTGGGAAAATTCTTTATAAATATTTTCTTTTTCATCCTACTTTTTAAAAAACACTATTGTTTGTAGGTTTTAAAAAACTAAATTTCTAACTGCAATAATTTACTTATCTAACATTATTTGCTCTGGTTTAGGGATGCAAGAACATATACAAATACAAGCAAAGCAATGCACCAGTATTTTATTTTATTATGAATTCAAGTCACTGACTATGCAATCAATTTGTATATGGGCAAAAAGTAATGTTTTGCCACAACTATTTGTCAATCTTCGCTCTCCCCTAAACCTTACTCTTGAGACCGATGTGTGCTATGGACACTATCCACAGTCCAGAACACAGAATCTGTAACTGACACAAACACTGATTTTTGTAACTGAAACCCAGACAAGCATCTTCTAATCATCATTAGTTTCCGGCTGCATTGACATTACTGTATTTCTGGCTGAAAAGACAAGGAAATAGGGCTGTCTGAAGAAAACAGCCAAGAGAAGATTAGGTGTCTTCTCCGGTCTGGCTCTCTCTTTTTTAATTTTTTTTTTAAAGCAGGATGCCCTGGTATCACTTTGTCACATCGCTCACATCATTGTGCAATTCTAGATCAAATGGCACAGTAAGCACTACATCTCAGTGCTTTCACCTCTTATACACTTCATGTGCCTTGAATAGCAGAAAAATGGATGCTGATTATTAGCAGTCTTCAAGCAAGTGGTGTCTGAAATTGCACAGAATGACAATTACAATGTGCTTAGTACTTTGCTGAATTGAAGCCTTAATCAATAACCCCTTTTCTGAATGAATCTCTCAGTTAATAGTAAAAAAAAAAAAAAAGGAAATAGAAATGTTTAAATTATAGAAAAAGCCTCAGGATATCCATGCCAGCCAACAGACCAAGTCACAGGCACCCATAATACCCTTGATTTAATACAGATTTCTTTATACGGTCTCCAAATCTCCTAAGCTATCCTATTATAATTGCAATGGAAATGGAAACATTTCTGGTAGTCTGCAAACACACAGTTTCCCAGCAAATAGGTTCGCCTTACACAGGACTGATGTTATGGCCGAAATTTTCAACAGCGAAGTTCAGCTCCTACATCATCATTCAGACAACTACACAGGGGAGCTGACTTTCAAAGGTGCTGACCACTCCCACCTCCCATTGTGATGAACAGATGGCGCGGGTGCTCAGCACTTCTGAAAAGCATGTCATTAATTTTAGAATCCTAAATATGGATTTATTTCTCTAACTTGGTCTCGGTCTTTATGATGCTCCAGTACTCACCACATCTTCAGCCAAAGCTTGCATCACCTGGGATGTGTTACCCTGCCACACACAGACAGGGAAGGTCTCTCTAGGGAGCGATTGATACTGGAAAGCCTGGATTCCAGCACGCTAAGGCACGAGATCCACTAGTAACAATCTGCTACATCCTGCACGTAGTTAAATGACAGGGATTGAAAACTTTTGCCTGCAAAGGGATCTAGCCGCTCCCTTGCGGAAAGCAAGAGGGGCTGTCGCAATACAAGTCACCCGTCTGCTTCATGTGCCAGCCCCGGTAATGAAAAATGAAACTACAGGCAAAGAACTGGATGCGGGGGGGGGGGGGACCCCTTTCTCCCTCTGATTTCCGTGTGAACGGGTCCATCCTCCAGAGCCGGCGCCGCCGGGCGGGCCTGGCAGCAGAGAACCCGAGCCCCGGCGAGTCCTCCCTGGCTCGCCCCGTTTCCAGTCCGCTCCCCTTGTGCCTCCACGCTTGGCAGAGAGCCGGGCCAGGAAGCGATGGGCACCGCCAGGCGCTGGCCGTGGCACATCCCGCTTCAGGGACGGTCCCGACGGCCCCAGCCCAAGGGAGGGCTGCAAAGCCCGGCCCGGCCCCCGGCCCCGCGAAGGGCTCCCCGCTGAGCCGGGGCGGCGACGGCAGCGTGGGCCGGTTCGCTCCCGGACCCGCCCCGGGCCCCGCGCCCCGCGCCCCGCGCCCGCTCTAACCTGGCGCCCGCTGCCCGCCGGAGAGCGGCGCCTGCCGCCCGCTCCGCTCCGCTCGGGGCTGCTGCTGCTAATGCCGCGGGGCGGGGAGGAGGGAGCGCGGCAGAGGCGGGACACGCCCCGCTCCCGTCACGCCCCCTCCTCAGAGACCGCCGCGCGCCGGGGCTCCGCGCCGGGCAGGACCGTGGCCCGGCCGGGAGAAGCAAAAGGGGTCCGGGGGCCGCGGCGGGGTGACGAGCGCTGCAGCGGCTGCCCGGAGCCGCGCCTTGCTGGGCCCCCCGCCAACCCCCTCCTGCGGGCAGGCACCGGCCGTGCAACCCGCCCCGGCCGGAGCTCGGCTCTCCCCTCCCGCCCAGCTCCGCCAGAGCCGCGGCTCTCCCGCTCCGGGGGGCGACGAGGGCGCCACCTGCTGGGGATGGGGCGGGGTAAGCGCCCGCGGGCTGTCCCGCGCCGTGCACAGCCTTGGCTGGCCAACCACGCAGCGAGGTCGGGCAGGCGGGCCGCGGCTGGGCTGGTCCCGCTGGAGCGGAGCCGGAGCGAAGGGCCGCTCTCAGCGCACCTGGCAGGGGAAGAGTTTGCCAGGAATTGCCGACCGCGCCGGGCCCGGGCTCTGCTGCAGCCGTTTCGGAACAGGGGCTCTTCGGCCCGGCCGCCCTGACCGCTCTGCCAAGGTGCCCGAGGGGACAAAGGCCACTTCAGGAGTGAGTGTGAGGACACGCTCTCCCAGCCAGGGCTTGGTGTCAGCCTGGACGATCTCTCCTCCTCACTCTAGCATCTAAGCTTCAGTTTGATACAGATCTCCTGCTGGGAGGGTTGTATAGACAGCCCTGAAAATACAAATCAAGTGCAACTGATGCACTACATGAAACCACACCGCGGGAGCTGTGAACTTCCCCATTCATCTCCAGGGCTAACTCTGCCCCCTCATAATCTAAAATACTCTTTCACTGCTCATTAGAGTATGTAAGAAGGGAGAGGCAGGAGCATCTTTCGAACAGCTGCACAATCTAGGACGTTGTCTGAAGTGGGCAAGGCTTAGAAAAACACACATTTTGTTTTGCACCTGAGGACCCAGATTATTATGGAGTAATAGTGGCAGGGTTCCATTCTTGGCCCACTCAGTCCTTAGCTGAAATGCTCACTAGTGGGATGTGGATGTAAAGCACACATACAGCGTTCATAATTGATGCATTTGTCTTGGAATTCCATTTACCATTTTTATTCAATGCTCTCATCTATTCAGCAATGTATCTTTAGCCCAGCAGTAGTATGCTAATCCTGATTTCAAAAAACCATTACACCTCTAAGAACCTAAGAACATGTTCTTATGTTACACATTTCCCCGGGACTAATACCCTTCCTACTTGTCCTCGGTGGGAGCTGGGTTCAAATTACAACACCAATTCCGCTCCATCACTTCAGGCTCAATAATATAAGTCTTTCTTAAATGAGGTTAAATACTCTACATTTGGAGTACTGCAGAGGACACAGGATTTTGTTTCTCATGCAGCTTCAGAGCAAGATGATAATGCAAGGGAATAATTTGCCAAAGGATCAAAGGCTGCCGTGAATAGGCATGGATTCAACATCAGTCATTCAGGACAAGATTTCTTGCTTGCATGAGGGTCTTGATGCAATGTGTGGGTAAGCTGCTTTCTCGGTTCACAGTGAGCAAGACGTTGTGGATGTGGGAAGGGAAACATCAAGCATACACCCTATCTCAGTGCACACTGCCGGCCATCATTCTGCAAAATTAGGTGACATCCTACATGATGTTACAGAAGGATCTCTGCATAGAATTACATCATTTAGGTAGCTAAGTACATGATAAAATTTATTGCTTTGGATCCCTAAATGCTCTATGGTGAATGAATGCCTATATGATCTGTCACCAGATTAAGCATACTCCTATAAAAAGTTTGCTTTCAGCCAGTCCTTGTCCAAGAGGGACAAGGCAAACTTTCAGTTTTTAAAGAAAGGCTGTTCAAATGGACTGGAAGGGCATGTGGGGGCTAGGAGAGGAGAGAAAAGCCAGGCTGAAAGGAACAAGATAAAAGCTGGTAGAATGGAAGTCTGCAAGAGGCAAATGCCGTAAGAAGTGTGGCCACAAGATGAAAAAAGTATTAAATGTAGAAACTGACACAAGTTAGTCAGCCTCTGGCTCTATCTTGGCATCCTGGTTCCCGAAGTGACCTGTCCAGGATGTCTTAGATGAAGAAGCTCCTAGGGTGCCTGCCCATGTGCACTATTAAATATGAGAAGAAAATCCTTCCTGACCCATGCAAGTGGTCTGGCTTATACCCTGATGACTAGCTGTTCTCAATGGAATATTATATAAAAGAAAATTTCAACGCATCTCAAGGCTCTTATGACAACTTAAGTTATTCTAACTTCACTCCTGACAGCCATGTAATTGTTACATAATTATTCTCCTTGCTAGCTTGCTATATATAGTGTATGTGTATTACAGATAAGCCTGGTGCATACACCTACATCAACTCTTCTCCCAGTCAGAGCAATTCTTTAACATATGTTAGGTCCAAACATATGGGCCTTGCAGTTTTATGTGGAAAGAATTATCCAAAAATATTGAGCTACTTGCATAGGCAAGTTATTCTAGTCAATTGACAAAAGAAAAGACAGTTTCCTTTCGTAACTGGTGTTCTTCGAGATGTGTTGCTCATGTCTATTCCACAGTGGGTGTGCGTGCTCACTATGTGCACAGGTGCTGAAAAAGATTTTCCCTTAGCAGTACCCACAGGGGGAGTTCCCCCCCCCCCCACAACCCCTGGAGTGGCGCTGCACTGGCATGCTATAAGGGGTGCTACGTGCTCCCCTGCCCTCAGTTCCTTCTTGTCAGACCACTCCGACAGACGAGAAGGAGGGCGGGATGTGGAATTGACATGAGCAACATCTTGAAGAACACCAGTTATGAACAGTAACTGTCTTGTCTTCTTCGAGTGGTTGCTCAGGTGTATTCCACAGTAGGTGATTCCAAGCTCTCTCTGTTGGAGGTGGGTAGGAGTTCACAAGTTCCCAGGCCGTCTGCTCTCCAGGACGACACGCTGGACCCCTTCCGAGCATGTCCTTTCCTCCCTACCTAACCACTGAGCAGCCAGGCCGTGAGGTAGGGGGCTGCTAGGATGGGGTGGAGGAGGTGGCCAGTACCGCTCTGCGGGCGACTGCGGAGAGCCCAGCGGTGGCTTGCCTCTGGAGCATGGAACCAACATCAGTGGCGTTCCACGTACCAGCAGAGACAAGACATCCCGGGCTGCTTGCAAGGCCTTCGGCGTGAAAGGCATCTGGACGATCTGGAGAGGCCTGCACTGACGTGGCTGGGCTGCTCCACTCAACACGAGTCGGAGGTCTGGAGGCCGAAAGGAATCGAGGACTGCCCAGCACGGGTCTAGCCTCTGCCCCGATGCACCATGGCACTGCCGCATCAAGGGCATATTCTTGGCCCCCTTATGCCCAGAGGATGGGGAGCGCTGCCAACTGGACAAAGGCGCCGGGGGATTGTCACAGTGCCCAGTGCTGACTCCGAGTCAGCACCAACTCCATAAGGATGGCCCGGAGTCGAATGTTCCTTTTTCGCTTTGTCCGGGGCTTGAACGACTTGCAGATCTTGCAACGATCACTGATATGGGTCTCACCCAAACAGCATAAACAGTCCGCGTGCGGGTCACTCCTCGGCACAGAATGCCTGCAAGTGTCGCACGACTTGAAACTCGGGGCTCAGGGCATGCCCCAGCCCGGGCACTCGAAGTAACTGAACTAACGTGAAACTAACTCGAAAACTAAGAGCTACAGGTACTAGATCGGCGGTTCTCAAACTGGGGGTCGCAAGCCCCTGTTGTATTCAGCGGATGCACAGGAACACGGACTGTGTCCGCCAAAAAGCCGCTGGCCGAGTGAAACAATTCCGCGTTTGGCGGCTTCTCCGAGACACGCTGTGTGGCTGCCAAAATACCGTTGAACCCAGAAGTGTTTGAATCAGCGCCTTTTCGGCGGACCTACCAGAGGGTCGGCAGCAAATGTGGTACAGGAAAAAGGGGTCTCAAACTGGAAAAGTTTGAGAACCCCTGTACTAGACAGAAATGCGAAGGATGAGCTGCAGCAATGCTGGAGCTGCGATGTTCCAATGCACCTTCACTGGCAGCAAGGAGGAACTGAGGGTAGGGGAGCATGTGTTGCCCCTTATAGCGTGCCAGGGAGGTGCCACTCCAGAGGTCGCAGGGGCAGGGCTGGCTCCAGGCACCAGCATAGAAAGCACGTGTGTGGGGCGGCACTCTGGAAGGGGCGGCGTGCCGGGTACTAAGGGAAAAACGTCTGGCACCAGTGCATGTGGTGAGTGCACACATCCTACTGTGGAATACACACGAGCAATCACTCGAAGAACTGGTGGCCTCACTTCAGGCCTCTGCCAGTCAAGTGTGAGTACATCCAAATCCATGGAATAATTCAGGTCATTTATTTTCCTACAGATGACCTGCAGTACCTAGGAAAGGAGAGTGGATGGAACTGAAGACAGAGTGTTGCACTGCAGGCTCCTCAGTATTACTGCAATAATCACTTTTCCTTGTCAATACTGGGGCTGCTGCCGTGTACAGTCCCCAAATTCATCATAAAAATAACGTCAACTTCATTAATCTTAAGGCATATATTAAAACCCAGGGAACTCAGGAAGGATTTTAGCAATTTATTTGCGTTCATTACAAGTCCGGCAGTAACTACATTTTCACATTACGAAGTAATTTTTTGTCCTACTGTGGCAAACCCTGTTACAGACCATTTGATTCAGTGCTTGTGCTGTCTTTGCTCACCAAAAAGGGGATTTCAACAAAAGCTGTGACACCATTTACAAATCTCATCCTCGCTCATCAGACATCTGTTAAAAACCACACAGGGAACAGCCACAGCATGGAGATCCAGGCTCCAAAAAGGCAAAGCCTATATGCTCCTCTTCTATTAAAAATTCAGTAGGTAACAACAGAAACACCATCACAGGGTTTTCTTAGAGAAGACTGGACAGAGCGCAGGTGCTCGCAAAAGAACTTCAAAGCAGAAATTAGTGGTAAAAAACTTTAGGGGAAAAACAAAGGGATTCTTCCCTACTGCCTATTTTCCATGGAATTAGTGCACCCCAATGGCACAACATTCTCTTTTGATGCTAGCAATGGATTATAGAATTAAATGCCGTAGGAAGATACAGTGCTCAGATCTTAAGGGACAAGGTGTACTGTGCTCTGATACAGCAGTTTTCAAACCGTGGGTCGTGACCCGGTACGGGGTCATGGAATGGAAGGCACTGGGTCACAGTGGCTCTGGTCAGCACCACTGACTGGGCTGTTAAGTCCTGTTGGTGATGCTGCCGGTAAAGGCAGGCTAGTCCCTACCTGTTCCAACACCTCGCTGCTCCCCGGAAGTGGTCAGCAGCAGGTCTGGCTCCTACGTGCGGGGGGCTGGCACTGCGGGGATCCACATGCTGCCCCCACGCTGAGCACTGGCTTTGCACTGGGAGCTGGAGTGGGTGGGGGGTTTGGTGCCTGCGGGCAAGAGCTGTGCGGAGCTGCTTGCACGTCTCTGCCTAGGAGCCAGACCTGCTGCTGGCTACTTCCGGGGTGCAACACGGTCCGCGGTGCCAGCTAAGGCTGCTTAACAGGAGCTGCCCAAAGTAAGCCCATAACCCAACCCCATGCCCCAACCCTGAGCCTCCCCAAACCCAGAGCCCCTTCCTGCACCCAAAACCTCTCATCCCCAGCCCAGAGCCCTGACCCCCTCCCGCATCCCAACCTCCATTCCCCCCACACCCTGAACCCCTCATTTCCCCCATCCTGCAGGACTCACCCCCGCACTCCAACCCGCTTCCCCAGCCCTCAGCCCCTCCCAAACCCCTCATCCCCAACTCCAGGTGTCACAGGCTTCAACAATTTTATTCAACTGGGTTGCCAGAAAAAAAAAGGTTTGAAAACCACTGCTCTAAAACACATTTAAAAACAATCAATTAAGCCCTGGATTGTTGTAAACACTGTACCAATCTAGAAACTGCAATTTTATTGTTACAGTTTAATAAGAAAAATCACAGACCTAGAGACAGAAAGACGGTATTAAAAACAGGTTTTGCATTTTGCTCCATCTGCAATTATGAAATGTAAGCACAATAGGTCATGAAGGCAATATAATTAAAAAACATCAGTGTATAAGAGCTACACATTCTTATGCTCACTGAACTAAAAGTTAGCCTGAAATAAAAGATTTTTTAAAAATTTATTCAGATTAAAAAAATAACTGCATGTATTTCATTAATTTCCAAACGCTCTTTTCTCTCAGTCACTTCATGTATTGCATTTTCTTAACCATATCTTATTTTGACTTAAATCAGGGTGTAACTGAGTTTGCATTACTCATCAGGTAATCTTCTGGTAGCTAGAAAGAAAAATGAAAACTTAATTATTAATAGATATATAAATACATATATATCAACTTTTAGGAGGAATTATAACCAAATGCCATTTCAAACATATGGCTTCATAGTTAGATGTGAGTAAATCCTTTAACTCAGGAGTTAAAAGTGCAACCCAAAGATTTGCAAGGCTCCTAGCTCAAGTACGAGACTTACCTTTGGTTAACATTTATTTTCAGAACAGCCCATTCACCTGTTCTGACACTGGATCCAAGTCAATATCATAGAAACAGGGGCGCGTAGGAAGTCCTGGCATAGTACTCATCTAGCAGACAGAAGGAAAAGTGTATTAGTGGATAACGCCTGAGATTGGGAGTTAAGAGGGCTTGGTTCTGTTTTTGGTTCTTCCATTGACTGTGTGACTTCATACAAATCATTTAGCCCACGATTTGTCAAAACGCATGGGCATGTGCTGAAATTTAAGCAAGTGCGTAGCTCCACTGATCTCAATGGAACTACTCCTATGCTTTAAGTAAGCTTTCCTGGATAAAGCAATAACTGTGCCACGGTTTCCCTGTTAGTAAGATGGGGATCTCAATACTTCACAGGAGTGTTGTGAGGCCTTCAAGTATGTCCGCATGTCGAGCTAGATGTTTAAATTCTAACTTGAGGTGACAGCAGCACTAGCTCCGACAGAGCGAGCAGGCTGAAAAACAGAGTAGAGCGTGATGGTGTGAGGGGCTAGTGAGTACATACCTGTCTGAGACGTACTCTGCACGACTAGCCCCTCTTGCTGCTGTGGCTACATTCTATTTGTAGCACACTAGCTCTGATCATGCTAGCATGGTGTCTCCTCAGACTGGAATTCACACTTCCTGCTCACCGGGTAGATATACACATAATGAACATGTCAGAAGTGCTCTGAGAGCCAAGGATTAAAGGCACTACCTAAATGCCCAGCCCTGACTTGAAAAAGAGATGGATTTTAAGAGAGAAGCTGGGCTTGCACTGAGGAGAAGAGGGGGCAACTCACTTCCACTGGATGGAAACTCTGAGAGCTGTTTTAAGTCAGGACACCGGTGCACTGGCCCAACAGGGTGGAGAAGCTTAGCACTACACTGGCCTACCCAAGCCAATGCCACCTCTTGCTCAGTTGTAAAGCACCAGCATTCAAAAATACAACCATGTAAAACTTTAGAACCTACAGGTCCACTCAGTCCCACTTCAGCCAATCGCGTAGACAAACAAACTTGGTTACAATTTGCAGACGATAATGCTGCCCATGTCTGGTTTAGAATGTCATCTGAAAGTGAGACCAGGTGTTCGCATGGCACTGTTGTAGCTGGCATCACAAGATATTTACGTGCCAAATGCGCTGAAGATACATATGTCCCTTCATGCTTCAACCACCATTCCAGAATATGTGTGTCCATGCTGATGACAGGTTCTGCTCGATAACGATCCAAAGCAGAGCAGACCAACACACATTCATTTTCATCTTCTGGGTCAGATGCCACTAGCAGAAGGTTGATTTTCTTTTTTGGTGATTCAAATTCCATAGTTTCTGCATTGGAGTGTTGCTCTTTTAAGACATCTGAAAGCATCCTCCACACCACGTCTCTCTCACATTTTGGAAGGCACTTCAGATTCTTAAACCTCAGGTCGAGTGCTGTATTTATCCTTAGAAATCTCACATTGGTACCTTCTTTGCTTTTTGTCAAATCTGCTGTGAAAGTGTTCTTAAAACGAACATGTGCTGGGTCATCATTCGAGACTGCTATAACACGAAATATGTGGCAGAATGCGGGTAAAACAGAACAGGAGAAATGCAATTCTCCCCCAGGGAGTTCAGTCACAAATTTAATAAGTGCATTATTTTTTTAACGAGCATCTTCAGCATGGAAGCATGTCCTCTGGAATGGTGGCTGAAGCATGAAGGGGCATATGAATGTTTAACATATCTGGCATGTAAATACCTTGCGATGCCGGCTACAAAAGTGCCACGCAAATGCCTGTTTTCACTTTCAAGTGACATTGTAAATAAGAAGCAGTCAGCAATATCTTCCGTAAAAGTCAACAAATTTGTTAGTCTTAGCAATTGGCTGAACAAGAAGGAAGACGGAGTGGAACTGTTGGCTCTAAAGTTTTACATTGTTTTATTTTTGAGTACAGTTATATAAAAAAAAAATCTACATTTGTAAGTTTCACTTTCATGATAAAGAGGTTGCGCTACAGTATTTGTATGAGGTGAATTGAAAAATACTATTTCTTTTATCTTTTTACGGTGCAAATATTTGTTATAAAAATAAAGTGAGCACTCTACAGTTTGTATTGTGTGTTGTAATAGAAATCAATATATTTGAAAATGTAGAAAAACATCCAAAGTATTTAATAAATGTCAACTGGTATTCTATTGTTTAACAGGGCAATTAATCGCAATTAATTTTTTTAGTCACAGTTAATTTTTTTTTAGTTACTCACGTGAGTTAACTGCGATTAATCGACAGCCATAGTCTTCACTTTTAAAAATCTGTGCCTACTTTTTAATTTGAATTTGTCTGTCTTTGGCAGCCAGTCATTGGTTCCTATTATGCCATACTCTGCTAGCTTAAAGAGCTCTTTGGTACTCAGTTTTTAATTCCCATGAAAGTACTTGCGCACTGTAATCAAGCTACCACTCAATCTTGTTTTTGCTAAACCAAAACAGACTTAGCTGTTCAAACCTTTCTCTGTTCAGCATTTTCTCCAGCCTTCAAGTAATTTTTATGGCTCTTTTTTGCACTTTCTTCAATCTTTTTTTAAGAGTTAACACCGGAACTGTATGCACTATTCCAGTATCAGTCACACCAGTGCCATACACAGAGGTAAATCACCTTCCTACTTATACTCACTCCTCCTCCTTTCATACATTCAAGGATAGCATTCACTCGTTTGGCCACAGCACTGCCCTGGGAGTTAGGATTGAGTTGCTTGTTCACTCCTGCCTGTAAATCCTTTCCAGAGCACCACTGCTTTCTAGGATACAACCCTCCATGCTATAGGTATGGCCTGTATTCCTTGTTCCTTGATGTATTATATTGCACTTGGCCATATTAAAACATTCTGTTTAAATGAGCCAAGGTTACCAAGCGATATAAACCTGTCCTCACCATTATTTATCTTTTTGCCAATATTTGTCATCTGAAAATTATCAGTAGTGATTTTATACTCGCTAACTTCCTGACCATCTATTAAAATGTTGAATAGTGTTGGACCTAGAACTGATCCCTCTGGGAACCCACTAGAAATACCTCCATGTGACGATTCCCCACTGATGGCTGGCTGTTTTTCGAGATTGATCAGTCACCCCATTCATATTCCATATAATGTGTGCTTTACTGATATTGCACAATACTATTTTTTTAAAAATCAGAATGTCATGCAGTACTACGTAAAACACTTTACAAATGTCTAGGTATATTATAGCTACACAGTTGTCTTTGATCGATAAGCTTGTAATCTCAAGTAAACATCCTTTGTAAAGGAAAAACAGAAGAAAGCCCATATATTGTTGACCATAAAGTTAATCACAATATTAAAAAAAATGACACTGTACCCTGAACACAGCAGCTTGTGAACTGCAAAAACTGTACATCTCCACAGCAAGCCATTTTCTCCATCACATGGATTAGCATAGAAAGATGGGAATGCATGCAGGATACCAGCTGCAATTATTTCTAATCTGTGCTTCCTAATGTCACAGATCTCATTGGCTTTAAACGATGACACACGTGTCCATGTACATTGTACTTTGTAGACAGGGTGGATGACAAGATGGCTCTGAATTAATGGTTTATTTAGTGCGTGTGAAATTAATTGCTCTGTTTCTTCCTTGGGAAGGGCATAAAAATCTTTGAGTGCTGACTTGACACCAAGAGATTTATAAAATTAAACTCTCCTTTCAGATCTTTGTCCTAGTTTATGATGATGTTAAAAGGGCAGCTTCTTATTTAATACAATAAATGAAAACACTAACGGGGTGTATTAAGAAGGTTACAAATGTGGCGGGGAAAACACTGCGTCCCGATCCTGCAACTGACTGTGCCTACAGAACCCTTCAATCCACCAGGAAGTCAGTGGGGCTTCACATAGGCACAAGCATTTGCAGCAGCAGGGCTTAAAATAATTCACTCCCTGATGCTCTAGAATTCCAGTAAATACTGTAGCTAACTTTCAGCGTGACAATCATTCACTATCTTCTAAAAAGGCCTCTTCTAGAACAAAGGTTACTGTCTGTCAAATCACTGTTTGTCTATTACTCAGCTTCTTACAAAACTAAATTCACCTTCTAAAATGATACATAAAGATTGTTACACATCAGCAGTGTCTTAATCCTGAGAAATTTACAAATCCAAGGGTTTTTTTTTTTAAAGGAGATATTAGCCTAGTTTTGCCACAAAATTCAGCATCTTTTAAGTCACTTTGCATCATTACACAGTACATTGCAATCTCATTTTAAGAGAATTATTATCTCTATGAATATTCACAATTATTCATGCATTTTTATTGTCTTTCTGCTGTTCTCAAAACTGGATATAAATAAGGCTGTGGGGTGTTTTCCTTAGTGTAGGCATTGAAAAACTGAAGAATGCAGAGTGATTATCATTGCTTGGTTACGCATGGAAATGTACTGAATCCACCCACAGGATTAAAAACACAAACAAACAAAGGCCCAACAATCAAGCACCACTTATATTTTACAGGCAAAATTTTCAAAAGCACTTAGTATCCAGTTTTCAAAAGTGACTTAGGCACTCAGAAGCCAATGTCTCACTGAACGTCAATGGGATTTTGGCTCCTAAGTCACTTAGGTTCTTTTGAAAATGTCACCCATTTCTAAGTACTTATCAGGCCCAACATTTTATTATCTAAGGCACTTTTTACCTCATGATCCCTCCTTGCTTCTGTCCATATCCCCCCACCCCTGAGCCGCAGTTGGGAGCCGGGGCCAGGAGAGGGGCCACAGCTGAAGTCAGGCATGGGGGCTGAGGTTGGGGCTAGACACTTAGGAGCTGTTTAACTGTGGTGTAGACATTTGGGTACAAGCTAGAGCTGAGCTCTAGAAGCCTGCAAGGTGGGAGGGTCCCAAACATCTACACCAACCCCTTGAGCACAAGTCAGCTGTGAGTTTTTATTGCAGAGTAGACGGGCTTAGACAACCGTGTGAATTCTGCATTCCCCAGAGCTGGATCCTGCAGTTATGTCCCCTACAGTTGAAGGAGCTTGGTGGATACTTTCACAAGAGTGATCTGCTTGCAGGGTCAGGGCCATAATCACAAATCTCTTATTAATTCTGATGTTACTGTGTCTATTAGAGTTAATGTCTTGCCCATAAAAAGTATTTTAGATATTTGGAAAGCAGGACTGACTTTGCAGTACTGATGCTATGGGAGAACAAGCCAGTTCTATTTGGTTTTAATTTCTGAAAACATCCCTGTCTCAAACATCAGACCTAAGATACGTACCCCATGGTTCACCAACATCAGAAACTCTCCAAAAGTCATTGGATTAAATTGTGTGTTGTTTGCAATGAATATAACTAGTGATGGGAAAGGGCTCAATTTATCTTTCATTGTGTCCCAAACATGATGACTGAGATTGTTTAAATGAGACGTGACTAATTTCTTCATCACAGATAATCTAGAAATATTTATATTGCCACGTTCTTCTTGTTCAGTCAATGAATCCAACGTTTGGCTCTTGGACAGTTACCAAATGCATGAAGAAGGAATAACACTCTCCATTCCCAATCCACTCAGAGAAACTACATTTAGTAGGTCTTCTACCAGCGTCTGCCCAATTAGGACTAGATTCCACCCTTCCAGATTTTCAGGCACTCCTTTAATGCTGATGTTATTTCCGTAGACATGATTGTCTGTAGCTCCCTTTCACTTTGTGTGGTTTACACCAGCCATTTAGGGTGGTGATCACATCAGATTCCTGACTGAATCCTGTTCCCACCACTGTCATCTCCAGCTGATGATGTCACTTCCCCACTTCTGTGTGGTTTTTATTGCTGTCTATCCCTCCTCCATTCAAACAATCCAACCAATTTGGAGGCAGTGACTGGATCTAGTTTAATGGTTTAGATGCAGCTGAAGTCTGAAAAAACTAAACACAATACCTGCAATTTAACTTTGCTCACATGGCACCAATACTGTTTCCGTGTCTGTATGTAGCGATTATGCCACTGGGGATCAATAACATTCAGGATGCTCTAGGAATCAAATTATTGAGCGTGCCTGAGCCATGAAATCAGTGAATTCTCATTAACGACTAACCACAGAAGGTCTGAGCAATGGTAATAATATTACTCTTTCTGGAAACAAACTCATTTTCCAGGCTTTTTGTTGGTTTTTTTCCTTTAACTTCAGGGACTGTCTGTTTCTAGTTAAATAGATGCTTTTTTTTTTTTAAGCATGGATTTAAAAGGAACATTCAGCTGTTTAAGAAGGCAGCAATTCCTTGCTCGTCATGACTGACTTTGTTTACTCTTCTACTCGGTGTTAAAATTCAATAATTTAATTTTTTAAGATCTCCTCAAACACAACAAATCTAGTTACAGTGAAATTATTAAGATTCAAGCTCACAGATGAGAGCACTCTCCCATGCACAGTGCGGTATAGACACCGCTGTAAGTCGATCTAAACTACATGAACTTAAGTTATGTAACTTAATTGGTGTAAATTAAATTGACTTACAGCGTTGGTGTAGACCAGGCCTCAGGGACCATATGTAAGGTCAGGTAATCAGCCGCATTTATGTTGCTGCTGGATATTGAAATTATCTGGAGGAACTGAGGGATCTGTTGTAGCACACTTTAAAAAAAAAAAAAAAACTATCAAGGGCATCTAGTGAATTGGACAGGCACTTCATTAGGAGAACTACATAGACACATTATAGTATGCTCTGTAAATCTACATGGATAATGTGTATGGGATGCAGAGTTCCCTCTTGTAGGATACCTACAAGAGCCACTCATTTAAACCACCAACTGGAATGCACACACATTTTTTCCAAATGTTTTTCCTTCGTGAAGCTGAGGGTTTAACTAGGACACTTACTGTTCCTACCAATGGATACAGGAATCCAGCACCTACACTGGCCCTGATGTCTCGGATAGGCAAGATAAAGCCTGTAGGCACGCCTTTCTTCTCTGGGTCATGAGACAACGACAGGTGAGTTTTAGCCATGCAGATTGGCAGATTTCCAAATCCCTGGGGAAACAAAAAGGGGCAAGAAAATATGATATCATCCGTAAAGTGCAAAAATAAAACTTTTGCCTAGGTAATCTGCTTGGTTTTGCCATTCTTTGGATTAACAGATCATTTTATCTCTCAGTAACTGCTTTTCCTACAACCTGAGAGATATGGTCAAATCAGTTCTGTATCGCTTTTCTTCTTCTTTCCATCACTAAGGAAAAAACAAACATTATCATGGCCAGATCCAATCAGAGAAGAGGTTAATGCTTTTGTAGGAATCCAATAAGTAACTAAGAGTTATTGTGTTTTTTTTTTAATGAATTTTAACAGCTCAAAATTAAAGTTCTCAGCCCACCTGAAGTCTTTAGATTATCTGATCAATATAATTGCAGGATGTGAGGGGACCAGCAATTACATAGCTATGACATTAATGGTTTATAGAATATAAAGGGATATGTAAGAAATGTGAAAAGGGAGCAGCCATACAAGTAATTTCACAAAAGAATGTTCTCCAAAAGAGAAGTTGTTCAAAACATGCCAGACACCAAGAAAACACCTAGCATCTGCCCAGCACTCAGCTTCAAAACCCTTTACAGACATTAACTCTCACAGCCTAGCTGCACGGGATGTAATTATCACCAGTGCCCTATTACAGAAGGGAAATGAGAGACCAGCTAGGATGGTGACATGACTTAAAATATCAGGGGAGGCACTGCTTCAAACAGGTTAAGTTCCTATCCAAAACAACGCCCTTTCCCCAGGAGCTGTACCGAATGGTTCATGGTTTGATTAGCACGGACACATATGGACATACGGACACATATTAGCCCTTCACATATAGAATTCACATTTTAAATACACAACTGTTTTGTGCAGATGTTTTAAAGGGAAAAGACAATAGGAAACAATGGCCTGGAGAACTCACCTGTTTAGTGTACACTATAACTTTCTGCTCTGCCTCTGACGATAGCTCAATGTCCTCTGCCCCATAAATCTGCTGGGCAATAATTCTGATCTTCTCCACCACCGGTAGCTAGAAAACAGAAACAAGTCAACGATGGCGAGTCTATCATGGGCTGGGACATCACAGAAGCTCTACATACTGTACACGTCAAGAGATGCAGAAGCTGCAGCTATTGCAACAATTTCTATTTGCAGATCTACAGAGCTCTCCAATAATTTGAGGGTTTTCAAAACAGGTTTCACTTAATCACATTACAGTGGTTTCTTTTGACAGTAGGACAAACAAGACTCATTCATTGTCACCAGAAGCAAGAAAATAAGTGTAAATATTCTTTAAGCTGAGTTTACATGTTAACCATCCATCCTGGTTACAACAGTGAAACACTTCAAAGAGAGAGAAAGGTAACTTCTGAAAGAAAGTCCAAAGCAGTTCTAGGTACTCAGAGAAACAAACAGCACGTAAGAGAGAATAAAGAAGGAAACTCAGCATCTGTTAAGATGAATAAATTGATTCAAAAATGTAACATAGCATTTCACTAGGCCCTTAGACAGCTGTCTACTATACAGGAAGAGCTTTTTAAGCTCAACAGTGCGTCTCTCTCACCAACAGAAGTTGGTCCAGTAAAAGACACTACCTCACCCACCTTGTCTCTCTGCTATAGAGGAAGTCAGACATGTTCAAGCCAGAACCAGGTGGCTAGTGTTAGACATCAGATTTGGAGAGACTGACTGGAAGATCTATAAGCCAGGCTCCAGGACCATTTAGTCTCTCTCACTGGAGCACTGTGAAACATGAATATCTGGCACTGGCTTTCAATAAAAGAATCAAACTTTGGCACATGTCAAGATTTTCCAAAAGTGACGAGTGATTCTGGTGCCCAACTCGAGACACCTTAAGAGGCATAATTTTCATGGGGTTGCTACTTGACATTTTCTGAAAATCGACCCCTTTAAGGTGTGTCCATCTGGGCATGCCAAAAACTGAGGTCAGCGCAGCAACCACTCGCCCACAACGAAATCGGAGGAGGGACATGTGTAAATTAAATATGAAATTATCATCACATCAGTGTTTCTGGGGTGGCTCTCCAGTGTGTGCGCAAGCATGTCCTGGGAACCCCTCCATTTTCCTTCCTTCTTTCACTCTGCCCCCCCACGCCATACTGACATTCAAGAAGTTACCCTTCTTTTGGCTGAAGAATGCATGGGTCTCTCCGCGGCTAGTAAGCCATTAATTGCAATGCAAAGCAAAGCATCAAAGGGGAAAATGGGAAATGAAGGATTAAAAGCAAGTAGAACATGGAGATGTCCTCCACATTTTTAGAAGAGATACAGAAAACTCCAGAATGGGGAAGCTGTGGACAGAAACTTGATCTACGAGAGCACATTACATCTGTAACAATCTTAGCATTACTTGAAACATCCATCAACTCTCTTTATAAACCACATTTCCAGTTACTTGCAGTATTTTTAACGTATCACTTAGCTTCCAAGTATTTAGAGCAGATGATTTTCAGTCCTTGTCAGACATTAAATCAGGGGTCTCAGACTCAAATCACCATGAGGGCCACATGAGAACTACTGCATTGACCCGAGGGCCGCATCACTGACACCCCCCTCGCTGCCCCTGGCCCCGCTCCACTCCATCCCTTCCATGAGGCCCCACCCCTGCTCTGCCTCTTCCCATGCCTTCCCTGCCCCATTCCAACCCCTTCCCCAAAGTCCCCACCCCCGCGCTGCCTTCTCCCCACCCCCAAGGGGTGCAGAAAGGGTGCAGGATGCAGCGGGGGGCTCAGGGCACAGAGTTGGGGTGGAGGATGTGGCAGGGGGCTCAGGGCAGGGAGCTGCGGTTCAAGAGGGGTGCAGGATGCGGCACGCGGCTCAGGGCAGAGAGTTGGGGTGAAGGAGGGATTCAGGGTGCGAGCTCCAGCCTGGTGCCGCTTACCTAGAGTGGCTCCGGCCCCACACTGCTCCACTCCAGGAAGCTGCTGCAACCAGCCCCTGCAGCCCCGGGGGGAGGAGCTCAGGGTTCCCTGCACGTGCTGCTCTTGTTCCTCTAGGTAGCTCCCACGAAGCCTCCCATTGGCCGCAGTTCCCTTTTCCAGGCCAATGGGAGCTGCGGGGGGCGGTGCCTGGAGGAAGGCAACATAGGACCCCTCTGCCTTCTGCCCCTTCCCTCCCGGCTGAAGGGACGTGCTGAAGCGGCATGGCACTCGCAGCGCCCGAGGTGGGCAGGGCGCGAGGAGCTTGGTGGGGAGGAGGGGGGGCCTTGGGGAGCTTCGTGGGCCGCAGGAAAGGGCTTGGCGGGCTGCATGTGGCCTGCAGGCTGCATGTTTGAGACCCCTGCATTAAATGATTATTTGAATACTCTGTGGACTCAAGACAATGGAGTTCAAATCAAATACGCCCTTGGATATAAAATAAATTGATCACGTATTTGTTCAGTGGTCGGGCAGGCAGATTTCACTGAGCTCCACCCCATACAAAGCAGGAGGCACATTCCGAAGTTTAAGAAAGATCATAAGTTGAGCAAAACATCTCTTCAGGTCTCTTCATTTCTGCGTATGGCCTGGAAAATGTGTCTCAGTTTGAGGAGTAAACACCCCCACTGCCCTGATCCATAGTTGCCTACAGCAGACGTGCATCACACTCTGAGTGGGCGTTCTGATAAAGTCTTTCAGTGCTGACAAGGAACACGTTCCACTCAGTAGTCCAAAATGCAAGGAAAGAGACTTTACAATTCACTGCCCAGACTCAAAAGATCTAGGATCCAACAGAAGTCTCAGATTTTAGGGTGATCTTCAGTTACTTAAGCAGCGGTTTTCAACCTTTTAACATTTGCGCACCCCTAAAAAATTTTGAATGGTGGCGCGGACCCTTCTGGAAATCTTAGGCACAGCATGAGGACCCGTACGGGTACACAAACCACAGGTTGAAAAGCACTGACTTAGAGCAAATAAATGTAGGCAACACCAACAAATGGATACAATTCACCTTCCTGAAGTATCACAGACCACAAAGCCCGTGTGTAATTCTAATCCGTAACGTCCTCAAACATTTTTGTTGAAGTGAAATGCAGAGTCACACGAGCTCTCCCTGGGCAATGAAATTTCTCACCTCCACATTGTAGAGAAACTTGAAGTTACTTGGTTCCTGTGAGGCTCTCTGAACAGCCTGAGCCAGAGCGACCGCTCCTTTCCCGCCCTCCGCCCAGTGCGTACACTTCACAGCATCATACGCTCCAGCTTCTTTTGCTAATTGAATGACCAGTTGCAGCTCAGCCTCTGTATCGGATCTGTAGAGATGACAGTGTACACACCCGTAGTACTCAGATGATTTGTCTGTCTGTTTTAAATGTACAGGATCTCTCTCTCCCCCTCCACACCCCCAAAACAAAACAAAACATCCTACAATGCTGAACAAAGCAATCCTAGAAGCCAGCGGACCCTCTGTAAGAGTCAGGAGAGATTTTCATATAGGGCTCCACTATCTCTGTGAGAGAAGCCAGTCCACAGCAGCACAGCCAACTCTCCCCAACTGCCGCGGT
Source organism: Dermatemys mawii (assembly GCA_007922305.1). Lineage (NCBI taxonomy): Eukaryota > Metazoa > Chordata > Testudines > Dermatemydidae > Dermatemys > Dermatemys mawii. Next base: position 82,265,549 of record ML677332.1, read on the forward strand.
GTATACAGAAATCTATGACTGACACAGCAGCATCCTGTATTTTCAGCTGTTCTTGTCCTAGCGTCACCAGCATAATTCTTGTGGTAGGAAGTAAGACACTACCCTGAAAGCTTATACCATCGTTGGTCTATGGATGGAGAGCGGATGGACATAATGCACTTCTCTTAGAAGCAAAAAGTGATACTGTGCTACATATCAGAAACTATTCACTTAGGGTGGCAAATCCTTAGCTGATTACTCAGTTTCAGATGGGCTCTGATCTGCAACTGGAATCAGTTTAATACCAGTTCAAAGCTATTATGTACTTAATCTTCAGGACACCAGAAGCATCTTCCGATCACAATCATTCGGCAGGCAAGAATGAAAATTAGCGGCTCAATAAATCAACAATCCTATTCTATCAAGATTCTATTTAGCTGGGGAAAGAATTTAAGAGGCTGACAAAGGAGCTCTTGTAGTAATATTAATCAGATAATTTTGTTCAGTGCAAGATACTGTTTGGTAGCAGTTTATACATTAGCTGTCTAGAAAACAAGAAAAAGTGACATTTCAGAATATTTGCACCCCACACTTGTGGAATGGCTGTAAACACAGCCCTGATTACTAGCCTCACTTACTTGAAAGCATTGACAGCCACTACTACGGGAGTCCCAAAGGTCCGGGCATTCTGGATTTGTTTGCCTAAGTTACTACAACCTGTTGCCAAGAGCTGAAGATTCTGTAATGATAACAGCGAGAAACGAGATACATTTTGTGAGGAGCAGTGAAACTTCGGCCAGGAATCTATGACTTTAATGGCACATGGAACTAATAATGATAATAGTATCAAAATGGAAATAAGGCCTTAAAGACAAATTTTCATGCTGCACCTTTCTACCAATATCACCATTTTGTTGAATGACAGATAAGTTACCTTAAGGGAAAGGAATGACTCTCTCTAAACAGAACAATGAAATCAAAGAATTATTACTGGTTTAACAGCTTTAGCTATCTTCAGTTAGTTTCAGCTGCCAACCAAAGGTGAAAGGAATCAAGTCTTTGAAGTGCTTGATTTCCTTTTAATCTGTTCCCCGGATAAGCAGAGACAGAAACTCAACAACTCCTACAGTAAAGCCTCATTTTCATCCATGACACATTCTGGTGAAGTGATGAATGTCATTAATACTGAATTTCGTGACAGTCTGAAGTTTGTGTTAACAGCTTTGGGTTTATACACATTTACATTTGCAGTGTTTCAGGTTATCAGCATGGGATGCTGGCCATTTGATTACTAGTTGTGCAAAGGGGAATTCATACAAAAGTTGCACAAGCAAACACCTGAGTCTCAGTAAAACACAGAGGTCATGATAATTAGCCAAGTGTACAAAGGTATCCATGTAGAGTTGTGACTTTAATCTACTTCCCTCCCACACTTGCAAAAACAGTATTCCCCTGATGCTAAGAAAGTCTGTGAAAGGAGTAATTACACAGAAACCCTGAATATCTGAAGTGACAGTGTTTCAGCAAGGCAATTAATCTATACACAACTCCAGCACTGAAGGGGTCACAGGCAGCAGAATGGAGATTACCATGAAAAACATCGAGCACTTGGACAATTACATGATCTCAGGAGAAACCAAAAGCTCCGGACACTGACTAGGTAAATTATAATTGCATGAGAGGGCACAGTCAGACTGTCATCATAAAAATGAAACATTACAGGCTAAGATAAGAAATACTCTCTGACAGCAGCAGAAGTGATGCACACTAGTTACTGGTCATGCATTGCATGATAATTAAAACAACTAGTTAGCTAGTGGCAACGACTGGATTTATAAGGATCAGGATTACCTCTTCAGTGTATTCCTTTGGTAAGGGAACCCCAGCAGTGACCTGCAAAAAACCCAAGAGACTCCTGTGAATGCTAGCAGTTTGCACCAAGTTGTATCTCATTTCAGGTTCAGAACTAGATCCTAGTCTGCAGTCTCCTTTCTTCATAACACTCGCTCATGTTTTTTTTAAATACGAGGATAATGCAGAGATTGCATATCCCGGATGAGACAGAGATGTCCCAGAATGCAGAGTGCTTCATTACAACAATAAAACAAGCAGAGCGTGCATCTCTAATGTTCCAAACAAAGTCATGTACAGCCTTCAGGAAGACATCATTCACTTTTACCTCTGACAGTCTCAAAACAAAAGCATGCACACACCAGACTGTCAGAAGAGCCAGTTGCACACACAAGAGCTCATTAGTAAAAGGATGTACAGCTCGACAGTCCAGGCTGGAAAAACAACACCCAAATGCGATTCACTTTGCCAACAATCATTTTAGCTTCTCAGATCTGGGAAGGCTCCAGGGCGGAGACGAAGGCTACAGGGGATAATGAACTGGGGAAAAGACTATGGGAAGCAGGAGACGACACAGGCGGAAGGCAGAAAGGACCAAGAGGGAAGGGGGCAGGCGAGGGCTGACAACTGCAAAATTCTAGATTTGCTACCAGTGTGGGTGGAGGTTTCCAGTTCCTAGGAGAACTTTGCTTTGAGAGCTCTATGGGACAGAGGCTGCATCTCCATACCATGGGGAGAGCACGTACCACTGTGTTATTTGGTAGCATCCGCAAAAACCGTATGGGCAAACAAGACGGTGTTTGGCTTTGGCTACCAAAGGATGCCACCGCTGCCAGATTGCTTCACCAAATCAAGTGGTGAGTAGTGTCTATGGAAGGCCAGAAAACAAAGCCTGACTGAAGGCTCCTCTATTGGAAGTAATTGCAAAAGTGCCTCTCCGCTCAGGACCCGCTGAGGCAGCTGAGGTGTTCTGGAACAGCAGGACTTAAAAAACACCCCCACAGAATCAAGTTTCAGCATGGTAGCCGTGTTAGTCTGTATCAGCAAAAACAATGAGGAGTACTTGTGGCACCTTAGAGACGAACAAATTTATTTGGGCATAAGCTTTCATGGGCTAAAGCCCACTTCATCAGACATATATGGCATATATCACATTGATATATGACATCATGTGTCAGCAATGCCACTGTGCCATGTACACTGTCCAACCCAGACAGTCTCTATGCAAAAGAATAAATACAAATCAGACGTGAAGAATTATAACATTCAAAAACCAGTCAGAGAACACTTCAATCTCCCTGGACATGCAGTAACAGACTTAAAAGTGGCAATTCTTCAACAAAAAAACCTTCAAAAACAGACTCCAGTGAGAAACTGCAGAACTGGAATTAATTTACAAACTGGACACCATCAAAGTAGGGCTGAATAAAGACTGGGAGTGGTTGGGTCATTACAAAACCTAAACCTAATTTCCCCCATACTAATTTCCCCCTCCTGTTACTCAGACCTTCTTGTCAATTGTTTGAAATAAATGGGCCACCCTGTTTACATTGGACTCATTACCTCTACAAAAATGATTTTTCCTCCCTTCGTATTCTGAGAACAGCCCACTGCCCCTTTAACTGAATTATCTCATTAGCACTGACTCCCCACTTGGTAAGGCAACTCCCATCTTTTCATGTACTGTGTATATATACCTGCCTACTGTTTTTTCCTACTCCATGCATTGATGAAGTGAGTTTTAGCCCACGAAAGCTTATGCCCAAATAAATTTGTTAGTCTCTAAGGTGCCACAAGTACTCTACAGAATGAAGTTTGCAAGAGTCAGATACAAAACAAAGTGTGGATTAACGAGACACCCCTGGGGTGAAACTCTGGCCCCAGTGAAATCCATGGGAGTCAGAACCTTAGCCCGCTTTTACCTCTAACTACACACAGGACTTCAAAAGGATTAATTTATAACAACAAGAATTGTCCCTTGGGCCTGCAGAAAACACTGCCAAATACTCACAGTGGGTCCTCCTCCATGCATTTTCAGAGCTCTGACTGTGGCAACCAACACAACCACGTGGGGCCGGAGGCCAGAATACCGGCACTTAATGTTGAAAAACTTTTCCATACCAATGTCTGCCCCGAAACCTGCTTCTGTTACTGTAGATGGAATAAAAATGTTAAAATGGTGGGCAGAGAAGTCCGCTCTCCCAAAGAAAAAAAAAAGTCTCTTTTCCAAGAGGAAAGACAGCAAACGTAAATTTACCAACGAAGCCTTCCTGACCCACAAGCTTCAGTGCAATTTTATCTGCCAGGACGGATGAGTTGCCATGTGCAATGTTGGCAAAAGGTCCGGCATGAACGAACACTGGAGTCCCCTGGAAGAGAGAGGGCAGGAAAACAAGCTACATCATATTTTAAGGGACGAGACCAAAGCTACAGACACAGAGAGGTTCCGACCCGGGCCAGGTGGTGATGAGAAGGAACTGGAGAGGCGATCGGCCTGCACTGCCCTTTATCTTCTCAATCCAAGGCACATGTATGGACTAATGGACTTTCAAATTCCCCAGCTCCAGGCCCATGCGTAACCCACTGTGGAATACAACAGGAACCATCACTCAAAGAAGAATGTTCAGTTATTTATTTACTCACTCAAACTGGGTGGGGTAAAATGTAGCAAGTGGATGGGGGTGAGAGAAAACAGAGATAAATCATCATCATAATGCACTCTACTCAGTGGTGAAAGGAGAGAGAAACCAAGAGAGGGGGCTCTTAGTGCACCAGCCAAAGAGGAGGGGGAGCTGCAGGGGATGCAGCTGCCCGAGGCCAGGGAGAGAACAAGCAGCCCTCCCACCATTGCTATCAGCAGAGAAGAGGAAGCTGCACTTCTTGATCCTCCTTATGGTGGAGCAAGAGGGGCTAGAGTAACAACTAGCAGGTATTCAGCCTGGGCATGGGATCATAGGCCTCACATCTGCTCCTCCCCCCAACTACAGCCCCTCTTAGCTTGTGCCAAGCCTGGGTAGGAGGAGGGAAGAGATCGAGTCACTGGGAGTTGGTGTCAGAGTTCCTTCCAGCAGCCCCAAAGCACATGGAGACAAGCGCCCTTCCCCGGGACTAACAGACACAATATTTCCTCCCTTTAAATAAAAAACAAAACAAAACAGAACAAAAACCCCAGAAACATTTCACAACCCCCAACTGCTGCTCGAAAGAACGAACAGGAGAGGTGGATTCATTTTTACAGGCATCACATGAAATTAAAGCTTTGCAATTAAATCAGCTTTTCCCAGGCTTCATTTTGACTTTGCCAGTCTAGCGAATGTACGTACAAAAGCAGTCAAAGGAGGAGTGTATGGCTCACCTCTAGCGTCTGCATGAGGTTTGGCTTCACTGCATCTTTCATTAAGACAGCCAGCGCACCAGTCACTCCCTAAGGGAGCAAAGAACAGAACGTCAGTTCCCAAGATCTACTAAGGCTGTGTTCGTAGTATTCTGAAATTCCTAGTCGACACCCAGGCTCTTCCTCCATCACGGTGATCCTTCAAAGAACAGAGCTAGCAACACTGACTGATGTACCAGTTTCACGATTCGGCGTGGCTCACCGAAGAATTCTACACACTCTGGTCATGAAACAGAGGGGAGATCGCTGCAGTATGGATAAGACACTCATGTGGAAACAGTGTATTGTGCTAACTGCCTCAGCTTCTTTTTCAGTCACAGCATTATTTCTGACGAAGTGGGTATTAGCCCACGAAAGCTTATGCTCTAATACTTTAGTCAGTCTTCAAGGTGCCACAGGACTCTGTCACTTCAGCATTATTTCCTGTCATTGATGGTATCTAATCCCATTTAAGGATTTAAAAAAAAAATCTCAATGTCTTTTTTTTCCATTTTAGTAACTACATTCATATTTACTGGCCTCAGAACTAATGATCCAACTGCCGCTTTCTGTCTTGCAGAAACAATTTTTTCAAGTGAATTTTGGTGCTTGTGCGAAGTGCCCAACTGTCCTCACTGGAGTCTTAAGTCCTCTATTAATCCACAGAACAGGCTCAGCATGGGCAGCAGTAGCTCACAAAGGGGGTGTGAGTGATTTTATCTTCATGCACATTCCCCATCTATTAGAGCAGGGGTGGGCAAACTTTTTGGCCCAAGGGCCATGAATGAAGGGCTGTGGCAGGGGACTGAGGTGCAGGACGGAGCAGGGGTGGGCAAACTTTTTGGCCAAGGGCCATGAATGAAGGGCTGTGGCAGGGGGTTGGGGTGCAGGATGGAGTGTGGGAAGGGGTGTGGTGTGCAGGAAGAGGCTCAGGGCAAGGAGTTGGGGTGCAGGAGGGGGTTCAGGCCACGGGATTGGAGTGCGAGAGGGGGATTAGGGTGCAGAAGGGATAGGGGGTATGATGGGGGTTCAGGGCAGGGATTCGGGGTGCAGGCTTCGGCCCAGTGCCACTTACCTTGAGCAGTTCCGGGGTGGCAGCAGCGCTAATGCAGGCTCCCCGCCTGCTCTGGCCCCGCACCGCTCCTGGAAGTGATTGGCACCATGTCCCTGCAGCCCCTAGGGAAGTGGGGGAGGGAGCAGAGGGCTCCGCGTGCTGCCCTCCCCTGCAGGTACCTCCATCAAAACCATTGGCCGTAGTTCTCCATTCCTAACCAATGGGAGCTGCGGAAGCGGAGCCCTCTCTCCTGTCCCTCCCTCCCTTCTCCGCCTCTAGGGGCCACGGGGACATGGTGCTGGCCGCTTCTGGGACTGGCGCGGGGCTGGCAATCCCACGGGCCGGATCCAAAGCCCTGACGGACCTGATCTAGCTCGCAAGCTGTAGTTTGCCCTCCCCTTCCCTTCCCTCACCCCCTCTGTATTAGAGTAGACGGAGAGAATGTTTTTGTGTCTCACACCAGCCCGCTAGGAACTGAACTGAGACCACTACACAGCCCTGGCAGTAACAATTTTAAGTCACTACCACCAACAACTGGATTTAAACGAGTGAGCTAAAATCCATCATCAGTCCTCCGGAACCTTCTGGTCTCTTTCATGGAGACAATTTTATTCTCAACTGGACTGTAGTGGTTCAATTATACACAAGGAGAATTTGCAATTATTAAAAAAAAAAAAAAAGACATATACTGATTCATTTAATTCCTGTTTCAATCTCACTCTGAGAAGGTTTTGTTCGCATTTAAGAGATTAATTTTACCCAGCTCCAGAAGAAAATAATGAAAACCTGCAAAGCAATATTAAAATCCATGATACTTGACTTCTGTATAATTCAGTGGATCCTTTGACAGTTCTAACTATTCCCCCCAAACCACTCAACGGTCTTTGTATCCTACAAGGAACTTGTAGCCATTACGTTTTGCTCCGAAACGTCTTCCTAACTGTCTCAGACTTCCAGACAGAACAGTGATATCATTGCTGCTGTCTTTGCCATGTCTGAAGAGCCTAGGCAGCCAAGGCTCCGACTGAGTTAGCTAGAGTTTTGCCTGTGTACGGACTATGGAGGGGTCTTTACTGTATTAGCTTGTGAGACTGATATATATGGGAAAACACTCAAATGGCCAAGAGAAGCAGTGAGTTAGATTTGATGAGATCCCCTACTCCGCAACAATTAGGCAAAGAACAATTATAATTCAAGACTGATTTTACCCAAATTCCAACCAGTATTAAAGCATCTCCTTGACAAAGTGTTGTCGGCCTGAGTAACAAGAACGTTTGTCTCCCCTCCCTGAGGTTCTGAGCTAGCCATGCCTGTTGAACTGGGAAGGTCTTGGGGGCAGGAGATGAGATTTGAAAAGCCGATTAGTGGATTAGTCACATTGCTCCCATTCCTTTCAACGGACATTGTCTAGCTAAATCCTTAGTGGGCTTTGAAAGCCTCAACCAGGGCATTGTCAATGAAGGGTCCCCCATTTTGGAACTTAACTTCATTGTTCATCTGCAGAGCCTAAATCTGCTGAATTTTTTGTCACTTTGCAGAGTGACAAAGTGGGGCAGGATGGGTGGGAGGAGCCTCAATATTAAGATGTTTGTGACAGTTTCTAGTTTGGGATACGGGCCCAGTGGGTGGATTTTTTTTTTTGGTACATTTCATACAGGGGCCCACTTTTCTAGAAGGGCTCACTCCAAACACGGGGAAATAAATGCAAACATTTCCGAGCATCTCATTGTTGTGCTGACTGTGGCCTTTGGCAAAGGAAAAGATATTGTGCCAAATTCAGCAATGACTCACACCTATGTAGGCTCAGGTGGGTGTCACAGGGACAGTATGAGACAATGGACACTGAGTGTTCTTTTTAGTGGGCAAGGCTGTTCTCTGGAGACCCTGTACTCACTCACAAATGGCTGCATTTCTGTAGGATTCACCTAAATCATAGCATTTTTTGCCACTGGATATTTCCCCATAAATTCTCCCCATGAAGTCTGATCTTGACATACAGGAGATCTCTCTCTCTCACACAAACACAGCCCCACAGCTGCCATGGCATCAACAGGACTCTCTCTCCTCTCAGGATCAGAGAGGTAGCCGTGTTAGTCTGGATTGGCAGAAGCGACAAAGAGTCCTGTGGCACCTTAAAGACTAACAAAAGTATTGAAGCATAAGTTTTCGTGTGCTAATACCCACTTCATCGGATGCAAGTTGCATCCTACAAAGTGGGTATTAGCCCACAAAAGCTTATGCTTCAATACTTTTGTTAGTCTTTAAGGTGCCACAGGACTCTTTGTTGTCTCTTCTCAGGATGAAATTTGAGCCTCATTGAAGTCAAAACTCATATTGAAGTGAATGAAACCAGGATTTCATCCTTAGTGTTCAATAGCCTACAACCCCTCCTATGGGGAACCATCTTCTTATTTTTTTACTTCCGAGGACTTCCACTTGCAACAGGGAGAGTATTACATTTAGGGATGCAGCACTCTTACAAGATCATCCGTAGTCACTGGCTCTCCTTTCTTGCTAGAGGCTACCACCATTTTGCCCAATCGTCTTCTCATGTCCCCTAGTCCATCAGTGAGTGCCAAGACGGCCATAATTTCACTTGCCACCGTGATGTCAAACTGGGCCTGTAAAAGACAAGGAGGGGCGGGGGGGAAGTGTCAGGGCTGCTAAGCAGAAATTTTAGCTGCACTGAATTCTTGGAAATATATTTTTGTCATTTTAAAATAACAGATCTATAGTATCACAGCTAAGAATGCTTAAAGTTTAATTAGGATTTTTCTGTGATTTAAAGAAAAATGCACAGGCACCACATTATTCTACTAACATCATGTGGAAATGTATTTTCCACATGGCTTAGTTTTAGGGTAACCAGACTCTACACTGATCATTTCAGTCCACCATGAAACCAACACTCAGGAAAGGACTTCTTTGGTGACCAAACTTTAAAACCAAATGCGGCAGGTTTTGTGGTGGGAATTTTAACATTGCTAGGGGCTCTGCTTCACATCTTCTCATCTTAATTTGAACAGGGAGACGGCACAATACACCTTTATTAATTCCTAGGGTAGGGGTGGGCAAACATTTTGGCCCAAGCGCCACATTGGGGTTGCAAAATTGTACGGAGGGCCGGGTAGGGAAGGCTGTGCTTCCCCAACAGCCTGGCCCTGCCCCCTATCCAGCCCCCTCCCACTTCCCACCCCCAGACTGCCCCCCTCAGAACCGCCGACCCATCCAATGCCCTCCGCTCCTTGTCCCCTAACCGCCCCCTACAGAGACCTCACACACCTCTAACCTTCCCCTGGGTCCCTACCCCCAATCTAAGCCCCCCTGCTCCTTGTCCCCTGACTGCCCTCTCCCAAGACCCCGACCCTCACCCTAACTGCCCCCAGGATCCCACCACCTACCCAACCCCCCCACTCCCTATCCCCTGACTGCCCCGATCCCTATTCATCCCCTGACCTCCTGACAGACCCCTGGGACTCCCATGTCCTATCCAACCCCCAACTTCCCCATCCCCTGACACCCTCCCCAGAAGCTCCACCCCATCCAATGCCCCCTGCTCCCTTGACTGCCCTGATCTCTATCCATCCCCTGACCTCCTGACAGCCCCTGGGACTCCCATGCCTTATCCAATCCCCTACTTCCCCATCCCCTGACACCCTCCCCAGAAGCTCCACCTCATCCAACTGCCCCCTGCTCCCTGACGGACTCCCTGCCCCTTATCCAACCCCCTGGCCCCAGCCCCCTGACCATGTTGCTAAGAGTAATGTGTCTGGCAGCCACACAGACTGCACTGCACAGCCCCGCCCCCAGAGTGCTGCCCGTGCAGCGGCATGGCTCCGGGGGAGGGGAGAAGGCGGGGGATGGGCTGGAGGTAACCTCCCCGGCTTGGAGCTTAGGGGCCAAGCAGGACAGTACTACGGACCGGATGTGGCCCATGGGCAGTAGTTTGCCCATCCCTGTCCTAGAGGAAGAAACTCTCAGAGTGGTGAACATGACAATTTTATTCAGGGACTGTTTTTCTCTTGCTTGCTTTTCAAAGGGTTAAATGCCCCAAAAGGCAGAAACCAGTTACCGTTCGTGTGAAGCCTTTCTCTGTTGGAGACTGTCCGATAGTGATCTTCCTCAGGAACCTGTCATTTGTGTCCATCACTGCAGGGGGGAGGGAATTGCAGGGAGTAAAAGAGAGACCACCAAATTAAGCTAATACGAGTAATTTCAAACTTCGAAATATCCATGCTGTCACTCAGAACCCTGACATCACCACTAAGAGAAGGGGTAATGATGAGAAGGACCATACTCTTTTTAAAGAAAAACTAAAATACTATTACTATAAATACACAATGCTTAAACCCAGAGACGTTAAAGCCATTTTACAAGTTATTACTACATCTTATTTATATTATGGTAGCGCCTAGAACAGGGGTGGGCAAACTTTTTGGCCCGAGCGCCTCATCGGGATTCCAAAATTGTACGGAGGGCCGGGTAGGGAAGGCTGTGCTCCCCCAAACAGCCTGGCCCCGCCCCCTATCCAACCCTCACGCACTTCCCACTCCCTGACTTCCTTTCTGACATCAGAACTCCCCACCCCTAATTCCTTGTCCCGACTGCCCCCTCCAGAGACTTCACCCCATCCCTAACCACCCCACAGGCTCCCTCTCCTCTGACTGCCCTGACTCCTATCCACCTGCTATCCCCTCCCCGAGAGACCCCAGGGACTCCAATGCCCTATACAACACGCCTCACCCCCATTCCCTGACCACACCCCAGAACCTCCACCCCATCTAACCGCCCCCTGCTCTCTGCTGACCGCCTCCTGGGATTCCCTGCCCCTTATCTAACCCCTCGCCCCCTTACCACACCGTGCAGCATGTCTGGTTCCACGCGGTCTGCGGGAGTTAGACACACTGCCCCGCAGGAGCACGGAGCGCACAGTGCTGCTGAAGGTGCCGGCAGGAGCTACGGGTCAGAGTGCTGCCCACGCAACACGCAGAGACTGCGGGGGAGCGGGAATAGCGGGGGAGGGGGCCGCGGGGAGCTTCCCCAGCCGGGAGCTCAGGGGCCAGGCCGGATGTGGCCCTCAGGCCATAGTTTGCCCACCCCGGCCTAGAGGTCACAAATGAGATCAGGGGCCCATTGTATTAGGTGCTGTACAAACACACAGTAAGAGACAATCCCTTGCCTAAATAGCTCACAATTTACGCACACAAAACAAAGGGAATGGAACTATTATAATCAAATATTAATAAAATCTAGCTCTTATGTTGTGCTTTTCATCTCTACATCTCAAAACGTTCTACAGAGGAGGTCAGTATAGTCCCCATTTTATACATGGGGAAACTGAGGCACAGTATCATGTCCCGGGTCACCCAGCAAGTCAGTGCAGAGCCAGGAAGAGACATTCAGGTCTCCTGAGTACTGGTCCAGTGTTCTTCCACTAGGCAACACTGCCTCTCCATTTTATAGGTGGAAACTGAAGCAGAGAATGCTCAAGTGACTTGCCCAAGGTTGCATAAAGACACTGTGTCAGAGCCAGAAATCAAATCCACAACTGCAGTCCCAGCCCAGTCCCTTAGCCACAAGACCATCCGTCCTCTCTAAAGGTGGCTTGACATTATCCCTGTGGCTGTCTCATCCCCAATAGGCAACAAGAGATTGAGAAAATTCTAATGGATGAGGGAGAGAAATAAGGACCCACAAAGAATGGTGTAAAGAAATGAACAGTTGGTTTTTTTGTGCATTTCATAACAGAACTGGGTGTGAAATATTCATTCAGTATTCGCTGCAGACTTCTTATTTCCAGCCAACTGGTTGTACATTTAAATGCTTCACAGTATATTGCCAACATTGTTAGTCCCATTACGTTCTGGGAGCCAGATATGAGAGCACATTTCACTTCCCATTGCTGAGAGATATAGGATAATCTCTGGATTCAATCAAAGAAATTATAATAAAACAGTCCAATCAATAACATTTTTGGTTTGCTTTTGTTAGTAAAAGTCTACCTAGCCTGCTGCACAGACCAAAGGGATTATATTTTTAAAGCACTAGCAAAGCACAGACCTCAGTCTGTTGATGATTATGCAGCTATATTTGCAAAGCACATTCCTATAATACATTCCAAAGGACTCTGCTCCTAACTACGGAGGTTTGGATTGCAAACATGAATTTGCATACAACTTGGGATCTTTAATCACATTGGCTTTAGAAGCATCTCCTATGGAATGAACAAAGATTTGTATGGTAGGAGGTCCTGAACTCTAATCTTAGCTCCATCGTTTTGCCTTTGTTTCAATTTCCCCCATCTGTAAAAATAAGGGCAGTCGGTTACTGTCACTGAAGTTGGACTAATGGTTACTCAGTGAACTCACGGGGTAGAGGGAGGGTGCAATATCTATACAGGGATTTGAAGACGTAAATTGCTATATAAAAGGGTCAGTATCGCCTATTGAATAGAGCACCAGACTAGAACTCAGGATATCTGGATTCTATTCCCTGTTCTGCCACTTGCTGGGAGACTTTGGGCAAGTCTTTGTGCCTCAGTTTCCCCATCTGTAAAATAGGGATAAGGATACTGACCACCTTTATAAAGCACTTTGAGATGTATGGATGAAAACTGCTACAGAACAGCTAGGTATTGTTATGTAAATGCTAAGTATGATTATTTTGGGGGATTGAGCCAGTGAGTGATTTTAAATTTATTTAAATTTTGGTAAAACCTTTGTAAAAACAAATTTGTAATGCAATTTTAATGTAAAGTTTATAAATGCATTTTTTTAAACCTGTCACTATTGGTAGGTTACCTTATTTGTAGATTAAAGAACTGCCATAGGTAAAAAAAAACAGAACACTGAAAACTAAATCAGCAAAAAGGCACACAGCTCTACTCTCACACACTCTGCTGACTTCAAATGACTTGTGTTCTTAAAGTTAAGCAAGTAAATGAAATGTCTACAACATCAGGAGCTAAATTTGTATTTTTATTAAAAACTTCTCTTGGAGCGGTGTATGTACGTGAATATAAAGCAAAACTCCTTCAGTGTTAAAAAATGAAAAGTCAATTTAGACTTTCAATACATTGATGTTGTTAACTTTTTTAAATACATAGGACAATTTTTTAAAAAAAATAATAGGCTCCTAAATCCGTATTTAGGCAGACGAGTATTGGATTTTCAAAAAACAAAGTCAAAGCATTTCAGCTTTCTTGACTTATGGAAGTTCAATACCTCAGAAAACAGGGTTGGTTGCCAATATATCCCAGGATATTTGCTGGTCAATTTTGTGACTGAATTTGTACTGTTCTCAGAGTAGGATGTTAATGAGTTTCTGGACTTGCCTTTTTAGCACAGATAATGAAACATCTTAGTTCCTAATTGTAGTAGAATTCAGATTTTACATAGACACTATTTCTACCAAGATCTGATCTACATATGTTAATATAACTATTTCAACAAGGGGTATATTTGATTTTTGTTTTTTTAACCGCTATGGTTATACCAATACAAGCCCTATTGTGGATCCAGTAATACCTTATATTATTTTAGCTTTTTTCTGTACAAGAAGTGGAATAAAGTAGACTGGTATAAGCAGTTCAATTAGACCAGTATAGTAAAAGCATTACAAGATGTGTGTGTTGACAAGGCCTATTAAAGAAACAAGTACAAAAAACAAACATCAGCATTGTGAGGCTATAAAATGGGAATAAAATAAAGAACTAGAAACATAATTAAAAAATCTATTTTTTTAAAAATTAATTTTTTAAAATCTGATTTAAAAAATTTGATTTTATAGTTATTTAAATCATAATTTTTATCCACTCTGGTTCGAACTACAATTTAAATGCTCAAGTGATGACATTCTTCTCTTAATGGGATGCCACAGAGAGAAGTTTACATTCACTTCAGAAAAGAGTTATTCAGGCTGAATTACCGCTGCTCAAAAATTTCTTGCAATAAATAATTAAATACAAAGAGTTAAGCCATCTGTTCCAAGCTATTCTAGAGGGAGTAAAAATCCAAACAATGTTGTTTCTGACATTAAAATCACTGTTTTAATTAATCAGATATCATTTCTTGCTGGCAGCTGTAACTGAACCAGCTAGGACAGTAGTGAAATCGGTCAATGAAAAGGTTTAAAATCTGCTAACAGAATGACTGGATTAAATTCTACCACACACCAGTGAAATTAATGGATTGAGACAGGAAAAAGATGAGGCAGTGGGGCAGCTTCACAGCTGGTGTAGGACACCTATCGGAGTTCTGTAAGGAAGTAATAGTACCATATCTACCCCAGAGACTTACCAGCATAGTATCTTTGTACCTCCCAGTCTTTAATCCATTTATCCTCACAACACCCATGTACAAAATAACTTTGGAAATCTAGCCCCAATCGATTTGCCCATGGTCACACAGGAAGTCTGTGTCAGAGCATGGAAGTGAACCTGGTTCTCCCAAGGGCCAGGACGGACCCCTAAGGATTTCCCTTCCGCTCAGGGTGGGGAAGTCCAGGCAGCTAACCAGGGCTGCCAATTTTTGCATTCTCTCACTGAGCTACTGGCAAAGTCTGAAATACGGCTTTTTAGCAATGAACTGAATCTCACCTGGGCCCATCAAGATTCAATCCATCTGTGTCAACTGTTCTAGGACTGAGACTGAAATAAGCCAAAGGGTGAATCTATCCTACTTAGCATGCACAATGTCAGACCCCCACGTTCTGCCAGTAAACACAGCTCCCTGTACGTTTCCAACTCCTCTTATCACACATTTGTCATATCAGTCAGTTCAGCTGTCTGTTGCTCTGGTACCTCTTTGCCATGTTATGGTGGCTGGATCAATATCCAATCTCACAAATTTCTTCCTCTCTTCGTCCGTCAGCGTCCCAGGGTCAGTTTTCTCAATACCCAATTTCTGGGGGGAGGAGAGGGGAAAAATTAAGAGTGAAAAGGTTGAAAGAAATGAGCCTCTATTAACACGTTGGCCTTGGCACAACAAGTTTCCCCATTTTCAGCAATAAAAGAAGGGAGAAGGTGCCTCTCTAGAGTGACTTCTCCCTGCACAAAGCAGCACTGGAGAATCTGTTTCTGAAGCACAGTGTGCTACTGGGCAATTGCAAATTCTGTCAGAGGGCAATGCATATCATACAGCCCCGCCCATCAGAGCGATTGTCAATGTCAACTCAGGTACAAGACAGCTAGCGACATTTTAAAGAGGAAGGCAAGCCCCCGCCGTCAGCATCCCTTAGAGATCGTGCAAAGCTCTATCTGACATGCCAGGTTCTAATTATTAGTCTCACGCGTTGACACAGATTTGTCATTACTTGGCCTGTGGTCACTGCACACTGCTGTGAGTATTAAAACACTGCTTCTTCAGCACGCTAGATACAGTGCACAAATGAGGCATTAAACAACTCAGTCACAAGACAGTCAACATCCCAGAAAGCCCTGCCTGAAGACCAGGAACTTATTGAAGATGGGCAATTTGCCAAGATGCTTAACTGTGAGAGGCATTATCTCAAAGAGCCCAGTTCAAGTACAAGCTTAGAAATGAGTGAAATGATGGAACGGATTTAGGAACAGCAAGCATTTTATTTAGACAGCACAGCCCTATGTGCCCCCAGAAGAGAGGCAAGAGGAACAGGTTCTCCTCTGTTGCTCTCCTGAGCACCAGGGGTTCTCAGAGGCAGCAGGATTCTCTTTTTGCCAGCTTCAGCATCCCCTTCACACCTCCACATTATAGCCAGTAGCTCCGTGGCAGCAGAGATAGGGTGACCAGATGTCCCGATTTTATAGGACAGTCCCGATTTTTGGGTCTTTTTCTTGTATAGACTCCTATTGCCCCCCCATCCCCACCCCCAGTCCCAATTTTTCACACTTGCTGTCTGGTTACCCTACCAGAGGACTGGCTAGGGCTCCCTGCAGTAGCATTCAGTATCACACCACACCACAGGCCTGAGCGCTTGACGAAACATAGCC
The DNA here is from genome assembly GCA_007922305.1 of Dermatemys mawii. Classification (NCBI taxonomy): domain Eukaryota; kingdom Metazoa; phylum Chordata; order Testudines; family Dermatemydidae; genus Dermatemys; species Dermatemys mawii. The sequence continues at coordinate 82,281,773 of ML677332.1, forward strand.
CAGCAAACAAGGAGACACAGAAACTGGCAATCCAACATGAGTATCACATGGTGGAGACATTACAGCCGGTTAATGATACAAAACTGTAGAGTCCCCACAATCAGACTGTTGTTCTTGCCCTCCCAATGGACACCTGTTCTGGATGTACAACATAAAAATAGTTGTACAATTCTGAGTGCCTTAGGATACATTAATAGGTAGGCCAACTGATTAACCAGCAGACAACTCCAATAACTTCCCCTAAACCCACCACCCAGATGATCTTGTCTCTACTGTGAAATGGAATTGTTAGAGAGACCAGGAACACATGCTGGTCCATGATTGTTGCTGAGCATTAGACAACAATGCCATTTGCATACCAAGTTGTAGTCATTTAAATGATCATTGAACAGCTGTGTGCCTAGATGAGTGCAATTCAACGGAGAATTTTTCCACGTAAAAACTGACACACAAAAAACTGCAAATAAAGCACGTCTCTCCTTTTTTGCTCAGTTCATATTAAAATAAAAATTCTAGTCATTCACAATCAGAAGGCTGTGTTTTTGTGTTCATTGCCACAATAAATACCACAGCAGGAAACATTCATCTTCAGTCATGACTGTATATTTGAAGGAGGTCCTTCGGGCAGGGACTATTTATTTCTGACTTATGCTGCATCAAGGACACTGAAATAACAGTTGATTATTTATAAGGGGCCCATGTTTCTTTCTAACTTCCTTGTAGTTTACACATTCACTGAATAGTGTATAAAGTTAGACAAACTCTTCAAGGACAGGGCTGTGACTTGTCTTTAGCTGGATTGTGGGGTAATGCATTTTTGCATGCTGCATAAATAAATATCAACAAACAGACCAATGTACAATTTTTGTAATTTATCTTTTCAAAGGGTAAAGATGATGCATACAGAACAGCATTAGAAACTTAACAGGCTTGATCAACTCACCTGTAGTCTTCGGATCTGAATATCCGAGAACTTCCTAACACCATGGATCACAGGCACCAAGCGGTTATAAAGAGCCTTGAAGAATGAGATACAGTTAGCAGTTGCAGGATGTCCAAAAATATCTTGGCAAAATAGACTATGCTCAACACAACACAGAACGGACTCAACCCCGCGTCATCTCTTACCTGATCAGACTGAGTTTGCTCATGGAACATACGAGCATCGATAGCTGCAGCTACTAGATTATTGGCTGCCGTGATGGCGTGGATGTCACCAGTCAGGTGGAGGTTAAACTATAGGAAAAAACAGACATCAGTTATTTCACCCTTTTTTTTTTTTTGTAGTTTGTTATAGCCAGATGGAAGGAGAAGTATTAATAGCATTGTTACCAGGGGAGAGGCGGGGGAAATTGCTCGGTGCAATGTGTGGAACAGAAGATGGAATTCATCTAAAACAGAAACATGCCGCCCCCACATTTATGTCATTTTACACACTTCTTGAACGAAGTGTTCAAAATGCGTTTCTTATACAAGAGTCAGTTCCCCAGCTCTGCCAGGATCATCAAGAGAAGGTCCATGCAGACGATAGAAAAACATGGCTATACTGTACTGCTTTGTCGTTACCTTCGTTTCAGACACCAGATCTGATTTGTGCAGCATCGTGGGATTAGAGGTTAGGATTTACAGCTACTTGGCATATAAAAATGTGGTGGGGGGGGACAAAGGGGATGCAGTTAGGACAGTTATGCACAGCAGGAGCAAAATGAAGAAGGGAGATGGTGTTAGAAAATCAGAGATGACAGCACGAGTCATAAAATCTTAATCCCATAGATGCCAGAAACCTCAATTACTAAGGCCTTAAAACGGACAGACATCTGAAAAACAGAGTAACTGACTGGACAGACATCCGAAAAACAGAGTAACTGACACTGGATAGCCACATACTAATCACCAGAACCAATCTTATTCTAATACACAAATATGTGCCATTGCTTATTGCCGTACTTTGCACCTCTCGTTTTAATGTTCTCTACTGCCTAAGTTCTTCCTGGGCTGGAGATTGCTTGCAAAAAGTGTCCACCAATCTCTCAGAGCCTGTACTGTGATGAGTAGCTCCAGAGACTTGCAATTTTTTTTTAAAAAACAATCATGTTTTGATTTTAAAAAAACACACCCAAAATCAATTCCAATCTTGTGGGGTTTAATATCACAGAGGTCAGAGAGAGATCTTACCTAGTCTGTTTTCCAGCCACAGAGGGATTGTTCCTTATTATTGTACATGGGCAAGCGTTTTGGCCAGTCTAGTTAAGTGTCCCAGTGACTGGGCTTCCACAACTTCAAAGAAGGAAAAATAATCTCCCAATAGAATTTGCTAATATACCCCTCAGCACCATGCTAACTAAATCTTTGCCCACATTCACATTTACATCTTTTGTGGACTGGACACATGAATCTTTCCCTATAGTCCCCATATCATTTCTGCTCATTGTCTTTGAATGCCCTCCAGTGTGTCACTAGATTTCAAGCACATAGAGCAAATATATTCTAGGTGGATAACACAAGACACATTGCTTTCTAACTCCATGCCCTGCGACACTATGTGTAGGGATGCATATATAATTAAAAGGATTTGCTTAGGGTCACGCAGTGAGTCAGTGGTAGAAATGGCAAGGCAATCACGTTCTCCAAATTCCCAGTCCTATCCCCTGACCCATGAAGCCTTCCATTTAAAACAATGAAAGATTAACTCCCTCTGTCCTTAAAGTAGCTTTGCTGAAAGAAAGTCTATACCCATCCTCAGACTTTGATCTCACTACAAACAAGGTGATTTCCAAGAAGTTAACTGACTACAGCAGCTCTCACCAGGGTTGAACATTACACAGTCAGTAATGTCTTGTGTTAAAATTACCTCCTCCATGGGGATAACCTGCGAATATCCACCACCTGCAGCTCCACCTATAAAAAGGCATAGAAAGAAGTAATCAAACCATGCCAATGCCTCCTTAGCTTTGAGCACATTTGCTTAACCATTTTTAAAATGTCTTTATTATTGAACATGTATGATTGAAATCCAGCACAGCATTTAGAATGAGTGCATCAAAATTTGCTTTTTTTCCCTGAAGAAATTTGATTTTCTCCCCACATGTATGTGTAATCCTAAATGACCTAGGTGGGGATTATGCATGTCTACACGGAAACAGAAAACTCTCCCCTAAGAGTTGAAATTTCTAGAACACACGTCAGCTGAATGTGCCTTTCCCTGCTATCCTTCTATCCAGCATGAACGGCGAACCATATGACGCTGCCAAGTCATACCTTTTATGCCAAAGGTTGGTCCCTGAGAAGGCTGTCGGACGCAGGCAAACACATTCAGGTTAAGATGTGCTCCTAAGGCTTGAGCCAGGCCTATCGTAGTGGTGCTTTTCCCTTCTCCCAGGGGAGTAGGTGTTATGCTGCAATACACAAGACAGCATATGCAAGAGAATAGTATAGGGTAAAGCCACAAGGCTCCAACTCCCCACCCTCAGAAATTCTACATCACATTCCCCAATATCGCCTTTAAAGAAGGAAAAACCTACCCTGTTACGACGACATATTTGCCATCTGGCTGGTCTTTCAGGCGTTTGAGAGTTGACAGCAGGACTTTGGCTTTGGTCTGACCGTAGAGCTCCACCTCTTCAGAGAGCAAGCCGACTTCTCTAGCAAGATGACCAATGTGCTTGGGTACGCAAGATCGAGATACCTCAATGTCACTTAAAGAAAAGAAGACGTGAAGCTAATTTGTTGAAGCATGAAACCACCTGTTTCCTGACAAGTATAGCCCATGAACACCCAATGCAGGATTTAAAAACTGAAATCTCTAAGCTTTACAACTCAAGAAGTCAATCTGCCCAAAGGAGGTCTTCTTAGCCCATTGCAGTATGTGTAAGGACAACACCCAAGGCAGCTTTGCTACTGATGCCTGGTACTTGGCAATTTTCTAGTTTTCCTGGTGACATTTCACACACTTTCAAGAGTTTGTTATTAGCAGGAGCTCTAACCAGCAATTCTTATCTCAAGGTGCTCTTGTTATCTCAGACTTCACTCTCTTCAGCCATTACACATCTAACTGGCCCTAGCAGTCTCCAGCTTGCAAGAGGGCTGAGAAGATTAGCATTTTAACAGAGCTTTGAGGCCCTGATTCAGGAAAATATTTAAGGACACGCTTAAGTCCCACTGAAGTCCGTCAATGTGACTATGGCCATACATAATACTTTGCTGTACTGGAGTCTCCCAGTTACAATGGCTATGTAAGCGCTAGTAGTACTGCTCTGCGACAGCATCGTCGCCCTTAAAAGCAGCTTGCTAGTATATTGGCCAATACCACAAATTGCATCATTATACACAACAAGGCCTCTGTTCTGGAGCGTCATGTGTGTGGGTGGACCTGTGTGCCTGTCTGGAGCCCTGATGCCACCGATGGGGCTCAAACAGGCAAAGGAGACTGGTCACACATGTCACTCTGCAAAATTGGACAGGAATGCCTTCTTCTGCAAAACGCTGGGAATTTTAAAAATTAGAACGAACTCAAGTAGTTCCCCTCCTGCGTACAAACAGTCATGGGAATTCCCATACACAGCCCCAGAGAACAGGGAGAACAGAAACACAACGTTACTAGATTGCCAGCAGTAGTTTATTCAAAATGTTACCTTGGCACAGGAGTCCTTAAGCTGAGCTGGTTGTACCGGATGTTCCATTTCCCAGGCTGGGATTGCTCTAGAAAACGCTGTGCGCTCTCTACCGTGCTCTAAACATGCATAAAAAGGCTCAGTTTACAGTCACGAACATTGCGACCTGTTGGTTGATAAACACAGGTCCAGAAAGGTTTGCCCAGCCCCCTCCCTTCTATCTCAGACAGCGACCAATCCAAACCTCGGATTAACGCCATTTATTTAAATTTCTCAATGAGACTGTTAAAAATGCTTACACTGGACTTGTTTCCTCCTCTCCCCCTGCCTCCCTCACCCCACAAAGGCAGGCAGGGGCCGCTATAGCTGTAGACAAACTAGGCAGCTGCCTAGGATGGAATGGCCAAACCTGAGAAGCGCTGGGACCCTCTGCGCCCAGTTGCAATGTCATTCACTCCACACCCCTGTCTTGGCAGAGGGGCGGCCAGGCTATACTTAAGTGTCATTGAGACCTGGCACTTGCCTCCCTCCCCCCGCCATCATAACCATCAAACCATCAGAAGGCTTGCTGCACCCCCTAGACAGTCCTATGCCCCCATTCCCACCCCCCAGCTGAGAATCTCTGGTCTAGGCAGTAGGAGGGGGCAGCCCCCTGAAGTTTTGCCTAGGATGGCTGATTGTCTCGAGCAGCCTCTGAAGGCAGGTGCTGTGTTACTGCTCTTTCTAGTGTCACCTCATGGCTTGTTTTAAAATTACACCTAGCGCTCCCCACAAGCCCCACCAGCGAAGCCTGTTCAGCCCACTTTCCCGGCACTCTGAGTTACTGGGCAGGGCTGGCCCTAGGCCAAATGGCACCCCAAGCAAGGAGCATCTTCAGCATCCCACCCTCCATTTGTTAAACTTTTGAATGCCTTATATTTTATTGCATCTGTAGCTCGTTTCACAACTTTGATGCACGATGTGCATGCATGATTTATCCTGTCATATGAGACGATAAATTCGTACACTAGGATCTGTACATCTGTATTTATTCATGCCATACATAAGCAAATAAAAATATTCTTTTCCTCTAAGCTTATAGAAACTTTTTAATTTCAAGAATAACGGAAATGTACTGACATCAAGAAACTGAACTGGGCCCCTCAATCAGGTGGGCCAGTATTAATTGGTGTTACAGTAGGTGACAGCCTTAGAACGTTAACCCTAGTCCTTTAGTTCAAAAGGTCGCTTTTCTTGCCTTTACCCTCGTGAACTGAAGCACAGCTTCTCATTAAATATGTCCTTTATTAGTCGCTGCTCACACTCTTCACTCTTAAAATACAAGCACCTTTTCAAAATTGCACAATAAAACAAAGGGGGCAGGGGAACCACACACGATGACTTTCCTCTGCCAGGACTCTAGTGAATTAAGGCCACTGCAAACCTGGATTGCTCTGCACAGCATCAGGAAGAGGGCAGGCAGGGCACTAGGCTAGCGACACTGGAAATCACTCAACTCTTGGGACAAACCCCATTAGGTAACACAGTGCGTGTCAGTGAAGTCACAAGCAAAGAGACAGTGAACAAAGCCTCACACACACACAAGTAGTGTACACACAAAGCAGAGTAGGGCATTTCTGTGGGATGTTTGACCAGTGGCACACAGCCTAACTCCTCCCAGGCACCCACCCACCCCCAGAAATGCCCACTATTATTTACAGTGCGTTAATTGGCTAGTCATATAAATGCATAAAAAGGGCAAGTGGGACACATTCCGTCTGCGGTTCACAGACCTGCATTAGCATGGCCACAGTCATAGGTCCAACGCCGCCAGGGACGGGGGTGATGTATGAAGCTCTTTCCTTCGCTGCACTGTAAGCCACATCTCCTACTACCATTTTCCCATTGGGCTTTGTACTGTCTGGGAGGGGGAGAGAAAGTTATACACGAAGCATTTCACTGAAACAAGAGAAACTGAACTCCCATTGGGATGAGGGCTCGCACACATCGGAATAAAAGTTCAGCCACACGGCAAGCAGCAAAGAGATAAAATGATCAATCTGGAAGATGCCAGATTTCTCTTCATTTCCCACGGAGTAATTTTAGGGCTTGTGAAGTCAGACTGGATCAATAGCACTGTCTACCCAGAGACCAGGTAGAACACAGGCTGTCTCTGTTAGAGGATGCTGGGGCTTCCTTAAAGGGACATGTAACCTAGGAAATTTCGCAGAAGGCTCCAGGTCACATGGTGCTTCTGGGAAGGGAGGGGAGGGACCACATGCTCACAAAGTCCAGGTCACATGGTGCTTCTGGGAAGGGAGAGGAGGGACCACGTACTCCTGGCTTTGTGGGAGCAGGAGGGGCAGCCAAGGTGTGGAACTGAGCCCACCAACTCATTTAGCCCACAATACATCTGTCGGAAATTGCCCTGAATTGGAAGTACAGCTTTCAGCCAGATTGGAAGCAGTGAGGGGTGGGGAAGGAACATGTTTTCCAGTAATAAGAAACTACATTTCCCTTTGCTCCTCATATTTAGGTTAAATTAGATTTCCTGCATTTCAGAGCAGCCAATGCTCTGATCTGTTCTGCACTTAAGTGATTACATACTATAAAGTGTGGCACATGACTTAAAAAATACATAATAGAATTAGGCAGAACATTTAATCTTTCCAGCAAGCTATAAATATCGACACAGGAGATGAAACTGAATACTAATAGCCTAGTTTATAACACGTTACACTTCAACCGTTATGAGCAAGTATCATGCCATACACTGGCTGACTTACATAGAAGAAATTCACCACTCTTTGAAAACAAAACAGAGTTTTCCATTTTCCCCCCCCGCAGTTTCTTGCTTTGTTCAAATGATTGGCCAGCAATACTGCAGTATCACTAGATCACTGTCCAGTCAAATTAAACTTGAAATACAACTTCATCCCCCTCCTCCATCTAAAGATCTTAAATTTCTATTTCTCTCAGAAATCTCTCCTCTCTATTTGGCAAAGGTTACTCAGCCCCCCACCTGCACCCCCTAAACAAATGGTCCATAATGCAATATGAGTTTTGGGGATTTTTTTTTTTTATTCACTGTGCATTAAGTGAGGTCAGCAGGAAGGTTCACCTGCCTGGAGACAGAACACATTCACCTACTCAGCAGAGGAACTCAGTTTTAGGTGTAGCACACCAAAATGGTGGCTTTCACTTTTTCTGCAATAGTGGTGGATGGTTACTTCAGTGATTTAGAATGCAGAGGACATTACATGAAGAGGGATGTAAACATTTGGTCTGAAAGAAGTTTACACTTCCCAGTTTATCTCAAAGCAAGAAATCAGAAATGTCTAATTTTTTAATAAACTAGAAAGAAATCTCAGTTAAGCAGCATTATAACCAGAGGGCCACACTTCACCCGCAGTTGCTCTTGTGCGGCTTCGTGCACTTCAATGTGGCTGTCCAACATAAATGTTGGACAGAATATAATCAAAAGCTTTAATATAAATACTATGAAAAAATATATAAAACAACAGAAGACTGAAAAATTGAAAGAGAAGTCAAAACAAAAGCAACTAAGGTTGACCCTAATTCTACAACCACTGTTACTGACAACTAGCAGTTCTGAAGTTTTGCTATATTTGTGTGTTAAGTGACAAGTTTCCTTCTTGTGTTCAAAGCCTGAACCATGTCATGGCTGTTAAATCCTGTTTCTACAGCAACGGTGAGTAATCTGCAAACTCCATGCCTGAGCTACAGAATAATTCAGCCACCCATTCTGAAGAGCAACTTGATTAGGAATGCAAAAGGCAAATAATGTAATTACATTTTCTTCTAAGGATGCCAAGGATGACTACAAATCATTACAGCAACAAAGCTTCAGTCCCTGAAAACAAATCGAACAACTGATAAATTACGCACTCAAAACAAAACATCCTAATCTGGGTCTGATACACAGGCAAGCCAGAGAAGCATATTTTATTCTCTATTGTGAAGCTAAGTCTGCAAGATAATATAAATAAAGAGGAAACGGTGACTATTTGTGTTCCAAGAAGTAAGTGGTCAGTTAGAAGATCTTTTATCGCCTGTTCTCCCCCAGTTATCCTCTAACCCACCCCCCTACTATACTTCCCACCACCACACATGCACTGCATCATCTTAAACATACAACAGATTTTCTTCACTGCTAAAATAACAGAGGACAAAAAAGTTCAATAGCTAGAGGTCAAAGAAAGTAAATGGAGGCATTTTACAGATGTGAGACTACAAAGCCCCTTCCCAGAGTACACAGTCAAACCTGCACACCAGAAAGAGAACTGCTCACATCAGGATAAAAGACTCAACATCAGGAAGAACAAGGCGATATCTTTTACTGGACCAACTTCTGTTGGTGAAAGACACAAGCTTTTGAGCTACACAGAGCTCTTCTTCTGGAAGTCAGCTGTAAAGATATTCGCTGTTGGATGCTACTGCTGTACAATTTCACAGGGTTAGACTGATTCCCCAGTGGGTTAACTCTGCAAAGGGACATGCAAGCATCTACTCAGTGTTTCTTTGAATTTCTTGCTAGCAGGCCAGGGCAGGGTGTTGATTGGTCTTCTCCTTTGCTGAAGCAACCTGGAGTTCCAATCCCTAAACTCATGGATTCCAAATAGCTTACTGAGGTTCAAGGACACCAACACAGGGGATCTCGGATACACGCCATCTTCCAGCTCTCCCATCCTACACAAACAGAGGTTCCCCGGGACCTAGAACTATCCCTTAAAGCAGGGTTCCAATCTGTGGAAAGGAAGCAGTGTAAGCAGGAGTCCCCTGCGGGATTTTTTGGAAAGAGGGCAAAGACTATGTTGATTCTGTGGCCCACTCCCAGTAGTGCTCTTCTCTCCTCTCCCCACAGCACAGAGGATTTCTGGAGGGCTGGAACAATGCAGATGAGGGGGAACTCCCCCATCTGCATCCCTTGTGTCAGGATTTGCTGCAGCTTAGCCCTCTCCACCTAGGGAGACCCGTTATAATACAATACAAAGTGCTGAAGCTGAACAGCTTTCTCCCTGGCCCCGAGCTGCAAGTCACATTCTGTGCAGGTCTCTAGCTGGGAACACTTTACATCCACCGGGTGCCAGTTCCTGCTCCTTTCTACCTAGCATACAGAGCACGGGACTCCTGTTAATCTCTGACGACGGGCCAGCAGCAGCATACCCCGAGAAGAGCTTTTCTTGGAGAAGCTGACAAAGCAGCCCATTTTCCCTCCAGCATCATGATCCCACACTTCCTGGCTCTGTGTTCCCAAGGGATCCACAGCATTTCCCTGGGGTTCTTTTAAAGCCTGAGATGAGGAGGGGAGAAGCAGGTGGAAGCTTTGCAAAACTCTGTAGCTTCCAAGATTGAACACTAGAGTTCAATACAGAGGATTTCCACAGGATACACTGTAAAGAGCCTGTCTGCTAAGCCTCATATCCCCCCAAATGCGCCAGTCTATAGAACTGGCGCAGGAAGATTCTGCACTAGGTTCAAACCTTTCTAAAGTTAGAGAGACAAAAGTGATCAAAGAAATCAGGACCAACTTCTCAGATATGCAGTTCACGCAAGCTCTTGAACAAGTGGTATACTGGAAACACAATGGTATTTTTATTTGCAACATGCTAACAAGGGAGGCTGCAATCTGCTTTGTTTTATGCAAAATCGAACATGGTTTTATGCAAATCAAACATGATTCCTGACAGACTGCCAACGTTTGGGTGGCCCGGTAGAGATATATCAAACAACAACAAACAGCAAGGGCAGTTTTATGTTAAGCAGAGGACTTAATGTTTTTAACAACTCAGATGTCATCTGCAAGAGGCAAGACAGCTGAGCTGTAGGCGATAAATGTCTTCGCCTTCCATTAGAAAATTACACTGCAACAAAATGACTGATCAATTATAAAGCTACCTTCTTAAAAGCCGTGGGGGCGTAGGCATGATGACAGTTTGACTTTGACTAATTTCCCATATCACATAATACCTGTAACTTGGATTTAAAATGAAAGGGAAAAACACAGAATGAGCCAGACCATCTGTTTCTTCTTTACAAGTGACAAAAAGTAGTTAAATTAACCCCTAGACAAAAATTCATAGCCAGCTGATTTTCCGCCAGACCCTCCAGTGGTTTGCAAATTATATTATGCTTCAATAGTCTTTCAAGATTAAGTAGAGGTCTCAAGCAAGATGTAGCGATACAACACTGCTCCTCTTCCTCCCTCCCACCCCGACACTCACATACACATGCAAACACATGCTTACCTAGTATATGGTTGATTCCACAGTCTATTACTACAGCACCAGGTTTAATCCATTCCCCTTTTACCATTTCAGGTTTACCAGCCGCAACCACCAGGATATCAGCTTTACTAACCTATCAAAATAACTCTGTGTTACTACAGCAGATACAAAGCAGGTCATTTTCGGGTTACTTTTAGACATTTGTATCTTCAAAAAAGCAACAGTGTTCCTAACACAAAATAAAAATCCTTCCTGAAGCCCAGGGATGGGTGGGAAGGTAATATTTCTACAGCTACTTTGAAGACCTTATGACTGTGAATTCAGAGGTATGGAGTTAAATCAGAAGCACCTGAAGGTCACCTTTCCACCTCATGCTGACTCTATTTGATCTTTATAACCATTAATCTTTGTTAATGCAGGTCAGAGTTCTATCTATTATTATTGTTGGTATCACAGTAGCACACAGAAGCTCCAACCAGGAGGGCGACTCCATTGGGCTGGGCACATACACTGTATACACAAATAGTGAGAGAGAATCCCTGCCCTGAAGAGCTTACAACCTAAAAAGACAAAGGGGACAGAACAGAGAAGCTAAGTGACATACTCAAGGTTACAGAGCAGGTCAGTCGCAGAGGTGGAAGTAGAATCCATGTATCCCAACTCCCAGGCAAGGACCCTATGTACCAGCCCACCCTTAACACTATCGTACATTCATTTTCTTCTCCTCAAGTTAACTCCTACAGTTTCCTACAGCAGAGCGGTTCTTTTCAGAGGAGGTTGTTTGGAGAGACAGCCAGCACATCTCAGAAAGCCATCAGCCAGACACCTCCTGCACAGGCCTCTACACCAACCAATGCTAGCAACGCAGTCTTCTGGCTCAAATCATTATTAATTATGGATTTATTCTTTTAACTTTCACGAGGTCCTAACACAAAACGCACTGTAATTTGGCATTACCACTCACTTAGACCATATTGATACGACTGGCAGACCTGGTCAAAGCTTGACAGTTAAAGATGCCAACAGAAATCTATCATGAGGGTCATTTCAATACTTACTTTACCCCATCTAGTTTTTCATAGGAAGTCGTTATCTTTATCATTTTTCTTTACATTAAAAGGAAGAAGATTTATATTTGAGATTTTATTAATACTTTGCACTTAAGCCATTAATAAGCCTAACAACCACCTTGTAAGGTTGGGTCAGTTTTGTTATCCCCACTTTAAACACCATAGGACTATCCGAGTTCTGTTTTACAGTACCACAGAGCACTGCAGCTTTTCTGGTCTGCGTTACATTCATACACATCCACTCTTTTGCCTGATCACTGAAGCATATTAGTTGCCTGGAAAAATCCAAGTAGGTGGCAATACAGCCACCATACCATTGCTGTGATTTACTCTTGCTGTTGAGCAGGAAAATGGGACCAGTCTCATGAGCAATTTTAAAGACCTCCGTGAAAAGCTTTTTTGGGGGGTTAATCTTAATAGAGACTTCTAAAGTACAGCATATATTGCACAGGGTCTAAATAATTACCGTGTCCTTACCTCCTCAGCCAGTGCTGCAGTCTTTGTGTGGCAAGTGGTTACAGTTGCATGGCTCCACAGTAGAAGGTCATGCATTGGAGCACCGACTATCTTACTGCGTCCAACCACCACTGCTTTTTTACCTGCAATTTGGATGCCTGAAACATAAGAAGATTCAATTTTAGGTTAGCAGTCCAAACAAGCTGACCAATTAATTCAACTTTATTCTGGAGCCATTAATCAGCATAGATCCAGCCGTGGCTCTTAGGAAAGTCACAATTAGTCATCCTTGGCTAGAAAACACAGCTGTCTACGTGATGGGGCTTTGAAAGTCAAGAAGTGGAAGGTGGAGAGATTTAAGAAGTCTCCTTTCCTATTGAGGTGGAAGGACAGAGGGTGGCACCTCAAGGAAAACTAGTGCTTTTAAAAAAGGCTATAATATACTGTATACTAAGCATAATTTTTCATGTCATCAAGAGACTGACACACAATGTACTCATTAGTAATGAGGACAAGACTAAGGAGAACCATCAGTTCCCCAAATATACTTTATTACTCACCTGTCTGTTTGATAAGTTCCATGCATCCTTTGGGTGTACAGGGGATGAAGCAGTCTTCAAGGTAACCTCTGGACAATTTCCCAGCATTGATGCTTGTTAATCTAAAATATATGAAGGGAGGGACAATGGCATGTATGTGCCAGGAATAGGATCTTAAAGTTACACTAACTGGGAAATGATCCACTTCCATAACACCAATATTTATATATTTTAAAGCTATTTGTTAAATTCAGAATCATTACTCTAAGCGGATAGGTTTAAAAGAAAGAGCAAGTTGTATGCAAAAACAATTACCCTCCAACTGCAAAATCAGCTTACCCATCTACATCCTTTTCAGGTGCAACAGCATTGGTCACTTTCTCTGTACTGATGGGTTTATCTGTATCTAGAGGCAATTGTACTATAAATCCATGAACTGCAGGGTCTTCATTCAAAGCAGTGATGCACCTCAGTACCTATTCATTTAAAGTGGGGAAAGGATAAAAACATTAAGAATGATAAATTTAAACAAGTTTGGTGCAAGTATTTGAATGTTGCATTTTCTGGCTGGATAGAATTTGGGAATCACACACACACATACAAAATGTTTAGTTCTCCCATATAAATATACATTACTTGTGGATTTGTCTTTTCAGAAACATCTAGATTAAATTCTTTCAAAATTTTCAGCATTTGGTGATCTCTATTCTTTTCGCATGAGTCACCCCTTAAAGGCAAGTGTTTCTTTGGCCTTGTCTACACTACCAGCTGGATCGATGCATAGAGATCGATCTATTGGGGATCGATTTATTGAGTCTCGTCAGGACACGATAAGTCGATCCCCAGAGGTACTCCCATCAACTCCAGAACTCCAGCTCGCCAAAAGGCGCAAGGCGCAGTCGACGGGGGAGCCCACTGTCAACTGCTGCCGCCGTGAGGACAGCAGGTAAGTCGACCTAAGATGCATCGACTTCAGTTACGCTATTCATGTAGCTGAAGCTGCGTATCTTAGGTCGACCTTCCCCGCTAGTATAGACCACACCTTTATATAAAACACATAGGTCAAAGAAATATGCTCACATTTTATCTTTTTAATACCAAACCAAAATTAAGGGCTTCTTAACGAGACTGATCAAGTCGCTTACCTCAGCTTCTGTTGCAGTGTTTGGCAACTTAATGTGATTGGCATTGATCCCAATCTGCAAAAGAGAACTCAGAAGTGATCTGGTTTTCTAATTGACGTAAGAGGCAATATGTAAAAACAGTGTGGCAATTCTCTCATTCCAGCCCAGGCTTCCGATAGAATCCATCGTGCTTCCTAGTCTGACCGAGGGACAGGCAATAAAGTCCTGTTACTCGGAGGTATATAAGCCAAAGAGAAGATCAAGATTAGTACCCTGCCTAGTTAATGTTTTTGTCATTGTTTTTATAACCCCATACTGTAGCATAAGTTACAAAACAAAGAGAATCTCTAGTTATGGGATGGCAATTTAGCTTGATAGTTGCTGCTGTATTAGGACTGACAAAAATGACACTGCTCTGGAATGCTAGCAAACAGCAAAAAGACATCAGCCATCGTCTTGCACAATGGGCAAATTTCCCCTTCCACAAGGCAGGGTGTACTGTAGCATACAGTGGCTGCAGGCCAATGAGTTGAAATAAAGCAACTGCAGGTGTATGCCTTAATGAGGTATAAAGGGCAGGGGTCTAGGGGTTGGCTAGGCCAGGGGACAGAACAGTGCAGTGGGCACATGGAAACTAAGAGCTTGTCTACACTATAAACATTTGCACCAACTAACTACACTGATGTTGCCAGAGTAAGCCACACCAGTGCAAGCCCCAGTGCAGCTTGTCTGCATTAGGGGTTTGCATAGGTATAGCCATATTGAGGGCTTTTAAAGGCATGTTTTTACCACCTGGTGCGTGTGGGGTGTATAACATTTACGAAAAAAATCAAAGTTATGATCTAAGCATTACCTCAGCGGCAGCCTTCAGCTTCATACTAATGTAGATGTTTGAATCTTCACGATCCCCAACCTAGAGGGTGAAACGACAGAGACAAGTCACAATGGAAAGCAGAGATACAGACGGACAGAAATATATCTCTGAATTTAAATGACTGTTCCTTTGTTCAACTGTAGTTACATTACTGGGACAGCTTAACTCAAGAGTCTTCCTATAGCAAAAGAATACAGCCAGACAGAGCTAATGGGAAATGTCCTTATAAGTGAAAGACAGATAAGCAGTTCGGCTAATTTTCTAAATAGCAGCCACTTATGTAATGGGATACATTCCAAAGCAGAGAAAACTGCCCAGTCTCTTTCCTGAAAAAGTTAAATCTGAAACATACTAACATGACTTGCAAGCACAGACATAGTTTTATACCCAACAGCACTGCCAGCATCTTTCAGCCTTTATGATCACTGATCAGAAGACAGCAACTTCCCGTAGTGCGGAACTCACTATGCAGAGTTACTGGCTATGAAACACGGTTTAAGTACAAAACAGAGTTTTTAGACACACCAATTATCAGAGGCTACCACTGCTGTGTGTGCAGTGAAAGCAACAACACTTCCACAGTTGAACAGTCACCAAAAATTTGCTTCCTCTGACTGAGGGCAGGGGTCCTGCGGTGGTGAGGAGACAAGAGGAGTCGCTCTTGACCTTCTTGTCTGGCAGCACACAATACTGATACGTTCTCATGTCAAATTTCCACCAGAGTCAGAGCATGCAGGGAGGAACCACCACCACCAAAAAACATCAAGATCTAAGCTCAGATACTCGGCTTCTATGTCAGTTCAAAGTAGGAGCTCAGATTATATACACACAATTAAACCTCTGGCCTTCATCTCACGACATGCCCTTCTCGACCTCGCAAACCTTGTTGCTGCAAATATTTAAGCAGTATCTCCCTTGCCTGGCTACTTGTATGCAAAACACACTAATATATCTGCATGTCCTTTAGTGTTGACGCAATGGCTCAAGATCCTGAATGCACTGCTCCTGGAGGCTTCAGGAGGATGTCCATACTGGGAGAGATTCACCACTAGCCAAGTGAACGTATATCAATTCTGAACTGAGCTCATTTCATACACGAAACACCCAGTTACTTGATTAAGGCCATCAGGCAAGTTGGGACTATTTGATATACAAATAATTATATGTGTATATTAGGTTGTCAATTAATCACATTCAACTCATGTAATGAATGCAAAACAAATTAAATAGATTAAAAGTCATGAATAATTGCAGTTTTAATCACACTATTAAACAATAATAGAATACCAATTGAAATGAATTATACATATTTTTGGATGTTTTTCTACATTTTCAAATATAAGCCAGGATAGATGAATTGTACTGGCGGCTCCTGGGTGAGTTTTCTAGTTTAGATGATATGCCATCAACATCCTAACATAGGAGTTGTTTTCAGAAATACACAATACGAATTTGGCAAATTTCACAGTTGTGCTGAATCCAAGAAAGAAAACAGACTCTTAAGCTGATCAGAGAGCATCATGGTCACCTGCTTCTATAGCCACCAGAGCAAGCATGTCCTCCAACTATCGGTTCTGTTGTACTGTTTGCTCAAGAGAAAACACACACAGAATACAAGATGACACTTCTTAAAACAGAAACATTTGAGTAAGCAACCAATCTTGGAGCCGCAGCGCTTCAACAAGGGGATGACAACATGTTGCGCAGGACATCTGTGGAAGACTTGATTGGTAAGAATGAAGTTTACTTCTCAACATGCCTTTCTTCCTACTCAAGCAAAATGAATCTTAAAGCAAAACCATCTAGTTACACTGCAACAATGCAGTCACTTTATGACACTGCATTTTATCAGCTGATTGAAAAGAGATAGTTATCCTATGTACAACAAAGAGGCTCTTCTCCGGGCCAAGCTGCTATAAAAATATAAAGCCCTACTTCATTCAGATGGAGAAACGGCAAGCTATTCCATTAGCACATTACCAGCAAAATTAGAAAATACTATGGCCTGCAATTTCATACCATGCAGAGCATGGACAAGACTAGTCTATCACTGTTCTATGCAGTGCAATAACACTGGCTGATGCTATCCAAGCTGCTCATAATCTGAAGAATGAACTTAAGTCTTCCAGATGTTTTGTGGATGTTCTTCTAGCGAGTGAGCCTGATAAATAGCTTTCATATTAACAAGTGGTTTTGTACAATGCTGCTTCAATCCTTCCATCTGGGACAGCCAAAATGAAAGCGTCAGAATGTTATCCAAAACCAGGTGATTGCAATGTCCATAGGTCAGCTACTTTTGTGCCCTAGTTGATGAAAAGGTTTGTACTTCGGTTGATAGATAAAGAGGCAGATAATTCACCCACCTTCAGTAGGGCTTTATATTGCATCCTCAGCAAGTTTGCAGATGACACTTGTGACAAAGTGGGAATGCTCTTAATGTTCTCTCTGAATATTGTGTGAGTGCCTCAGTTTCCTCTATGCATTTCTAAAGTCTCTAGGTGGTGGGATAAGGGTGTGTAATTGTTGCAGAGCAAATGGCCAGTACGAAGGAATGGCTGACACCCTGTCTCCCGGCAACTGATGGCGTGGGCCCCTCCTTCCCTGCAATGGTGCCAACTAAAGGTGTTGGAGAACAAAAAAGATCAGATAACCTCCTGGCCCGGGGAAAGGAACAAAGGCAAAGGAGGGGCTGAAGAGTTTCAGTTGGGAGCTGGCTGGGGAAATGGAGTGAGGCGCAGACATCATCTGGCCTCACTGCCCCTCCAAGATGGACCCAACTGAGGAGTCCTGTTCTCTGTACCTACAAGCTCTGTTTTAAACTGTGTTCCTGTTGTCACTAATAAATCTTCTGTTTTACTGGCTGGCTAAATGTCATGCTAACTGTGAAGTTGGGATGCAGGGCCCTCTGGCTCCCCCAGGAGGCTCGCTGTGGGAAGTGCACAGAGGGGCAAAGGATGCTAAATGCTCCAAGGTCAAACGCAAAAAAGTGGAAGCCGTGTGAGCTCCTTGCCCTAAAGACAGTCTGCTCACAAAGAGGAGGCTTCCCCAGAGTCCTAACTGGCTTCATAGCGAGCAGTTCCAGAGCATCACCCGGTAACTCCGTAACAACACTAAACTGGGAGGAGTGGTAGATACACGGGAGGGTAGGGACAGGGTACAAAGGGACCTAGACAAATTAGAGGATTGGGCCAAAAGAAATCTGATGTTCAACAAGGACAAGTGCAGAGTCCTGCACTTAGG
Source organism: Dermatemys mawii (assembly GCA_007922305.1). Classification (NCBI taxonomy): domain Eukaryota; kingdom Metazoa; phylum Chordata; order Testudines; family Dermatemydidae; genus Dermatemys; species Dermatemys mawii. The sequence goes on from ML677332.1 coordinate 82,299,913, forward strand.
ACAGAAGAATTCCATGTACTGCTACAGACTAGGGACTGAGTGGCTAAGCAGCAGTTCCGCAGAAAAGGACTTAGGCACTACAGTGGATGAGAAGCTGGATATGATCAATACTGTGCCTATGTTGCCAAGAAGGCTAAAGGCAATTTGGGCTGTATAAATAGGAGCATTGCCAGCAGACCGAGTGATGTGATCATTCCCCTCTATTTGGCATTGGTGAGGCCTCACCAGGAGTACTGTGTCCAGTTTTGGGCCCCACACTACAAGGCGGCTGTGGAAAAATTGGAAAGAGTCCAGAAGAGGGCAACAAAAATGATTAGGGGGCTGGAGCACATGACTTATGAGGAGAGGCTGAGGGAACCGGGGTTATTTAGTCAGCAGAAGAGAAAAATGAGGGGGGATTTGATAGCTGCTTTCAACTACCTGAAAAGAGGTTCCAAAGAGAATGGATCGAGACTGTTTTCAGTGGTATCAGATGACGGAACAAGGAGCAATGGTCTCAAGTTGCAGTGACGGACGTGTAGGTTGGATATTAGGAAAATGTTTTTTCTAGGAGGGTGGTGAAGCACTGGAATGTGTTACCAAGGGAAATGGCAGAATCGCCTTCCTTAGAGGTTTTTAAGATCAGGCTTGACATAGCCCTGGCTGGGATGATTTAGCTGGGGATTGGTCCTGCTGTGAGCAGGGGGTTGGACTAGATGACTTCCTGAGGTCCCTTTCAACCCTGATATTCTATTATTCTAATAGAAAGGACTGACGTTTTTATACAAAACATGTATGGTCCTTGGAATGAAAGAGGAGAGCATTCTGTGTACATTGTATGCAACATAACAGTCTGATTGCGAGAACTGACAGACAATGGCAGAGAACTCTTCAAGAGATAAATGGGGGTGGACAAGGACAGAGACCACTTCTGTAAACATTCATATAAAACCCCATCAATTCTCTCCACCCGCAACATTCATTCCTGCAACATGATAGCTGCTCTTTATAGCTACTCAGTTTGAGACTGAAAGATGTTTCTGACCAGATAACTTCAAGTTTTCACAACAGCAATAGAAGACATTGCATTCTGCCAAATATATAGGCCTGCACTTTTACTCATGCTAATATTCCCATTTGGGCATGCAGGATGCTTTTACGTTTGGATGGGTGACATGGAAAAGCCACATACAGCTTGCAGAGTTTTGTTACATTCACACTAACTAAACTTTTTTATGATAGATTCTCTTTCAAATTCCCTAGCAGCAAGAACTGAGTCAATCACCCAAGTACTCTTCACATTAGGTAGATTTCTGATGCAACAACCTATGTTTGTGGGAATAACAAGAGCTGGTGTATCTTGGTGTCATACAAGGTAAAAAGACAGGAAACAGAGTCTACCTGTGTTGTTTGATGTTAGTAGATAATACAGGGATTGTGTAGCAGTCTATATTTGTGAAGTGTTTCCACATTAAAAAAAGAATAATGAAAACAAATCAATCCACACTGAAGGGAAGGTCAGAAGAGTTTGGGGCGGGTGGGCGGGGCGCACTTTCCTTGGGCACCAGTAACAGACACACAGATAATCACATCACTACTACATTGTGTTCAACAGGAATTTTTGTTTTAAAGCATTCTTTTGCTGAGTGAAGACAATCAGTTTTCCATGATCTTACAATTAGCATTACAGAGCAGAAAGGCCTTTTCATTGTTATTGTTTTTAAAGAAGGTAACAATACCTGCAAAATTGCAAGCCCCGGTCTGAATCCAGGGACCCTCTCCTTCATCTGAGCAACCTGAGTCTTCAGTTTCTCTCTTATTTGCCTGGGGCGGGAGGGAGAAAAAAAAGCAGAAATTAACCAAGAAATTGGGCTTTTGAAAATCCCACCCTATACTTCTAAGTCCTCTTATCTTCACAGCAGTTGCATGGCGCTCAAGAGACACGAGAAAAATAAAAAGGTTTGAAACATGTACTTGAAATTCCAGTCACCAGAGCGTGTTGATTCCCTACCCCAAAATGTCCGACTACACCTGTCTGCAACCTGCTCCATTCAGTACCTGACCTCCACTGAGTTTCATGGGAGAGAACGATCAGAACAGGCTAAAGCGAGTCAAAATATAAGGACGTTTCTAAGACCCAGACCCTCAAAGATATTCAGATAACTAACTTTGACAGATATCAATGGGGATTAGGTGAGTATCTAGCCTAAGTGTACAGCTACTGGTAATAGGATGAGTACCCCAGTTACCCATGACTGCCAAGGCAGTTATTCAGCTACCAAGACCAACACCAATCTTCATGGCCTAGGACTTTAGTCCTTCATCCAGATGCTGGGCAAAAGATTTAGTTTCAGTTTACAGGTGGTATACTCAGGGTTTTGGTAGGCCTGCCTAGTAGCTACTTCTCACCAAGTATACATTTATGATCCCTTAGCCTTCACAACAGTATCATCTCATTTTCTTGTGCTTCATCTGTTCGAGCCCCCTGTTGCCTATATGTACACTGAGACTGTAGGCTTTTTGGGGGAGGCATTATCTCTTTTTATGCCTAGCACAACTGGGCCCCGGTCTCTAGATGCTATCACAGTAATAAAAATGCTGCTGGCGGAGTTAAGGACACTTGAAATTGAACTTATTTAGATGCCTGTTCATCTGATTATGGGTGAGATTCAGGTGCCATGAGTTGTGTCCACAGAATAAAAAGGTGATTTTAGAAAGGCTGAGCTGAGCGTTAGTGTCACTCAGATCTTCCAGTGATGCGTAGCAATTTAAAATCCTAAGAAAGTCAAAATGAACATTCATCCCCACTATGGGGAAGTTATACATGAGAATGTTTGCAGCCACCTATTATGAACCTTTAAAAATGCTATCACAACTATAAGACTAACATTATACAAGCAACCAGACACCTTAATCTAATGAGGCAGTGTGTCCCAATGGATAGCATGCAGACTGGGACATTCAGGAGACCTGGATTCTATTCCCGGCTTAAGCACTGGCCTGGTTAGTGACCTTGGGCAGGTCACTTCACCTCTCTGTGCCTCTATTTCCCCATCTGGATAAAAAGCCGAACCCCTTTGAGTGCTTTGAAATCTACTGATAAAAATATGCTATAAGAGCTATGCTTTATTGTAATCCCATTATAGTTTTATAAAGCAGCTAAATATTGCATAATCACCTTATTACCGATAAATATGAAAAGTATTTTAAAGATACATGCTTGTTAAAGGAAACACTCCTGAGATTACTTTTGTTGGAAACAAAAGTATGTATACAATGCCAGTGAACCCCAAAATGTTCTGAAAGTCATGAAGCTAACACAGGATGTGGTAAATTACTGATCTGGCAAACAGCTAGGGTCCTGATCCTGCAAAAATGCAAGAACTTAATTTTGTACAGCCAAGTAGTCACCCAAATTGGTTTACTCATACATACAGTTAAACACATGTGTCAGCTGGGATCTAAACTGTAAAGTATACTGTACTGTATCTGATAAAGCCAAAGAAATAATAAAATATAAACAAGTGTCACATTTTGTAAAATAATGACGCCATGACTTCCTACTTCATAGGACTATTGTGAGGACTGGAAAGTCCTTGAGCTCAGAAAATTGTGAAGGGCTATAAAGGTATGTCCGTGCTGTAGCTGTGCCACTGTATGTCTTACCGTACACACTTCCTATATCAATGAAAGAGGTTTTCCCTTGAAGTAGATAATCTACCTCTCCAAACATTCTTCCATCGACCTAACTACAGCACAAAATTGCTCACAGCCCTCAGTGATGTAGCCAGATCAATCTGATTTTTAAGTGTAGACCAAGCCTAAGGTAGTTCTCAGACAGAGGGAAATCACTAACCCAGGGGACAGAGCCTGGGACTAGAACAGGGGTTGATAACATTTGGCACCCAGCCTATCGGGTTAAAGCCGCTGGTGGGCCAGGCTGGTTTGTTTATCTGGAGTGTCCACAGGCACACAGCCCACGCCACTTCCGCAGCTCCCATTGGCTGGGAATGGTGAACCATGGGCAGCGGGAGCTGTGGGGCTCCGGACATTTCAGATAAACAAACCGGCCTGGCTTGCCAGCGGCTTTATCCTGACGGGCCAGGCGCCAAAAGTTGCCGACCCCTAACCTAGAAAGACAGCCTCAGCTCTACTCCTGATTCACTATGTGATCTTGGACATGTCACTTAGTCTCTCCTCCCTGGAAGCAGATAGCTACTCTAGAAGGGGAGGCTGTTCACTTATAAAAGGCCCAACTGCTATTCAGTTTGGAGCATAGCCTTTGGCATGGCCTATGTTTAAAAAGGTTTGCTAGCATGGCAACATTGGTTAGGAGTACGATTTTTTTGCTGGCACATCCACGCTGGCAAAATTCCTAAGGTAGACTCAAATATACCAGCAAAGACGTTAATTTGCCTGTATAGCTAAGGGCTGGTCTTCACTAGGGCAGGGAATCGACTGAAGATACGCAACTTCAGCTACGTGAATCACGTAGCTGAAGTCGGCGTATCTTCAGCTGACTTACCTGCCATCCTCATGGTGGCGGCAGGCGGAGGCGCGCTCCCCCATCAACTCTAGCTTGCGGCGAGCTGGAGTTATGGAGTCGACAGGGGCGCCGCGGGTGATCGATTTCTTGCAGCTTAACGAGACGTGAGAAATCGATTGCTAAAAGATTGCTACCCGCCGATCCGGCGGGTAGTGAAGACCTACCCTTATTTTGCTCAGGGGACTAGTATAAGTTATACCACCAAAAGGACATTTTTTCCAGTTAAGCTGCATCTACATTAGGAGGAATCAGAGAGGTAGCCGTGTTAGTCTGGAATTGCAGAAGTGACAAAGAGTCCTGTGGCACCTTAAAGACTAACTAAAGTGTTGAAGCATAAGGTTTCATGGGCTAATACCCACTTCGTCGGATGCATGCAGTGGAAGTATCCAGAGGCAGGAATAAATAAGAGGCAAGGACCAGGTTAGAGATAACAAGGTTAGTCCAATCAGGCTGAACCAGCTTGTTACCTCTAATCAGGGAGGATGAGGTCCTCTTCTAGCAGCTGATCTGGAGGTGTGAACACAGAGAGGAGAAACTGCTTTTGTAATTAGCTAGCCACTCACAGTCTTTGTTCAATCCTAAACTGATGGTATCAAATTTGCAAATGAATTGCAGCTCTGCAGTTTCTCTTTGCAATCTGGTCTTGAAGGTTTTTTGCTGCAAGATGGTGACCTTTAAATCTGTTATGGTGTCCAGGAAGGCTGAAGTGTTCTCCTACAGGTTTTTGTACATTACCATTCCTGATATCTGAGGGAGGGTTTGTCAGTATAACAAGCCTTTGACAGCAGAGATGGCCTCTAATGTTTTCAGATGTTATAAATGAGACCAGCTCAAATTATCATAGTTGTGCTGTGCATGGGAGCAGTGCCTGCCAATCTGACCAATATTTCACCGGCAATGTAGACATGTCTGCGTAGGTAGAACTAAACAGTTACAACACAGTTTGTTCCAAAGCTGTGTTAATGCCACGATACTTTAGCACAGTCAGTTTTGTAAGATGCAGCTTGAATCATGCTAGCCAGGGTAGTCTTCAAAAATGGTTGATGAGCACATCACAGCAAAACTGCATTATTTAACTATTACATAGCATGGACTCAAACTGTATTTGTGCTATAGATGTATTAGATAGTAATGTAGGCCTTATCTACAACTGGACTCTTCTGAAGATTCCCCATTGTTTATCGGAATACAAGCATAGAACCACCACCTGTGATTTTATGACTGTGTTACTTAGACCTGCTCCAAACAGGACTAAACATGATGCAGTGATAAAAATGCTGTCTGGCAGTACAGCTAGCACATGTAGGAGATTTTCAGAACAAGCTCAGTGTAGATAAAGCTTGAGTTCTGAAGTAATTTCAAACACAAATGATGAGCCCTAGTCCGGAGTAATCCCGAGAGAGAATGATTATGGAAATTAGTTCTGAGCATTTGTTTTGAATTACATTCAGAGCACCTTCATTCCAGGGAAGTATTTCAATACACCTACTAAAAACTTTGTTAGTTGCTATTCCCCAGTGTTTTTAACACATTATCTCTGTCCCTCTCCTTACCCATCAATTATTTATTGTTTAAAGTATGGTCATTTCACAGCCCATCTGTCCCTCCTCCACACCCAGCACCAAAACATAGCACTGAATTTGAAATGGGATAGTCATACCTAACTAAGAACATAAAAATGGCCATACTGGGTCAGACCAATGGTCCATCTAGCCTAGTATCGTGTCTTCAAAAAGTGGCCTGTACCAAATGCTGCAGAGGGAACTAGACAGAGACAGACATTTCAGACAAATGTCTGCACCCATTCGGCAAAAAACAATACTTCACACACAACATATTAGAACCTATTTTATTGAGAGCGGGCCAGAAAGAGTCAGGTAATCTTTCAGAGGGATTTTTAATTTAAATAACCCTCCAACCCCACCCCACACACCACTGCCTGAATTTTTCCTTACTATGGTTACAAGTAACACCTAAAATTACTGAACCTAACAGATTCAATTTCCTTTGTGCTTTTGCCAGCACTCTGAGAACAGTTAGATTCACTATCTCCCCATATAATTACGTCCCCCTGTTGGTGGTAGTGGTGGTGGTTTGGGGTCTTTCACCCAGCAACCAAGCAGATAAAGACATTTAAAAAGGGGAAAATGTGATTCTAAAACTAAAATAATTGGAAGGGAGATTGCAGGGCATGCGAAATACCTGAAACTACTTTGATTCTTTCAGAAACTGAGTTGAGTGTCCTTTTAACTTTCAGCTCACCTTTTTCACATTCACTGTACTTAGGAACGTCCATTCAAAACAGAATTGTGTAGCTGTCATCTGATTCTCCTAGTCTGTAAATATTTGACTGACCTCCAAATAGACTCTTTCCAAATATACTCTTTCCCTGATAAAAAGGTAAAGCCACGACATTACAAAAACTAAATGATTACTGCATGTACACCCCATGCACAATCCTGACTTTGCAAGCTGCAGTAGAAGTGTTGTTGTAGCCGTATTAGTCCCAGCTGGGTTAGGTAATATCTTTTGAAGTTTGTCCAATAAAATACATTAGTTTACTCTCCTTATCTCTCTACTAGGGGTGAGTAACCACTGGAACAAATTAATGAGGGAAGTGGTATATTCTCCATCTCTTGATGCCTTCTAATTAAGACTGGATGCCTTTCTGAAAAATACAGTCTAGCCAAACATAAGTCATGCTGTAGACGAGCAGAAAATACTGGGCTCAAATAGATGGGTAACTGGATGAAATTCCATGGCCTGTGATATACAGGTCAAATCAGATCTAATGTCCCCTTCAGGCCTTACAATCTGTGAAACACTGCTGATGGCTCAGCTGGGACAAGTGACTTGGTCATTTTCTGCAGACAGTCAGGACCGTAAACATCTCTCCTCTGAAGTATCAGCACTCACCTCTTACACTGGAGTGGAGCTGTGCTACAGGATGTAACTATATTTCCTTACATAGCTAATCTTCTTCGTCAAAATAGAACAAAAGTCAGGTGATATAAAGCAGCCTCTTTTAACCCCAAAATACAAAGAAGAATTCAACAACAGCCATGTGGTTAGTGAGATCAATACATCAAAATGGAAACCCTCAATTCTGCCTTACTGTACTAATGGACTACAGGACCACACAGTTTGAGCTATGACTAAAAGGGCTGCTGGTCTTTTTTTGGCATAGGTTGGGAGGGTAGGTCCTGTGGTAAGGCAGGGATTCAGGAGACTGACATTAAATCCCCAGCTCTGCTAGAGATTTCCCAGTGTAACCTTTGGCAAGTCATTTAGATTTTCTATGCTTTTGTTTTCCATCTGTAAAATGGGAATCATTCCACCATTCTTGTCTGCCTTTTCCGTTTAGATTGTAAGCTCTTCAGGGAAGGAACTACCTCGTACTAAGTATTTGGACAGCACCTAGCACAGTGAGGTCCCAATCCCAGTCTAGTTGCTACTGTAATACAAATAACATGGAATCAAAGTTTTTCTAGTAGATTTATCAATGTAAGGTAAATTACAAATGTAAAACATATTGCTAATAAAATTAGCAGGTTTGATCTTTCAGATGAATCCTCTATGATGATAATTTTCGTTAATGCACATAGGGCAAATAAGTACCCATTGTATCAAACTAGACACCAGCAGAATTAATTTTAAGTACTGCACTCTTTTCAGAGACCTATAAATCCGTTTAAACCTGCAACAACTATAGCCCATGAGCATCTGCTACAATACAGGACCTGTTTCTGTGCCAAAGGTGAGAGAAGTCTGCAGCAGTAACAACATGCAAACCCCCAGTTTTACCAGTAAATTCTGCAGGCATTACTTGTAAAATTCTCAGAATGCTGACTTTCAGAGTGCCATAACCATGACGCAGCATGGTGTAATGGACTGCACAAGAGACTAAGAAACTGGAACTAGTCTCTAAGGTGCTACAAGTACTCCTGTTTTGTTTTTTTTCAGATATAGACTAACATGGCTGCTACTCTGAAACCAGTAACCCTGCCACTAACTCACTTGGATATGTGGCCCTCACATCGAAATTTTCTGAAGTCGTGTCTGAGGCAGACCAGAGGTGTCCCAGATCTGAGGTAACTTTTGACTTCAACATGTCTTAGATTCCCCAACTGTAAAATAGGGCTAATATTTGTCCAGCATTTTGAAGTGGTAAACACTAGATAGTATTTAGTACTAAGCCTTTCAAGGAAGAAAGGAGAACATTAAGCTCTTTCATTCCACTTGGATATTTAGCAATAAGAAGACAGACAAAAAGATAAGCGAAGAAAGCAAACTGAAGGTACAACATATAGTCTTGCATAAACCCTCATTTCCCTCCTACTGAAATCCAGAAAGGGTCCTAGCAGGAGACAGAGAAGGGATTTTTAAAAGTAAGAAGGGATTTCACCATACTGCAAACATTTAGGCAGATGACTTATCTCAGCATGAGGACTGATACCAAATACCAGTCAGTTACATTCCACCAGGGTAACATTAGGCCAATGGTGTAATGGAGGACGAAAGCAGACAAATTAAAGAGAGAGAAAATGATTTTAGAAGATAGTACAGTTATTTAAGTAGTTTGAAATGACTTGTTTTGAGTACTTCTAAAAATTATTTAACAACTGTTCTTCTTCGTACAATTCTGTCTTAATACTTTCCATTCTCCCTGCCCACAGATCACTGCACTATTAGTACGAAGGTGAAAGGGGTGGGCAAATCTATAGTGCACCTTGACTTCCTTTGCTACTGCTGTTCACTGACAGCAAACACCACCAGCAGCAATTTAACAGAATCACCCCTGCTTTTCTTTGCTGACAAAAATGACTTGGGTTTAGAGGGGAAGTAAAGGCAGCTGTAAAAAATAGCAAACAACAAATGGAAGAAAGGGGAAGTTGATAGCAATTCATATAAACTATATGTTAGGAATGGTAGAAAATTGATAAGGGAAGCAAAAGTGTTCAATAAATATTTCTTTTCTGAATTTGGGGAAAAAAACAGAAAAAAAAGTCCCATCATATTCCACTCGTATTTCTGGAGAATGTTAAACAGAAGCTACGAAAGATACACATTTTAAAATCAGAAGTCCCAAATAACTTGCATGCAAAAGTTTTTATTTATGTTGATTTTTTTGTTCAACACATTTTGGAGCCCTGTGAAAATTCCAGAAGTCTGGAAGAAAGCTAGGGTGCCTTTTAAAAAAGGGTAAATGGGATGACCTGGGTAATTACAGGCCTCTCAGCCTCACATCGATCCTGGGCAAGATAATGGAGAAGCTAATATGGGACTCTATAAATAAAAAATTAAAAGGCAATTAATGCAATTAATGCATATCAACATGGGTTTATAGAAAATAGATCCTGTCAAATTAACTTGATATTTTTTTTGATTAAATTACAAGTTTGGCTGATAAGATTAATAGTGTTGAAGTAATGCCCTTAAACTTCTGTAAGGTCTTTGACCGCAAAATATTTTGATTAAAAAATGAGAACTATATACAATTAACATGGCATACATTAAATGGATTAAAAACTGGCTAACTGATAGGTCTCAAAAATGTAACTGTAAATGGGGAATCGTTATTGAGCAAGTCTGTTTCCAGTGAGGCCCCACAGGCCCTGTCCTATTCAACATTTTTATCAATGACCTGAAAGAAAACATGAAATCATCATGGATAAAGTTTGCTGATGACCAAAAAATTGGGAAAGTGGTAAATAATGAAGAGACTGATCAATGATTCAGAGCTATCTAGATTGCTTAGTAAACTGGGAAAAAGCAAACAATGTGTTTTAATACAGGTAAATGCATACATCTAGGAACAAAGAATTCTATCCTAGGAAACAATGACTCTGAAAAAGATATGGTCATGGTGGATAATCAGCTTAACATGAGCTCCCAGTGTGATGCTGTGACCAAAGGAGCTAATGTGATCCTAGGATGCATAAACAGAGGAATCTGAAGTAGGAGCAGGTAAAAAGTTCTACAGACTGTGCTATATGAAAGATCAGTCCCTTCTGGCCTTATTATTTATGAATCTATGGACCCTACTAGACAACACCAGGCCAAACCCATCATGATTATTATATGAATTGCAATAGCACTTCTAGATCCCATTTTGCTAGGCACTGTACACATATAATATGCATATGGTCCCCACCCTAGAGCACATGCAATCTAAATACATCATGAAAGACGACCGAGGGATGGAACCAGCATCTGGGGGGAGAAGAGCACAAGGTAACAGTGACTGTTAGCCACCGCCAAGCCCAGAGAGACAGGCAGAGGGGGCGTGAGTGGCGGGAGAATTTACCAGAAATCATCCTGTCTGAGCAGAGGGGAGGCTCTGGCACTGGAAGGCTCAAGACTGGCCAACATTTAAAAAACACCCCAAACCAACCAGCACCCCTGTAATCGTGTTTGTCCTTCCTTGTACATCTCACTTCATGGGAGGATGGCCAAGCATACCCCACCCCCACCTAACCCTGCCAAAAAAACCCAAACACGCGGAAGCGAGTCTCAGAAACTGGTGCAACCGATTCAGCTGGCGGGGCTGGGCCACGGGGCGAGGAAGAACAGTGGAGAGGCCCCCGCCCGAGCCCGGGCTCTGGGACCCGGCGAAGCGGCAGCTCCCCTGCGGGGCCCGTTTCCCCGGGGCCAGTCCCGCCGCGCTGCCAGTCTCCGTCCCGCACCGTCCTCTCCTTGCAGCGCACAGGGCAGGACGCACCCCCACCCCCGGGGAGCCGCGGGGGAAGCGATGCCCGGCCGGCCTGGCCGCGCTGCAGCGGGCAAACCCAGACGTGCCACAGGGGCGGTGCCAGGGAACATCCAGCCCCCCGCAGCGCGGCCTCCTTGCGGGGACCGGGGCCTGTCCCGCGCGCCGCAGCCCCGGGGTACGTACGCGGAGGCGGCCTTGCCGCAGATGACCTGTGCAGGGGCCATGGTGCCCGCTCGCCCGCCCGTCGCTGCCGGAGGCTCCGAGGGTGGGTGAGTGCGTGACCCACCGCCGGCCGCACCCACGTGGCCCGAGCTTCCGCGCCCGCCGGGAACGCCCGCCCCTGGGCCGGCGAAGGGGCGGGATCCGCCGGCTGCGCTGCGCGGGCTCACGGTCCACCCCCGAGCTCAAGCGCCCGCCCCTGCTGCCGGTGGGACGGCAGGCGGAGCGCCCTCTCCCTCCCCCGTGGGCCGGTCGGCAGCAGATCCCGAGCGGTGGCCCAAGGGGGTCGCGTTTGCGCGGCGGAAATTGTAACGAGGGGCAGAAGAGGAGAGTTTCCTTTTCCGACTCTGCACCTGAGACAGGCCCGCGCCCGCAGCTCTCTCGGGGTCTCTGTGCGCCGCCGCTGTGTGCCCCCCTGCACTGGGTGTACGGTGTCATGGCCGTACTGACACTTCCCCCCCTAAAAGACTGAATTCACTTTAGGGAAAACAGTTACATAGGCACAGAATTTAGGGTGACCAGCAAATGTGAAAAATCAGCACCGGATGGGGGATGATAGGAGCCTATATAAGAAAAAGACCCAAAAATTGAGACTGTCCCTATAAAATCGGGACATCTGGTCACCCTAGCACAGATTCACATCCAGATAATTGTAACATATATTTGTAGGGTTGGGGTTTTTTTTTTTGACAGACTCAAGAACAAAAATGGTGCAGCCCAGAGCTGGGTGGGAAGGGCTGTGTCTGAGACCGTCTGACCATCCATGTCAGACACGCCCTGCCTGGAGCCAGGAGGCCACTCCACGGCCGGACCCCAGAACTGGAGCCAGGTGCCAGTGCCTGGTGCCATGCAGCTAGAACCAGGGACTGGAGGCTGAAGCCCCACAGCTGGAGGCCAGGGCCATGTAGCCAGAGATGGGGGTGGGAGGGGTCAGTACGTGCTGCCCCATGGTCATAGCCTGGGGTCACATAGCCAGGTTCCTGAAGTCCCACCGCGGGAGCAAGCTGCCCAATCGCCCTCCCCGCAACCTGGGTCAAGAACTCACCTTGCACTTGCAGCATTGTGCTCCACCTCTCCAGAGGCAGTACAGGGCAGCGCATCCAGAAGCAACAAGGAGGGAGGGGCCGATGCTTCCCCCCATCACTGCCCGGGGTGACCAGGAGGCGATCGTGGCCGCACGAAAAGCCCCTGGTGGCTGCGTCTGGCCACAGTGGCCGCATATAAGAAACGTTGGTCTAACAGTGGTATTGGAAGTCGAGAATAAATTTTCCCCCAGGTCAGAATGGCAGAGACCTTGGAAATGTTTTGCCTTTCTCTGCAGTGTAGGGTACAGGTCACATACAGGTTTGAACTAGAATAAATAGCTGATTCTCTGTAACTTGAAGTCTTTAAATCAAGATTTGATGACTTCAGGAACTCAGCCAGAAGTAATGGGCCTACTTCAGGAGTGGGGGGTGAGGTTTTGTGGCCTGCAATGTGCAGGAGGTCAGACTAGATGATCATGATGGTCCCCTCTGGCCTTAAAAGTCTATGAGTCCAGGAGGGTAGTTAAACTCTGGAAGAGGCTTCCAAGAGAGGTTGTAGAATCCCTGTCATTTGAGGTTTTTAAGAACAAGTTGGACAAACACCTGTCATGGATGCTCTAAGTTTACTTGGTCCTGCCTCAGCACAGGGGGCTAGGCCGCTTGATGACCTCTCAAGGTCCCTCCCAGCCCTACTTTTCTAGGATTTTCTGTTTATTTGTATTACCTTAGTGCCTAGGAGCCCCATCCCATCAATAAGGACCCCTTTGTACTAGGCACTGTACAAACAAATGCCAAAAGTTGACAAGACTGGATTCATATCCAGTGATTCTGATGGCAGTGATTGCTGCATCAGCACGCTCCTTGATGGGTGACCAGAAACATTTTTTTATAAGAGAATTGCACTTCTCTTCTTTTTGATGTGTGGGGAAAAGCCTGAATGTTTTTGTTTGTTTAATCCTCCTTTGGTTTTTTACATTAGCAATTTTTGGAATGTAAAGTTTGGAGTTCCCTGGTTTCACTGGTGGATGGGTTGTCTCAGATGTTCTTTTGTGAGCTTTCTCAGCCTTTGTTGAAGGAAAAAAAAATCTTTTTGACAAAGCCATATTCTCTCCCACTTGTTCATTTGGGTGTCCATTTGAGTTAGAGACATCAACAAAAGCAAACAAGACAGAATTTTAAGCAAGCTGGAGGAAAAATAATCTCTCTCAATTAAATGGTTTTAATTGTGTAATCCCACCAGATTTCTGTAGGGACATCTAGGGGAGAAACGGTACCTGAATTTCTAAAGCAGAGTATGGAACTTTTAAAGAATGAAAGAGAAAGCCCTCTTTATGTATCATATAGAAACAAAAAAGGGCACAACTCAATTTACTTTCCTTCCTTGCAGGTCACCTTTAAAGGGAAGCGTCTGGGTTTTAAAACTATGGTTACAATGTATTCTGAAGTTAATGTGGTTTCTTTCTTAGTGAAATTATTTTATGAGTCAAAAGATACTGAAGTTTTCACCCAGTAAAAAGCAAAGCAAAGCATGAAAGAGATAGAGATGAACTGTCTTTATTGAATTTCATCTTTTTGAATTCAGACCAATTCTGAAGGTTGTCAGGGTCATTTTGAATTCTAATTCTGTCCTCTAAAGTTCTTGCAACCCCTCCCAGCTGGTTGTTATCTGTAAATTTTGTAAGCGTACTCTCCACTCCATTATCCAAATCATTAATGAAAATGTTGACTAATAAATAATACTTCTAATATGCTTTTTTTTACCCATTTTAGTGTGAATAATTAGAAGAGTGTTAGAGCTCTGAAAACAGTGGACAGATCTGAATGTGGTAATTGTTATACCAGGGCAGATTTTTAAAAACCCAGCATCACTCAAGATGTGGATGGGGGCAACTTCATCCAGTTGGGATTTAAAGCTTTCATGGAGAGTTTATTGCTTTGATCTTGTGTGTTGCCACAGTGTTGTTGCTTTGCTTCTGCTCTGTTAGCCTCCCACGCAATCCAGGGTTTAACTTGGCAGCTCCCAAAGTTTGATTGTTTAACAACATGTCCACTGCCTCTTACACAAGATGTCAAAAGTCATAGATATTGCTTTGTTAAAAGCCATGAAACTCACAAAATCCATGTAAGACCTGCAGCTTCAGCAATACTGGTGAGTTAATAGCTGAACCCATGTTTGCAACGGGTCCCAGTAGGTTCATCATGATTTTATGGAAAATTGACCTTTTATTGGCTCAGGATTTGTGGACAGAAACTAAGGGTTTTCTCCATCCATTTTGGTAGGACAGTTAAGACAATTCCTTCCTCCCTTAGCCCATCTCTATATGAGGAGAAGCACAAGTGAAAAAAGTGAGGTTTGTCCAATGGGCTGTGCTAAAGAAGTTGACCTGGGGAATGCCCATTCAATGCAGTATGCAGTGTTGTTGTAGCTGTGTTGATCCCAGGATACTAGAGACACAAGTTTTCAAGCTTAACTTGTCTCTCTTACCAACACAGGTTGATCTAATAAAAGATATTACCTCACCCACTTTGTTCACTGCAGCACAGGAGTGGAGAACCAGTACCGGACCCCGATCCCGCAAGAATTTAGGAGCGTAAGTAACTTTTTGCACAAGACAAGCCCCATTGAACGCAGTATGATTTTCAAATGTGTAAAGTTACACATGCTTAAATCTTTGTAAAATTGTATCCCTAGAGCAGTGATTCTCAGACTGAGGCTTGGGAGCCACGAGTGGCTCTTTAATGTGTCTCCTCTGGCTCTTTGTGGCACATAATGTTAAAACACTGTGATTTAATTAACCAATCAGGATGCTTCTACTGCATTATTAGCCAATTGTGGTTGATAAAATAATATTTGGTCAGTCATTTTGCTGTGAGAATTTATATATATATTTCCCTGTCATACTGTTCAAATATTACTATATAGTACTATAGTAAATGAAAATGAATTCACACTACTGTGGCTTTTTTGGGTACTGATGGTCACTAACTGGCCTCCTGAACCACTGGAGTCTGAGTATCACTGCTTTGGAGAATGACTGATGTTCAGAGTTTGTCTGTATAGGGGAAATGCATCGTGTTAGAAAATGGGTTAGCTCATATATTAAATACTTTTTAACCTCTTGTGTGGACAATGACAGTCATGTTTAGCTGATCCTGGTTATCCCTAGCCTCACTCAGAAGACAATAAAACCCTCACCTAGAGCTAATCACAAACAGTTAACATACTTTTTAAAGGTTTAATGTGATGGTGCACCCCATAAGGTTTTACGGGGATATGCATATAAATGTATATATGATATAACTGGAATATGTTTTATGCTACATTTGCCATGTAACATATCTCTGAAAAGGTTATGATCTACTGAATCTATTCCTCCTATTTGTGTGCATGTATCATTTTTGTGTTCAAAGATTTTGTGTTCAAAGATTTCTAAATAGCCTTAGTAAAAGTATTTGGTCAGCTTTCTGGGGGGAAAAACTATTCTCAGTAAGTTCCTAATCAAGATCCAGTTAAGCCAACAATGAACATGGAGACACCAATCCACATGTGAGCTTTCCCAGGAATGTGGCTTCTTCTACTAGCGGTGAGTAGAGTAAACTTAACTTAGAACAGCTATGCCATTGCAGGGCAAAGGATTGGAAGAGTTCAATTCAGCGGCATTTCCGCGGACATCCTCGGGGCACAGAAGGACGCAGAAAACCAAAAAGGGGTCACAGACTGGAAAAGTTTGAGAACCACCACCCTTAGGCTTCTATACAATGAATGGGGAGAGAGAGGCACCTAAGAACACAATCCACAGAAGCCAGCATGCTTGGTGAGGAGCTGCCTAAGATACCCAGTGGGAACTGCAGACAACTGGGAAGTACACTAAGCTGCCCTCCCACTTCTCAGAGATAGGTGCCTATCTGCTTAGCAATCCCCAAATGGAATCCCACTCCCTACAGGCAGGTGGTTTAGGTGCCTATTTTGTTTCTTGTGAGAATGAGTTAGGCACCTGCTTCACTTCCCACAAAACAGGTAGAGGAGGTTCTGCTATTACCTACTTTATAGCTTCTTTGTGGCTAAAGCACTCAGTGTGTGTGGGAGATCTAGGTTCAATTCCCCCTAGAGGCAGAAGAAAAGGAGAGGTTTTGAACAGGGCTCTCCACTTTTCAGGAAGTTGCTCTAACTACTGAGCTATGGGATACGTGGCTGCAGTAGGGGGGCTATGGCCCCATTGCTTTTTACCAGCCATTAGGGGGAAAGAGGTGGAGAGGAGCAAGCAGGAAGTGGAGTCTTGGGAGAAAGAGGTGGTGGGAGAGGCAGGACCTCAGGAGGAATGGGCAGCACAAGGGTGGGGGCTTGGGGAGAAGGTGGTGCAGGGGGCAGAGTCACGGTTTGGGCACAGGTGGCCTCCCATTTTTAGGGAGATTCTGCCGCTCCTCCATTATGGGGCTCCCTCAGTCTCTGTTGAAACTGTTCCACCGTGGATAAATGAAAGAGTGATTGAATCTGGAGAACGAGACCCGGGATCTCCCAATCCCAGCTGGTTGCCCTAACAACTGGACTGTAGAGTCATTCTCTGTCTGGCCCAATGGCTGTTCCACTGAGGATAAATACTGAAACAGTCATCAGAGTGGAGAAGGAGTTGTTGTGTTGTACTGAGGTTTAAAAACAACTTCGCTTTCTGAATATTTTATGTATTTATTTAATATGATCAATTTACTGGTGAGCTTTAGTAAATGGAATTAACACCTTGATATGATCAGAGACTGGAAAGGATAATAAAGATGGTGCTAAGTGATGCTAATTGCTCAATTTATCATATCCTAGCCAAAAGAACAAAAACAAACCCTCCAGGTATTATTATTTCTTACCTAGCAGCCCAGGGCCAATTTTGCTAGGCACTGTGCACACACATAACAAAAAGATGTTTTCTTCCCTGAAGAGCTCACAATCTAAATATTTGGGATTGAGTTTCAGCCTATATCATAGACAGGATTTAAGAGAAATTAAACAAGACTCCACTGCATTCAAACAATTCAGAACCCTCATTCTACACTATAAGTGAGTGTCACTGTAACCAAGATCACTGTAAGCATATTCCACTCTAGTTCATAAACTTAACAAAGTAAAAGGAACAATGAACTAAATTAAAACATCCTTGATCATAGCTGATACATTTGTATCAACTTTAGGCCTCATGTCCTTTGCCCATCAGTCACTTCTATCCAAAAGATTAATGTGTTTCTAGTTGCAGTCACCTTGTTCACTTTGATTTCTATTAGGAGCTTCTGTATGGCTCATTTTGGAATCCAGATTAAGTACTGTGCTCTTTGTAAATGATGCAGAGTCCGGCAGAGTATGTTATAGCACAAAAAAGACTTGGCTCCAGATTCCGTGAAAGGCTCTTAGACAATGCGCTGCAGGCAGCTATAGAAGTCCAGGCTGTGACCTTGTCAGCTTTCACACGCTAAGCAGGCTCAGAGGTCAGTTCTTGGCTGGGAAGCCTGCAGAGAAAACTTAGGGTATTGACGGCGTAGTGTTGGATATTCATTAGGTGGCAATCCTCTGTATGATTTCAGGAGGCACTTTATTGCAGAGATGTCACCTTTTAATGGAGATATAAAACTATGATCCTGACCACATGTGGTTGTAAAAGTGAGGAGTCCCCCTGATTTTTTTTCATCCACATTTTTATAGAGAAGTGAAGTTTCCATGGTGAACTTGATATTACAGTATCACCATAGAGAGACCCAGAAAGTGAAAACGAAGCTGACTTGAAGCCAAAAAGAAATTGCCTACTCTGTTAATAATTTAAGATGTTGTCAATAACATAGAAAAGGAAATCTTTTGGTTTTTTTAAGCACATGTGAATTTTAATCTTAGCGTACAGTGAAGCTAGAGCTGTCTGGACTACAGGTGTGTGAACTGTAGAGTGCTCTAATGTGTTACGCTCTAAGTGTCCCATGTAGAGCCTGCAGGTGTGAACTAAAAGGCACTTAGTTCACACTGATGTAGTCCTGTTTCAAACAGGACCACGTTAATGTGCACTAGGTAACTTTGACGTTTTGCCAATAGTATCTACATGGGCCGCTTAGGCCAGGTCTACACTACCACTTGCTTTGGCATAATTTACATTGTTCAGGGATGTGCATAAGTCATCCCCCGCCCCAAGCAACGTAAGTTACACTGACCTAAGCTCTGATGTGGACAGCACTCCATTGACAGGATAAGCTCTTCCACTGACATAGCTACCATCTCTCATGGAAGTAGATTTATTATTCTGAGGAAAGAGGCTCTCTCCCATTGGCTTAGAGCGTCTTCACCAGACACGCTGCAGTGGTGCAGCTGTACTTCAATTGTACATTAGCCCTTAGAGAGCAACGCCTTAGAGTGCTCTACACTTCACATCCTCATGGTCCAGACTGTGGGACTGTGTAGACAAACCCTGAGAGATAACAAAATGTAAGAGAGCAGTACCACAAACCTGCCCTTTCACCTCCTGCTGTCATGATTTCATAAGAAAGTTCTTTTTTACTTTATTTCCTGATTAAAATATATGCAGAGATATGGTTGCTGATGATCTTTTTTTACAGAGAAGCATTTAATTTGTTTTAATATTCATAGCTCCCTACAGATTCTCCTTTCAGAAAAGATTGAAGGTGACTGAGTCATGTGGTATTTGAAAGTGAAATCGCTTGACCAAGAAGAACAAGAACTTTCAATCTTACAATTCCTTGAGGGCTCCCAGAAAAGCAGGCCAGTTTCTGAGATTACTTTATAGCATTATGTAAAAGATGCTTTTAATGTGTTAATGGGTCTGGAAAAAGGTTTTGTGCTGACAAGAGATACTTTGAAAATACATAATTAGAATGATAGACCTCTGTGACCATGAGCTTTTTCTAATGAGATTTCTCAAAATGTACAAATGCATTATGGGCAGCTCACTAGGCTGATAAAACTGAAAGATGAGGCCTCATTATTAACTCTAATCACACTTTACATTTATACTGTGCCATTTATCTAGGGATCGCTAAGCACTTTAGAAATAGTAATTAAGCTTCACCACACCTCTGGGAAGTAGGTAAAAATTATTTCCACTTTACAGATTGGGACATTACAGCACAGGAATTTATCTAATGAGACACAGCAGGTCCGTGGCAGAGTCAAGACTAGAATCCAGAACTCCTGAATCTCAGTTCCATGTTCTAACCACTAGACAATGCTCCCATGTAAGCAAATGTTGTCATGTATGGCTGTGTCTGCTCGTTATTTTAAGTGCATAGTGACTGGATTCCATTGCAGTCTCTGCACTGTGCTGCAGTGGATTGTGATGAAGTTGGGGGGTTTTGTGTGTTAGTCTGAAGTGTTGACATTCTAACTGGAATGTGGAGTACAGGAAAACCTGCATTAGAAGCCACCTCTGAAGAGAGGCCACCTGTTACAAGTGACCACCTGTCACAAGTGACTACTTGCAGAGGCCATGGAACATTACTGCTCTCTGATGTGCAAACCTTTGAAGAGAGACCACCTCTTCTGGATGGCCACTTTTGCTAACTCTTAGGAGTGGTTGCACTTGGCAGGTTTTATTGCACTTCCGGTCGGACATTCCAGGTACGGGATGTGGTAGCACTGAATATGTGTTTTTTTCCCCACAAACCTTGGGCAGCAAATAAATATTGGGCCAGGGACTGTCATTTTGTTCTGCATTTGAACAGCACCTAGGACAACGGGATCCTGATCCATGACTGAGACACCTTTGACTACGATAGGATCTAAGTTTCGTCTGAGCAGCGCAGCCACGCAGCTGACTATCAAGGGCCACACAGGAGGGGAGAGGTGCCTCTCCCCTGGCCCTGGGCTACTGTGGCAAGGAGGGCTGGAGGGAGTCATCTCATCCCTCTGCAGTCCTGGGTCAGCTAGCACCCAAACCCCTCATCCCTGGTCCCACCCAAGAGCCTGCATACCCAGCCAGAGCCCTCACCCCAACCCTCTGCCCTAGCCCTGAGCTCCCTCCTGCAATCTGAACCCCTCATCTCCTGCCCACTCCAGAGCCCACCCCTAGCCAGAGTCCTCACCCTCCACACTCCTACCTTCTGTCCTAGCCCTGAGCCCCCTCCCACAACTAAAACCCTCACGCCCAGCCCACCCCCCGAGCCCACACTCCCCTGCATCCCAACCATCCCCCAGCCCCCTCCCACACTCTGAACCTCTCGGCCTCACTGCTGCCACACACCTCCATATTGGTGTATATAGCAAAATTATGGACATAAAATATTACAGAGAACATTGACTAGGACAAATAATAAATAATAATAATCAATGAATTTTCATAACATGTATGTAAAGTGCTACATAACTGTTATTGTTCAAGAGCTCCTGAAGCTTGGAGGAGCGAACAGCAACACAGCACAGGGGAGAATGAGCATCCCCCCTTATGTCCTAGCTTATGTGTTTTCCACATTGCTAAGGGGGTAGCTTTGGGTGGAGGGGAAGGAGAATCTCATGAATCTCATGAATAAAATGGCAGGGATTGGGGCAGAGGGAAATGATTGGAAGAAGCATTTTCCACAGAGAGAAAAGTAGACTTAAAAAGAAATTGAGAAAGAGTTTGATTTTCATTCTTAATGTTGCATATATGTGCTCTGTCTCCTCCCTCCACCCCCACAAAAAAACAGTAAAAAGTAGAAAATCCCTTTTTGTTAACTTAGTAATATCCATACTCAGGGTTAATGAACTTTGTGAGGCCAATTTGCTCTAGTAATCTTGACCTTTGGTCTTGGACTTTATTCAGTTCCAGAGATATAGCTAGTTATTGGTTTGTAAGCAGGAAGCACCCACAAGTTTTCATGGAAATATAGCTACGGATTATCAACCAGATGCCCTTCTCTACCCGGTCTATACATCACTCTGAAAGGGTGAAAATACAAACATGGGCACCTAGCTCCATTAAATTCTTTATTTCCGTTCCATACCTGTTTGAGTGCTGATTTGTAACTCCTACAGGCAATGTTCCCTCTATTTTTGACAGGCCATGTGCGCGGAGTTTAGGATCTGTGTGTGCGCGCGCTGCTTAGAGGGAACAGTGCCCACAGGTACGAAATCATTAGACTGTGAGGGCCACAACCTTAGGATCCATGTACTGATCACTCCATCTACGTGAAGAAAGGGGTCAGTTGTCTCTGCAGCTCTGTGTTCCCCTTCTTCTGTCACCTCATCAAGGCCTCAAAGCTTTTCCGAGGGAATGGTGGGCTGGATGGGAGACAGTTTCCTGAACCTGGTGGAATAAACAGAGGAAAACCAATGCAGCCAGAGGCCATATTCACTGCCCTATCAAGCCCCCTTTGCATTGAGGAACACCCTTAAACAGCAAGCACTGACTTCCTGCATGACTTTGGGTAAGCCACTTAGTTTCCTTGTGCCTCAGTTCCCTATCTGTACCATCAGGATAAGAGCACTTCCCTAGGAGAAATATATTGAAGATTGTGAAGTTTTCAGATACAGGCACAGGCTATAGAATGACATTAGATAGAGTGCCTTTTTTCTCAGGTAAAAGTACAGTGGAAATTGCCTACAGCGAACTTGGATACAGTGAAAGGCCATTATAGTGAAGGAGAATGAAAGTTACAGACCATTTCAACTCTGTGATGCGCAACTGGCTGTTCCAGTTATAATGACATTGTTCTGTGAAAAAAGTGACTTCACTGTAAGAAGATTCCACTTTATGTTAGGAAAGACACTATGAGTCTATCCCTGGCAATAGACCAGGGCCATAGTGCTTCCCTGGATAAAACAGTGGCTATGAGACAAGTCTAACACAAAAGAAATCCCACTGCCCTAGGCAGGAAGGAGCACCAGGTGCCAGCTTAGCACACTCTGAGGTTCCCCCTGCAAGCACAACAAAGTTATTATTGGTTCAGATTTGGTTCAAATCTGCTCAGATTTTGAATATACCCTGTTGTTTCTGATTGCAGTGCACCTCTTGTTGTGGAAGTCAGATGGACCTGCTAGTGCACTTTTGTAAATCATGGCAGGGTACCTTCAGGTTTTCACATACTGCTACTGCTTGAACATAATGAGCGATGGCCGCAGACAGACAGACAAGCATCACAGAAGGGATGGAACTCAAATCCTTGCCCACCAAAACCACAAGCCTTTGCTACCTGAACTAAAAGAGAACTTGTTGAAATGTGACTAAGCAGGATGCCGTTATAGTTGCTGGAACCCGCCACTAGAGAGAGACATGATCACACGAACTAGGTAAAGATTTGTGCTTGTTTATAAATTTTTTCCTCTTTGAGCACCTTCAGAGAGGTGGGAAGGATTTAGCCCTGTATATGCAATTGATACATTTGTAACCAAGCAGTTTGGATCTGTTATTGTGCAACACTGTTTAGAAGGAAGATCATTACCTGCGCTGAAGTGACTGGTAACTACAATAGTTAGGAATTCAGCACAGTATATTTGTGGTCTCTTTAGAAACAAGTCACACCCTGTTCATAATATCACGTAGTCAATGCACCTCTAATAGTTTCTCTAAGAAACTTGGTAGGCAGTGAGAATCTGGCAGAAGATCATAGAACAAAATTTATATAAAACTGTTGTTCCTTTAGACATTGCTTAAAAATTTTGCGCACTTTGAGTTGCCTGAAGAATGTTACTTGTATTATCACAAATTTAGTTTTGTGCTTCCTGAGTCATGTCAAATCTTCTTGACTTTTTAAATCACTCAAATTCAAGAGCCCTCCTGAATGCCAGCAAATGCAAAGGGCTATGTGAGGATGGCCAACCAGCAAATGGATCGCAGTCTTTTTGTCAAAGTATTTCAGAAGTGAGAGATTCCAGGGATTTATGTGTGAGTACCAGAATGACTAAGAATCCTTTTCCAGTTTTGTAATTATCAGTGGCTGTTTTAGAATCATAAGCTTTTTAATACTGTATTTTCATGACACTCTAAAGTGGTCTTTGCATTGCTTTTAGTTTGTTGTGCTGTGTTCCGACGAGGGTGAGAAATGGAAAAAGACAAGAGGCTAAAGCCACCCTACTTCGCAAGTCATTTTATTTTTAATCAGTAATTTGCCCCCCTCCCCCCAAAAAAACATAGTAGGGGCCTCTCAAATGTTCAGGGCAAAGTGGGCCTTGAGGCTGTACCTGCTAGGAATAGTGCTCTGTCATGTAGGACTATGCACTGACAGGTCAGAAGTAGGTAGTTGAACTTTCATAAGGGTATAGGGTAAAAGTCCTGTTCGGTAACTGTGCTATAACCACAAAATTGGGTGTTCTACCCAGGGAGTAGTGGGCCTTGAGTAGCTCTTTAATGGAGGGTCAAGAAGTCAACAAGTGGAAGGAGGGGCTGGGCATTATTAAGAGGGTATGTCTGCACTATGAAATTAGGTCAAATTTATAGAAGTCGGTTTTTCTGAACAGACTGTAGACATTCAATTGTGTGTGTCCCCACTAAACGTGCTAAGTCGGTGGAGTGCATTCACAGAACCGAGACTCTCAGAGCCATGCACTGTGAGTACCTATCCCACAGTTCCTGCAGTCTCCGCTGCCCACTGGAATTGGGTTTAGCTCCTAGTGCACTAGGTGGTCCTAAAAACCTGGAAGAATGTTTTTGCCCCATCATCATGCACTAGATGTGGGTGCATCTCTTCAGTTGCCCCTCCCTCCGTGAAAGCACAGGCAGACAATCATTTCACACCCTTTTCCCTGGATTGCCCATGCAGACACCATAGCACCGCAAGAATGTAGCCCGCTCAGATCACCGCAGCAGTTATGAGCATTGTAAACACCTCACGCATTATCGTGCAGTTTGTGCAGAACCAGAACCTGCAAAAGAAGGCAAGGAGGCAACAGCAGCACGGTAATCAGAGCGATGAGGACATAGACACAGACTTCCTGCAAAGCATGGGCCCCAGCAATTTGGACATCCTGGTGGCAATGGGGCTGGCTCATGCCAGGGAACACCAATTCTGGGCCCAGGAAACGAGCACAGACTGGTGGGACTGCATAGCATTGCAGGTCTGGGATGATTCCTAGTGGTTCCGAAACTTTCGAATGCGTAAGGCCTCTTTCCTGAAACTTTGTGACTTGTTTTTCCCTGCCCTGAAGTGCAAGAATACCAAAATGAGAGCAGCCCTCACAGTTCAGAAGCGAGTGGTGATAGCCCTCTGGAAGCTTGCAATCCTAGACAGCTACCGGTCAGCTGGGAATCAGGTTGGAGTGGGCAAATCTACTGTGGGGGCTGCTGTGATGCGAGTAGCCAACACAACCACTGACCTGCTGCTATCAAGGGTAGTGACTCTGGGAAATGTGCAGTTCATAGTAGATGGCTTTGCTGCAATGGGATTCCCTAACTACGGCAGGGCGACAGATGGAACGCATATCCCTGTCTTGGGATTGAACCACCTTGGCAGCCAGTACATAAACCGCAAGCGGTACTTTTCAATGGTGCTGCAAGCACTGGTGGATCGCTAGGGTCATTTCACTGATGTCAGCGTGGGATGGCTGGGAAAGGTAGATGATGCTCGCATCTTCTGGAACTCTGGTCTGTTCAAATAGCTGCAGGAAGAGACTTACTTCCCAGACCAGAAAATTACTGTTGGGGATGTTGAAATGCCTTAGTTGGTACGGACCCAGCCTATGCCTTAATGCCATGGCTCATGAAGCCATACACAGGCACCCTGGACAGTAGTAAGGAACAGTTCAACTATAGGCTGAGCAAGTGCAGAATGGTGGTAAGGGGTTCATTTGGACATTTAAAGGCTTGCTGGCGCAGTTTACTGACTCACATAGACCTCAGCGAAAAAAATATTCCCATTGCTATTGCTGCTTCCTGTGTACTCCACAATATCTGAGAGTAAGGGGGAGATGTTTATGGGGTGGGGGGAGTTGAGGCAAATCGCATGTCTGTTGATTACACTCAGCCAGACACCAGGGCTATTAGAAGAGCATAACAGGACATGCTGCGCATCACAGAAGCCTTGAAAACTAGTTTCATGACTGGCCAGGCTACAGTGTGACAGTTCTGTTTGTTTCTCCTTGAAGAAAACCTGCCCCCTTGGTCCACTCTGCTTTACTGTAAGCCAACCGCCCTCCCCGCTTTGATCACTGCTTGCAGAGGCAATAAAGTCATTGTTGTTTCAAAATCATGCGTTCTTTATTAATTCACACTAATAGGGGGATAACTGCCAAAGTAGCCCAGGAGGGGTGGGGAAGAGGGAAGCACTGGGTGGGGTGGTGGATGAGGGAAGGAGGGAAGGATAAGACCACACTGCACTTCAGAACTTGTTGAATGCCAGCCTTCTGCTGCTTGGGCAGTCCTCAGGGGTAGAGTGGTTGGGTGCCTGGAGCCTCCCTGCCCTGTGTTCTTGGGAGTCTGGGAGAGGAGGATATGAAACATGGGAAGGAGGGCAGGCGGTTACACAAGGGCTGCAGGATGGTCTGTGCTCCTGCTGCCTTTCCTGCAGCTCCACCAGACGCCGGAGCATGTCAGTTTGATCCCCCAGTAGCCGCAGTATTTCATGCTACCTCCTCTCATCGCACTCCTGCCACCTCTCTTCTCGATCTCATATTCATTTACCGCTTTCCTGGACTGTAACATTGTTTGTCTCCACTCATTCTGCTGAGGTTTTTCAATGCAAGAGGACTGCAGGAGCTCAGAGAACATTTCATCGCACATGTGGTTTTTTCACCTTCTTATCTGAGCTAGTCTCTGGGACGGAGATGATAGGGGGAGGGTTGAAACATTTGCAGCAGCCGGAATTAAAAAAGGAAGAGTCGTATTTAAAAAGATACATTTTACTGAACAATGGGTCTACTCTTTCACAGTGAACCAAACTATTCACATTACATAGCACATGTGCTTTCGGTACAAGGTCGCATTTTGCATCTTATATTGAGTGCCTGCGGGTTTGGTGTGAGAGATCACACATGCAGGGCCAGACAACAGAATTCAGATTGCAGGCAGCCATGGTAAGCCATAGTCTTTTGGCTTCTTCAGCCTTCATAGCATGTGGGAATGGTTTCAAAAACCAATGCTCTCCTTTCCCATACCATGCAAAGCAAAGCTTTGCTGAGTTGGCCATTTGAAAGGAGGTGCTGCAGTTTTCAGGTTAATGTGCAGCAGAAACCCAACTACACCTTCCCCCATCCAATTCTCTGGGATGATTCCTTCACCTCTCCCCACACTGCGTGGCTGGTATCAGGGAAGATCCCTGCTAGCCAAATGCAAACAGCTCAGCATGAATGCGCCCCCATCCACCACGTGGCTAACTGCAGGGAGGATTTCTTTTTAGCCCCAGGCAAACAGCCCAGGAGATATGGCCACCTCTGAATGTCCCCTTAATAAAATTCCCCTATTTCAGCCAGGTAGCCATGAATGATATCATTCTCCTGAGGATAACACAGAGAGATAAAGAATGGATGTTACTTGAATGCTAGCAAACACCAAGACCATATGCTGCCAGGCTTTGTTATGCAATACCAGACTACTTGCTACTGGCCTGGCGTGGTAAAGTTCCCTACCATGGAGGACGGAATAAGGCTGCTCTCCCCAGAAACCTTCTGCAAAGGCTTTTAGAGTACCTTCAGGAGAGTTTCATGGAGATGTCCCTGCAGGATTTCCGCTCCATCCCCAGACACGTTAACCGACTTTTCCAGTAGCTGTGCTGGCCACAAATGCATCCCAAGTCCTCAGGGAAAATTAATCATTAAACACGCTTGTTTTTAAACCATGTGTTATACTTACAAAGGTACACTCACCAGAGGTGCCTTCTCTGGCTTCATGGTCCAGGATCCCACCCTGGGAGGTTGGGAGGGGATTGGCTCCAGGATGATAAAAAGATTCTGGCTGTCAGGGAGAACGGTGTCTCCGCTTGCCTGTTGTGTGCTATACTCAACCTCGTCCTCCTCCTCCTCCTTATCTTCCTCGGATTCATCTCCCCACGGATTCATCTCCCCCTACAGCGATCAATTCTAGCACCTCCCATTGGGTCTATGCTGGCGCTCTTTTTCGATTCTGGGACTGCATGGTCTCCTGTGATGTTGGGCTCTGTGTGGTCACCTGTGCTGATGAACTCGTCACGCTGGCCAAAGAGGAAATGAAATTCAAAAGTTCCTGGGGCTTTTCCTGTCTACCCGGCCAGTTCATCCGAGTTGAATGCTGCCCAGAGCGGTCACAATGAAGCACTGTGGGATAGCTCCCGGAGGACAATACCACCGAATTGCATCCACACGAACCCAAATTCGATCTGTCAATGTCAAATTCAGCGCTAATCCCCTCGTCGGGGAGCACAGAAATTGATTTAAAGAGCCCTTTAAGTCGATAAAAATGGCTTTGTCGTGTGGACAGGTGCAGGGTTAAATCAATCTACCGCTGCTAAATTCGACCTAAACTTGTAGTGTAGACCAGGGCAGTGTGTCAACTGTAGGGTCGCTACCCATTCTGGAATCGACTTTGGGTCCTGAATGACAGGACAGAGTCCCTAATTTGTTCTCAGTGTCACAATGTCATGCCACTGCCTGCCAGTGCAGTGTTCTGGTGCAGTGTTGTTATGCCTTGATGCGGTGACTTTGCCTCTGTACAGTATGGCTGAAATCTTTGCCTATTGAAGCCAATGGGAGTTTTGCCATTGACTTCAACGAGACTAGGATTTTGCCCTGTGATTTTGTGTCAGTGACCAATGTTGTCACAATTGATGCAGCACCGTGGCATGAAGACACAAACGTCAAAGTGTGAATATTTGCCCCCCACTATGAAAGCAAACATCAACCCTAGCAGCCAGCCAAGAAAAACAAAGAGTTGGCAGAAGATGACAGGGTGCTCCTAACTTGTTACCACTGTTCAAAATGCTTTGAATACAAACTAAATTTCTGTGCTTATAGATGATCATCTCATGGCCTGGAAGTGGAATCTGAAAATACTTTTAAAAGAGTGAAATAGCCCTCAGTTAATCACAGTGGCTATCCTTACAACTTCAACAGAAAGTGATGTGAGAGGGACTATGCTGCTTCTTCAGCAGTGCAGGAACACCAGTGTTACAAAAGGCTCTTGTATATCGAAGCATTGGCTCTGCATCAGATATTACATGTAGAGATGCTGGAATATCAGAAACTATGGTAAAGGGTGCATCATAAGAAGCTGTATAGAATAGAATAGACATTTCACAAACAAACTGTGTTGAATAGGAGCCATTCTCTCCACCCCGCAAAAACAACAACAATCCTATAATTAAATAATCCTGATTGAAGGACTTGATCTGGCATCATCACTGTTGCTAGCTTCCCCAAATAGGGCTGTGGAGTGGAGTTTGGGGATGAAGTCTTGCCCCTCCCTCGTACCAGGCATCAGTGATGGCTGGATTCAGGGGAGAGCACACACTGTACCCATCTACAGAGCAACACAGCTTCAGCTGAAGCGTGCACTCCTGTGAGCCTCAAGAGATTGGCTAAGTGAGTCAGAATTTCTCCTAGGTCTTCAGCTGCAGCACAGGC
Organism: Dermatemys mawii; assembly: GCA_007922305.1. Classification (NCBI taxonomy): domain Eukaryota; kingdom Metazoa; phylum Chordata; order Testudines; family Dermatemydidae; genus Dermatemys; species Dermatemys mawii. Next base: position 82,328,874 of record ML677332.1, read on the forward strand.
CTCTCTGCATTTCCTGGTTGTGGGGCTCCCTCCCTTTTGTAGAGTAGAGCTATGACATCACTGTTGCACAGGAACATGACCTGTTAAAGACTTCTGCACCTTGATACCGAGGGTGCCAGCTCCCACAAATGGGAACAGACAGAGGCATATCTATGAAAAGAATCCTAGATTTTGTAACCTCACCAGATATAAGAACAATCAAAAGTTTTCATTAGCAGCTGGAAAAAATCAGGACTACATATTGGGCTAAACTGTGCAGCCCTTTTACATGTCAGTAGCACTTTCCCCATGTACAGTCCTATGGAAGTGTATGATGGTCATCAACATGGGTAAGACTAAGAGTTGCACAGTCTAACCTTTTGAGTTCTGACACTTATGACTTTGGAGCCCTAGGTTCAAAACTTTCTTGGTATAACCCAAATAGGAATAAATGGCAGTAATGGGGATTTGTCTCCTATGATTAATGCATCTTTCAATGGTCATTTAGACTACGTGTAGACTATATGTCTCCATATTATTATTATTAAATCATCTGCATTTATATTTCTCTTCAGAAAGTATGGTATAGTTGTAAAATCAGAAAATATGCTACAAGCTATGGACTCACTTCTCATCTGATTTATCCCAGGCTTACAATGTTTTAACACCATTGACTAGGGTGACCAGACAGCCAATGTGAAAAAATCGGGATGTGGGTAGGGAGTAATGGGAGCCTATATAAGAAAAAGACTCAAAAATTGGGACTGTCTCTATAAAACCGGGACATCTGGTCACCCTACCATTGACTTAAATGGGTATACTGCTGATTTACATTAGCAGGAGGAGAACCAGGCTTAGAGTGTGCAGAATACACTCCGATTTACAGCTAAAGCAGTGCTACTCTCAACTTTAACAACAGGGGGAACTTTGTACCAAAGAAGAAAGAAGCTGTGACTTGTGTGTTTTTATGAAAGGAATCAGGGCAGGAGAGACAATAAGGCAGGAAATGGTTTAAGTTTAGACTCAGGCACTTAAGCTGTATTTCTCGGGTATGTTTGATTAATTTGGCTGAAGAAAGAACACTTGCTGAAGAGTCAACTAAAGTTCATGCAATCAGCAAAATAATAGGGAATAGGTGTTTATTACTGAACTTCAGTCTGCTAACCTTCTAATCTGTGTGGCTTTTCCTGATCATGAAATTACAGCCACAGTTAGGTTTAGATTGGTGAGAATCATTTTCACTTCAATATGCAGCACAGCTGCTTTCATGCATGTAACTATGAATAACATAGTTAAAAGAGAGAAAAAAATCGTGCCCTCGCATGAATAAAAACCACTCATATGTTTTCGCTTTACATTTTACTTGTATATAGAAGAGGGAACTAAACTATAGAGCCACTCAGTCCGTCCAATTGTCTTGTGGGCAGGAATGAAAGGAGTGGAAAAGTTACAGCTTTGTTATGGGGAGAGTCACTCAATACAGGATCATTCATCTTTGTCCAACCCTGTACAAGACCTTCTTTTGCTCTATAACCAGGGGCATGCACAAGAATTTAAATTTGACCCCTTTTAGAGGTGCATATTCTGTGCCCCTGCCGCAGCCTTGGGACCGAAGGAGCTCTGTGAAACCTTGCTGCAGCCCTGGGGCCGGAGGAGCTCTGTGAAACCTTGCTGCAGCCCTGGGGCCGGAGGAGCTCTCTCTCCCTGCCGTAGCCCCAGGGCCAGAGAAGTTCTGTGCCCCCACTGATTATTGGGGAGGCCCAGCTGTGCCCGTGCTTGTCCCTGCTTGTACATTCATACCCCTGTCTATAGCATCTGGGACTATGCGGTTTTGGTAGACCACAGCAGGGGCAGAGAAGGCTCGGGCTTAGGTACAGCCGTTCCTCACGTCCTCATCCCCCTCTGAATGCATGGAAATTGCCTCATGCAAAATAATTCTGATGTTCTCATGTGGGCTCCCATTATAGACCCTCAACTGTCCAACCCTCAAAAGTGATTTTGGCCCGGAAACAGAAAGCCATTGAGACCACAGCTTCCCCTTAGCCAAGCCACCATGGAAGAAGTGGCAAATCGGAAGTAGCACGGAAGACCTTCTGTGAATTCCTTCAGAGTCAGAATATTCTCTCATGCGCGAGTCAGGTGCACTACATCTCCTGTACAACCCTATGGCTCGACCCTTTGCCACAGTGCCATGATTTGAAAGAAATTCCTTGGCCCTGAAGCTGTGGAAATTTCCACTGAGCCTTTCCTCTCCTCATAATTTTCACACGGAAAACTTATAGGTTGTTTCTACAAAAAAATCCTTGGATCTTTTATACAGGACATGCAGAGTGAGGTCAACTGCAATAAACCTGTGGACTGCCAATAATTTTGTAAAGGGAACATTATATTTATGCACATAATCATCCAGTCCTTACTGCACTTTTATTGGATGCCTAATATGCTCAGGTTTTTTTCCATATATAACTATGCAACAATCAAGCCTTTCTCTTGAATAATTTTCACTAAGATTGTAAGTGATAAACTACATTATATGCCTTTCCAGGTTTCTCTAAGCCCATTGCTGGGGTTTGTGAGTTTAGTTCTATTGTGACAGCTAAATCACTGATCACTGATCATTCATTTGGATTGGTCTAAATCAGTGGTTCTCAAATTTATTTGATTGCTCCTCCCTTTTCTCTAGTTATTTACGCCCCCTCCAGAAGTATATATACTGCGACCCAGCTCTAAAGACAGAATAGAGAGCAGCAACTGCTGGCTGGGTGCCCAGCTCTAAAGGCAGCACCGTGCTAGCAGTAGCACAGAAGCAAGGGTGGCAATGTGAAAAGTGATATTCATCAATATCACTTTTCACAGAAGACTTAGTGCCCCACTGCCATACTTACTTCTGCGCTGCTGTTGCCCCGCCACCTCCAGCTGAGGGGAAGGAGAACCTGAACCCAGGTGGCAGGACTCTAGCTATCATCTTTATCCCCACCTCCTGGGTGTGCTTAGCCCTTCTGCATGAGTCCCAGTCACACAGGGCTGACAGCCAGAGCTCTTAAAAAAAAAAAGGCACACAACTCCTGCTTCCCTTGACACATCCTGTTCCTCCCTTGGGAGGCCCACCCCCTAGCTTGAGAACCGCTGGTCTAAATTGTCCTGCCAAAGAAGGGTCTTTTAAAGTCCGCATGCTGAACGGTGGCTTTCGTCTGACTCTGGGATAAAAAGCAGCGTGGTGCAATTGTTTGCTTGCTTGCAGCCAAAATTATAATTTATTAATTTACTATTTCATGTTTGTATTTAGCAAGAAGAGCACAATTAATTAAAAAAAAAAAAGCAACTTGTTAGTTTCCATGGATAGAAAAGCCAATCTTGTACAAAAAGCATTTTATTATCAATGAAATTACCTTCATGCCCTTTCTCTAGACTTGGGGAAATGTATGATTTGGACAAAGAGTGATATGTAGGACATGAACACAAGGTTAGGCAGGAAACTCATTTAGAGCGAGATGGCTGTTCATTTACTTTCTCAACTGCTGTCATCTTGATAGTTGAGCTGGCTCAAGTTTGAAGAAAAACTCCCACAATTTGTATCCATGGCTTTCAAAGTCTTTTTCTGTCTGTGGTTATCAATTTTCTCCCTGCAAGTGAGAATCAAAACTTCTTAGTCTCTAGCCTCTCAGCCGAGTTAGAATTTTGTCATTACTTGCTCTGTCAAACCACTTGCTTTCTTATATTTCTGGTATTTCTAATATTCAAAGGGTAGCTTGTGATACCTTTATTAATGTCCAGAAACACCTTACTCTGTTGTACCATTGAAATCAAAGGGATCACTCTAGGAATGAGGTATTACTCAATGTGAGGAAGGGTATCACAATCTGGCCCAAAGATTTCCGACTCTGGAAAACACATCCAGGGCCTGTAATCAGCAATTAGTCATGGCTGTGTTACGAGCTGGTGAAAGCTTGCTATGTGTTGAGTTAAAACCTCACAAGACTGGTAGATGTGAACTCACCCTTCAGTTAACGTAACTGTAAGAATAAGCCCCATCCAAGACAAAAGAAGAGGGTGGGGATGGGTGTGAAGAGAGATCTGCCAAATTTAGGTCAGACAAGAACAGATGGAGTAAGAGAGGCAGCCTGAAGGAGCAGCTAAAAGCATGAGGCTAACCCTGAAGAAACCTCAAGGAGAGGTTTTTGTGTGATGGGTGCAGGCTGAAAACCATGCTCTTGGCGCTGTAAGCAATATAATCTGTTTACTGCTATCTTGTGCCTTCTGTGTTCAGAGACACAGTACTTTGTACATTCTTTAAACATGAGCACAATTGCATCAAAGAAATACCAAATTACCACCAATTTCTATACCCCAATGGAACACCTACAAAGCCCCAAACTTTGACTAGCCACTCAGATCAAAAGGGGGCAACAACTCCTTGTTTAATTAGCACTGTTTTCACTGTAGGAATCTTTCCCACCATCTTGCTTTGGGCATACTGTCTTTTTTCCAAATATGCCTCCATGGTGTATTGTGTAGCATCTAGGGTGTTGATTTACGTGGCAAGTGCATCAGAACTTCCCCTTTGGGTACAGTTCCTTGCATTTTGTCTATTTTAACTCCCTGCATTTCGAGTAATTTACAGATACAGACCTCCTGTGTCCCGAGACGATACTGGGGAGGTCAAATCAGGGTCCTCTGGCTCCTTTTACAGAGAGTGGAAGAATATTTAGGGAGTTAGATATTCATTTCCTTTACCTACCCCCCAGGACTCTTTGGCATTATTGCACTATTGATATTGACTAGGAATTATTTTGGGGCAGTTTTATGGCCTGTGTTATACAGGAGATCAGACTAGATGATCACAATGGATCCTTCTGGCCTTGGCATCTATTACTCTATATACTATTGATAGTTAAGAAGCTGAAGTAAAATCAAATAGCCCATTTCAAACCTCTAGGTCTCATATAATAACTTTATATTTCAGTGCTGGAATCAGAGCTTCACGGGTTTCCATTGTTGCTGCTGGATAGTGGTTAGATTGCACCATCATCTGATCTATTTATTTTAAGTGACCAATTTCAGTAGCAGATTTATTTTAAAAATTGTAAGCCTGAGAGGTCACTGATTACTCTTCATGCCAAAGTTAACATGGGTCACTTGTAGCTATTTGTCATTCCTGTAATGAGCATGATATTTTGACAGTGACTGTACCCGGCTTGGCTAAAGTCTTGTTTGGTTGACCCACACATGACTCAAAAGTACTAGATAATCTATTACTTCTAATAAAAAGTGTTGCATACTCTGCCTATATATGACAATGATTAATGCCATATAAATACTTTAGACAGATAGAAAATAATTGGAAAGATCAGGTGGGTGAGAAAATATCTAACTGAAGTTGGTTCAATAAAAGATATTACCTCACCCACCCGATCTCTCTAATATTCTGGGACCAACCTGGCTAAAACAACAGAAAATAATTAGCAACATGTAGCTGATTAGCTTTTGGATTCAGTAACATGTAATAGATTACATGTTCAAAGTCATTTGAATAATTCTGACTGGCACACACAATTTCAATTATAAAATGGGTATTGTGAAAGCAGGCATCTTGGTATTTGGGGCAGGTACCAAACATGCAAAACAAATTAGGTCTTGTTGGCCTTTATCCAAATTACTGCACTGACAAAGAGCAAAGAAATAATAGTAGGTAAAACATCTGCCAGAAGTTGGATTTAACCTCACTGTTAACAAAGGGTGTTTTTTTAAAAACCGTTATTAGCTTAAGGCACAGACACCTGTTTCCATGAGAACAGGAACAGTATCCAGAAACCAAGTCCTCAGAGCTCTTGTCAATTGCACAGAGCTAAGGCAGGAGGCTGCAAATACTGCACATATGAATGTTAGGACCAGACAGAAGTCAACAATGGGTTATCTAAGGCGGGGGGAGAGACAGATTTTATAACAACATTTTAAAATCTCAAAATATTTTTGAAAGAAGAGGAACTTTTTAGTTTATGTCGATTTTTAAAAATAGAACAAAAATATTTATTTTAAACATATTTTAAAATGTTCACCACCTGTGAGACTCTCTACATACTGTTTTAGTATATGGTAGCACAAGTTCTTTGTAACTGCAGATGAGTTACACAATTCGGGTAAGTTATACATAGGGCCCTACCAATTTTATGTCCATAAAAAACATGTAATGGACCATGAAATAAGCCCTTCCCTGTGAAATCTGATGTACCCTTGTTCCTAGGGGCACCCAATAAAGGGGGGCTCCTAGCTCTGCCTGGGCTGGAGAGGACAGGACTTGTCCATCCTCTGCACAGCTGTTCTGGGGTGTGTGGGGGGAGAGGAAACCAGACCCACCTCTGGGTGTCTCCCCCTGCTGCAAGATGCTCTTGGATTGGGCAGCAGCCCCAGAAGTTCCTGCAGCTGGAGGAGGCTTGTGGAGTTGGATCTGATCTTTTCTGTGCTGCTGGGAGAACCCCAGCAAAGAGAGCTCCTAGCTGCTAGTCTGAGCAGGACTGGGGCAGGACAGGACTTGCTCTTTTCCTGCTTTCTACCCAGGGCTGCTCTTGGGTATTTCTCTAGGCTGCAGATAGCTCTGCACCCTCTCATCCCCACTCTGTCCAGCACCAAAGTGAGGGTGGCAATCCCATGACCCCCTGACAACAGATTTATGACACACACACCCACAATCGTCTTTTGGGTCAGGACCCCCACAGTTACAACACTGTGACATTTCAGATTTAAAATTGAAATTTACCGATTTCCAAATCCCATGGCTGTGAAATTGACCATAATGGACTGTGAATTTGGTCAGCCCTAGTTAGACAGGGAAGTCTATTTATATCAGGTTTCCATATAATATGCACCAATATTACTCAGGACTTAATGTATTTTGCAATAGAAAGTTGAGGGTTCATGTTTTCTATATTGAAAGTAAGTGTTCTTAATCAACACATTGTATGTTCACTATCCATTTACATATTTCTAATCATGGCATGTGGCTCCATTAGTTTGAAAATACAGTAAATAGCCATACCTGGGCATACATGGGGAACTATACACGCTGCATGGGGAATTATGTACATGTATGAGCGGGAGACCTCTAGGGAAACAGAGGAGCTGAAGAAATTGCTGCTGGCGGTTCAGTGCGTGACATTCTTCATGCTGAATAAAGCCCCCGATGTTATGTAGCACTTGAGAAGCTGTCTTTCAGATGAGATGTAAAAGTCAAGACTGAGCATTTCTGTGGTGATCTTAAAAAAATCAATTTTGGCTAAAGTAGCAATCTAACCCTAATTCCAGTGGCGGCAATTGCCAGAGATCTGAACAATTTTCCCATCAAACTCTCACACCAGACAAAACTCATCTGATTTAAAGTTTCATTGTGAAAGGTGAACTAAGTGGTTCACACAAACTCTACCCCAGGTTTGCAAAACTTTTAGAATATCTGGGTAGTCCTGGACTACCTAGGAAACCCCTCTTCCCCAACCACGTCCCTTCTCCCCCCACCCACCCCATCTCCTTTCTCCTGAAGGATCTAGGGCCCTTCTTTTACCCAGGAGTTGGCTCAACAGGGCCCTGCCCCCAAACTTCCTCATTTAGGTGTTATCTGCTGTGCAGATCAGCTGTGTCCCGGCTGCCATGATAGAAAGGAAAACCATTCCAGCCCTGGTACCGCACCTGAACTTAAGCAGGGGCCTGAGACACAACACACAGCTCTACTACAAAAGTTTAGACAGTGTTTTAACAAGAAAAATGTGGAGTCCGGTGGCACCTTAAAGACTAACAGATTTGTTTGGTGCCATCGGACTCCTCGCTGTTTTTGTGGATACCAACTAACACGGCTATCCCTCTAATACTTGTTTTAACAAGATTGCTTGGCGCTGCAGGGTTAAATAAACTCCAAACTCCAGGTAAACATCAATTTTAAATCCTTAATATTTATTATATAAGTCATTGTGCAATAAAATAACTGTCCAAGAACCATCACACCATGTTTCTCCCTAGATGTGACTGTACTGTAACTATAGTACTCAGTTGTGCAGTCCTTACTCATGGGATTAGTCCCGCTGAAGTGAATGCTCTTCCACATGTGAGCAAGGGATACAGATTCAGGTTTAAAAAGCCTTTTGCAGCTGGAAGAGAGGTGCTGTAGAATGGAAAATCAATATCCTTAACCCTCTTGCAGAGCAAGTTCACAATATATTCTACCCCAATGCAAAATATTCTGCTAATTGTATTAATTATGGCAACTTTTGAAAAAATATTTTGTTAAAAAAGGAAAAATCCACAAAGAAATTAGAAGCAAAAAACTCGGGCTGCAGGTAACTAGCGTGCACGTTGCTTTTGCAGAATATCATAAGGCTTGTAATTGATGCAATTTCTTACAATAACAAAATGTTCCTGACCTTTTGCTGGTCACAAAGCAAATGTACTTTTACTATGTCAAGTAAAATCAAATCTCTCTCCTTTCCACTTCCTGCTAGTTCTCAAGGATGCAGTTTTATTCTGTCCAGCTTAATAAGAAATTTGAACTAAGTTGATTAGATTAGAAGATAATAGTTTAAGATGTGGATGACCACCAAAATGCTACCTCAATTTTCCTTCTTCAGTACTTTTCCTACATCCATTCAGATACAAGGAGGCCATGAGTGAGAGAGGGATTTGAGTATGGCACTAAAGAATCTAATGGTTTTATTAAATGTAAAGTCAGGAAATAAAATGTGAGTAACAGTCATTTCCCCCCGCTGATTGGTAGGTAGTTCTTATATCAGGCACTGATGATCCCTGTCAAAACATCTCGCTGCCACAGAAAGAATTCAGTATATTACTCCGTATGTTGGAGCCAGAGGCAGGCAGGCAGGCTCTTCTCTGGAAGTATTAACTTAGCAAAGTCCCACTCTACTGTAGAGAATGCAGCGGGCTGAATCCTCATCTGCAGTAGTGCAGAGCTGAGCAGAGCCGAGGGAAGTGGCTTTAAGGCACTTTACTGTTGTTCCATGCATCCAAAAGCTGGCTGTGGACCAAACTATCCCCCAGTGTGTGTCCCTCTATGGGCCATTACACTGACAAACAAGGATCACCAAAGTGCAGTGTTCTCCTGCCTTGTCCCTGAAATGCCCCCAACATGCCCATTATGCTGGAGAGGAGGGACAGGAAAGGTCTGGCCTGGAGCTGGCTAGGACATCTTTATGCTGTGGATTCCTTCACATGGATCTGACTCAAAGTATTTTACTTTCTTTGCAGAGATTCCAGAATTAAAGAGTTAATTAATTCATGTTTATAAAACGCTTTGTGAAAGGTGCTCTATGAATACAAGGTATTTTTATTTTTATCTCATATTAGCCAATGGTGTGGTGTGCAGCTTGGGGCCCTGTGACAAGCTTTCGAGGGCCCTGAAAACCCCGAGATTTTGCTTGCTATCTTATTCAAGTCACCCCTGAAGAGGGTGCTGAACCTCTTACCTATCTGATTTCTGATGTATGCAGTTAACATTACAACAAACATTACAGCAAAATCCATCAGAAAACGCTTTCATTTCTGAGTATAAAATCTTCACTTTTCCCAAGTTACTAATAACTCGCTCTGTGCCAGGTCTCCTGCAAGTACAGATGCTATTATCTTTCTGTTCTTCTTCAGATCCAGCAGCTCCAAAGCCAACTGGTAACAAAAGAAGCTTCTTTGCAAGAGATGAAGTCAGAGCTGGAAATCTACAAAGATAATAATACTAGACACTCCTCCAAAATTCAGACCCTAAAAGCTCACGTCAAGGAGCTGGAAGAAATCGCTACATCTGTAACCAGTGTAAAGTCACGGTCAGGTGCCTATATTAATACTCTCAAAAGGAAGAACCGAGAGTTAAGCGAAAGAGTCTCAGAATTAGAAAAACATCTGAGGTAAGGTTCCATGTCCCTTTCAAAAGTGTTAGTTTTACCAGACACCAGGTGTGTTAACAATTTGACTGTAATAGACTAGTGCATGATAAACTCTAAGAGAAACATTCCTATCTCTCAATATCCAATGCACCTGTGTTACCCACCACAATGAGTAAACCCCAATGTAGTGAATGAAAAGAGGGCATTTAGGAGCCATTAGGTGTTACATCAGTGTTAGTTCTAAGTAGCCACACTGAATCAGTGGAATTACTCAGGAATTAGAGTAATATGAGTTCAGAATTTTGCTCAATATACTGTTAAAGTTATTACTTTGCTTGCTGTTTCCTTTATTTTGATTCACATCCTTCACTCCTGGGGCTCACTAGATTAAATAATTTATCTAGGCCTGCTTCTACAATCCCATTAAAGTTTTAAACTTCAATCATATTCCACTCTTCAGCTGTATTGTGGGAGAGTCAAGGGCCTTGTCATAAGTGTTGAATGGGAGGGTCTGGAAGCTCCGAGAGATCTTATCTACATAGTCCCTCCTGTCAGTCCACTATTGTACCTTGCAGTAATCTCTGGCCTCCTTCCAGCCTTAAAATACATTGGGGGCCTGATTGTGCCCATATCTGTTTTGGGTCCATCCCATTGGTTGTTTGTACGCTCTGGTGTACAATGGAATCTCGAATGCTTGTAGCCTGGAGATCTGGTTCTGATCTAGTTGGGGCCATGTCAGTTCCCACGGTTGCTACCATTGATTCAGCTCCACTGGTGGCAATAACAGGGGGAGTACTAAAATACACATGCTAACCACCACATCCCCCATAGCTGCTCTCAGGAGATTTAGACAACACAATGGTTAAAATGCTGGCAGCTGCCTGAAGCCCTGTCTATAGCAGCACTTCCAATTATTTTAATGACAAGTAATTAATGTCTTCGGTAATATATAGCATATAGGGCCAACACTATGGCAGTCTATCTGTGGGGGTGTTCCTCTATCACTGTTAGACAGGCTGCTCTTTAGTTAATGAATAATTTTTTAGATGAGTCTCTCCAGATAAAAAGGTGGGTGAAAATCATGGGGGGAAATATTTTCCTAACTTGAACTTGCTTTGCTGACCCAGAGAATTCAAAATATACTCTGAGAGATATGTGAGTCCTCAAGCTCCATGATATTTGCTTATCCCTAGCTATTGCTTTTGACCATGAGATTTTGGGTTGTGGACATTTAATATGTTTTATACAGGATGCTTCTGGTGAGGAGAGAAAAAGCAGAGCAAAAAGCAGACAGCTTGCATAAGAAGTTGACAGAGGTCACAGACAAGTTATCCTCTTTCATGAATATAGATATCAAAGGACAAGAAGATCCGTTGGGATTTTTAGTAATAAAGGTAAGAGTACTCTACTCTTTGTTTATTTGCAGAGATTATGGGGGGTCGTTGCAGTGACAGTTTTTATTGTAAGTTCAATTTTGACTGCCCTGCTTTTCTGAGCACTCTGAAGAATGAAGCTACTGCCTAACATTTTCAATGATTAGTCTCTGGCCAAATGAGACTTCTTTTTTTTAAAAGGAAGGTTTTTTTGTCTCAGGTCAAATCCAAAACTGAAAGGGACCTTTTCAACTGTCACACAACACTGTAAATCTCACGAGAACAGCTGTGTTTGTGGAATTTCTGTCATGTTTGGTACCTCTCTATCAGAGGGCTACCAGAGCTCCTACCTCAAGTATCTGAAGTGCAGCATCTTCCCTCTTGCCCCAGCCACACTATTGGAAGTGGTATAGGCAACAGGGGAATCTGTACCCATGGCAACACTGCCCACAAAATCCTACTCTCAGCATCAGCAGCTCCACTAAGCAAAACAAACAGGATCTCCTCCACAGGCCTGGAGCCCCCACTGTTTTCCTCTCTTCATATCCAGGGAGATGGAATTTGGTGAGAGAGGTATTGTGGAAGGGGTGTCTCCCGCAGGTACTCCAGGGTGCTAAGAACAAAGGACTCCAAAAAGATTTGCCATCCTACCTGCAGCTCTCAGCATATTGGGGGAGGGGAATGACAAGATCACACCTGCGCTCCAGCGATCTCCAACTGGCGGAGAGCCCTTGGGAGTCACAGCCAGCTGACATACATCAGAACAACCAAAGCCCTCTCAGATGTAATACTACTACTTGCAGGATTTGCAGTACATTACTTGTCCATGAGACTGCATGCCTGGTTGTGGACCCCCTGGGTACACTTATGAGCAGAAGGGATGGAGTAAATAAAGAAATGAGGCCACTAAACTTTTCTGTTGAATGAAACTCATGTTCCAATGCCATATTTTAAATGTGTGGCTCTTCGGTATTTTTTATTCCCCAGTTAAAAGCATAACAATGGTATCAAATGTAGAAGCTGTGTCTGCAGATGATTTGATTTTATTATGCAGTTTCCAACGCTCTTGAAGGAACATTCATTAGAAAAGTCAAGAATTGCACTTCTTGAAAAAGCCTTGGCCACTCAAGAAATGGAGCTTAAAGCTAGTAGGGAAACAATAGCAAATCTTGTTTCAGAAATGAAAAAGGAGCAAAAAACAGCAGCTGGCTACACTGAACAACTGGCAATAATAAAGAAGGTAAGGGCGATATTTTCCATTAATCTCTTTTACCAACTATTAATGATATAGCGTAGTGGAGAAGGGCCAGATTGCCTGGTCATACAAGGGAGAGCAAGATGCTCCCTTATTCCTTTGCACTGGGTGCCTGTGTTGTGAATAACAGTGCAGTGTGCAGAGCAGAGCAGCTTCTGCAGGGTTGCTGTATGCCTCCACTGTTCCAGCTAACATGGCCATGCGGGTGTACTGGGGGAAGTATCCTGCACCAGTTGTTGATCTGGTGCAGAGTAGTTTCTACACTGAGCCGGGTAGAAGGCAGATTGTGACTCTCATTGTCAACAATAGATAATTTTCCTCATGTAAATAGACTCTTTGGTGTTGAGCCTTACTACAGAGGCTGACCCATATTAATTTGGGGGCCTAACGGATGACTCAGAGGGGGTCCCAAAGCAGATACCACAATGACGAGGGCAGTGATCATGCACCATGCAGGTGTGAAGCTCAAGTATAAAATTCTAGTGGCAGCCTGACAAAAGACACTCCTTTTCCTGTTTCGGGGATGAACAACTCAGGAGAAAAGGTATGACTTCTCTGCTTTATGGAAATATTGGAAGGATTGAAATATTTCATTTGCACAACTGTACCTGGCAAACTGTATCCATCACAATAAGAAAACAATAACCCACTTAGAATGTTTTAGCAGCACGGATATTATTTAAAGAGATTGAAAAACCTACCCTGTATCCTCATCTGAATGAAACAGGAGCCCCTCCAAAGAGGCCATGCTGAAAGACTGAGAAATATTGAGTTACTGTAATTTTCTTGCCTTTAGGAGAAGGATGAGGCTGTATTGACCAAGACGACCTTGGAAAAGAATAACACCATTCTCTTAGAAAGATTGAAAGACAAACAAATAGCTTGGGACAACTGTTGCCAAGAACTTCTCCATAAAGAGAAAAAATTCACTGAGTTAGATAGAGTTCTGCATGCCTCCATGTATGAGACTAAAACTACACTGACCCTCTACCAAACCTTCATCAGTGAACTGGCTACACTCCTGAGCAACACCTTCATAACCGTGGCTGGGACAGAGGAAGCTATTAAAGAAAGGATACAAGAAATCTGTGGCAGTGAACATGCTTGGAAATCTGTGAGTACAGTACTATCAAACCTAGCATTTATGACTGCCATTGTGGTAAATCTATTCCGAGACCTGTGCTGTTCAATATATTCATAAATGATCTGGTAAAGAGGGTGTAAACAGTGAGGTAGCGAAGTATGAAGGCAATACAAAATTACTCAAGAGAATTACATCTAAAGCTGACTGCAAAGAGTTACAAAGAGGTCTCACAAAACTGGGTGACTGGGCAGCAAAATGGCAGATGAAATTAAATGTTGATAAGTAAAAGGAATGCAGACTGGAAAACATAATCCCAGCTATACGTACAAAATGAAGCGATCTAAATTAGCTGTAACTTCTTAAGAAAAAAAAATCTTTGCATCATCGTGAATCATCCTCTGAAAACACACACTCAGTGTGCCGCAGCAGTCAAAAAAGCTAACAATGTTAGGAACCATTAAGGAAAGAATAGATAATAAAACAGAAAAATATCATAATGCCACTCTATAAATTCATGGTATACCGATACCTTGAATACTAAGTGCAGTTTTGGTCACCTTGCCCTCCTAAAATATTAGAATTTCAAAAGAAACAGAGAAGGGCAGCAAAAATGATTATGGGTATGGAACAGCTTTGATATGAGGAGAGATTAAAAAGACTGGGACTATTCATTTTAGAAAAGAGACAACTAAGTTGGATATGATAAAGGTCTATAAAATCATGATTGGTGTGGAGAAAGTGAATAGGGAACTGTTATTTACCCCTTCTCATAATACAAGAACCAAGGGTCATGCAATGAAATTGATAGGCAGCAGGAAGTACTTCTTCACACAACACACAGTCGACCTATGGAACACATTGCCAAGGGACGTTGTGAAGGCCTAAAGTATAACTGGGTTAAAAAAAGAGCTAGATAAGTTTATGGAAGGTAGGTCCATCAATGGCTATTAGCCAAGCGGGTCAGGGATGTAACCCCATGTTCTGAGTGTTCCTAAACGTCTGACTGCTAGAAGCTGGGACTAGATGACAGGAGATGGATCATTTGATAGTTGCCCTGTTCTGGTCATTGCTTCTGAAGCATCTGGCATCGGTCATTGTTGGAAGACATCATACTGGGCTAGACGGACCATTGTTTGACCCAGTATGGCCATTCTTATGGTCTTATTTTATTTTGTGAATAAAAACAATGGACCAAATTCATCCCGTACTCAAACTTTGCTGACTTTAGTGGGATGACAGCAGAGAAGGATTTGTCCTATTATTACAAAAAATAATATTATAAAGGAAATATACTTATGTTACTTATATTTTAGGAACAGCTCAAGAAAGCAAACAAATGGATTTCATTATGTAAAACGGAAGGCTGAGAGGTAACAGAGTGTTTCAATGATTTTTTACAGCTAGAACAAAATGTCTACCTGTACACTAATTTTGATTCCCACAAACAGTGAGTTGAAGACTTGTAGAACGCAGAAAACCCCATTGAATTTTTTTGTAAAAGGAGAGAAGCTCTCATTTTAAAAGCATTCTCTCCCCCACCATGTGATCACTGGAGGAAGACAGAAAGTTGTACAATTTCTACATACACCAAAGTGAAATTGTCTCCCTTTGTGCCCAATAAGGGGTGAAAATCTATAGCTTTTGTTTTCAGGGGGTCAGACTAGATTGTCATAATAGTTTTAAAAATCTATTAAGTCATATTTTTTTCCTGTGTTGGAGCTTCACTCAGTGTTTGTGTGGTGCAGAAGGGAATCAGGAAGACAGTTATGAAAAGAAATTGGGAGCCTAGCTCCAGTAGCTTCTATAGAGTTATTCCAGATTTACGCCAGCATAGCAGAAGGTTTATTTAGCCTATTGTGTGTCTTTACTACTAGAACTTATTTTTAGGCCAGTGCTAACTAAAAAATAATGCACATTAGCAGAAATGGAAGAATTAATTTTATACAAATAGCTTAGCAACACTAACAGTATTAGTTAAATAAATTAGGATATTAGGAAAACCCCTTTTTCACTAGGAGGGTGGTGAAGCACTGGAATGGGTTACCTAGGGAGGTGGTGGAATCTCCTTCCTTGGAGGTTTTTAAGGTCAGGCTTGACAAAGCCCTGGCTGGGATGATTTAGTTGGGGTTGATCCTGCTTTGAGCATGGGGTTGGACTAGATGACTTCCTGAGATCCTTTCTAACCCTAACAGTCTATGATTCTATGACATGTATAAATAAGAATGGAAAGAAAATAGTCTTTGGCAATATAAACTCACTCTTACGGAAGCAACAGAGAATCATATGACCTTGCTTTAAATTACAGATGGATTAATATTTTTATTTTGTGACTAACCTTATAACGACAATGGGCCGATTTAATTCCTAGTGAAACTTCACTGACTTAATTTAATCTGTAGATCACAGAGGTAGTGAATTTGAAAAGAGCTTAAAACAGCTTGAAGCACTTACCTGTTCACACTTTGGTGTGCTGATACAGCCACTCTGGTCTCCCACTTACCATATGTACTGAATAAGATGAGAAAATAATGAACAGCCAATGCTATATCTGATCAGGGAGAAGATCCATCCATTTCTAAAGTAAGAGAAAATATTGGAAGAACATTTGCAGTTATAGTTTTAAATAATTCCCCCACTACATTATAAAAGAAAGGTAAATGAATAATTTTGAAAATAAATATTAATGAAACTGCCAGTAAATGTAATGATATATTTAGTAACATGTTTGCTATTAGGTCTGTAATATTTAGTCTCTTCCTCAAAAATTTTAAACTAGAAACAAACTCTTAGCCAAGATTCTGTGAAATTGTAAAATAAAATACTCTCCAATATGAATTAGAATAGCATCTGCTGTCACACTATGTAGCTAAATATTATAAGATTTTTTTTCCCTACATCATGGCATAAGCAATTGGTTTCAAGAAAGATATTTGGCATACTATTGTTCTATGGCATAATGTTTATTCCTGGGGGAACTGTGCGTCACTGCGCATGTGCAGAATTCATGGCTCCCACAGATTTCTTTGCTTACTCACAGAAAAATTACTTCTGACAGGGAAGCAAAGGGAAGCCGCATGAATGATCATGTGCCCACTCACTGTCAGTGCAGACTGATCAGTTTGGGTACCCAGAGCAACTGGTAGAGATGTAAGCCCCTTGGCAAGGGGGGCTTCGTAGTCATGTGTGTGTGTGAGAGAGAGACACTCTGTCTCTCTCGCTCTCTACTGCAGCATGCCCAGCGTGGTGGGGCAGGGCTTTGGGATATTTCTGAAGAGGTAGGTATGGGGCAGGCTCTGTTCCCTCAGGCAGAGGAGAAAGTAGCACCCTGTGTGCCTAGGGAACTGTTCCTATTGTTTTCAGTGAATTCCCCCAGGAATATAAAACAGGTCTAAAACATTTTCAGGCTCCTTTACATTGTCAGAGTGGGTTAAAGGAGACTTATTGTAAAGGACGGTAGGGCCTTATAAAGGCTTATGATGTTTTAGTGATCAGAACTGGTCTAAATTTTTAGACTGAAGAAAAGTTCCTATCAAAATGTGTTTCATGAACTGTTTGCGACTGACCTTTTTGGAGACCGTCAGTATAAATTGTGAGTTTGAATCCCCAGCCCTCACTTGCTCTTCAGTTGTCAATGATGTAACACTGAGCATATGGCTGCATATATTTGTTGACTAATAATTAGAAGTAAAGGGTGAATACTAGTTACATTACTATTAGACAGAGGGGGTTTGGTGATTTCCTCCAATGCTCCACATTCCCATTCTCCATACATTGTATTGTAGTTTAAATAAATTACCAAAAAAATTGAAACTAGCTGGATTATATTGCATTACTTTGACAAAAAATATGCAGAATTTTAAAATATTGTGCACAGAATTATTATTTTTTTTTGGTGCAAAATTCCTCCAGGAGTAAATGTTGCACAGTTGGCCTGAAACATTATGGAGAACTTCATCTCTTCAAATACATCACATATTGGCTATTGCTGGAAGCAGAATATTACACTAGATGGACCATTGATTCCTTCCAATATGGCAGTCCAATGTCCTTAAACTACCTTGGATTGTAATCCTCTGGGACAAAATAGCATTGGCTTTATTATGATGTTTGTGACAATATATTGTCCAAATTCTGCACTGTTCTGCATGGGTGCATTAGGAGAGGTAACCTCTTTCTTCCAGTTCTTTAGCAGGGTGGCATGCCTAACTAGCCCACAGTAGAGGGCTTGGAAGGGGGATGGACCCCTATGATGAAACATGGCCCAAAATGGGGCATGACTGGCTGACTAGGGGTATGGGCAGTCCCCTCAACAGTCAGTGCATATTCTGCCATTGGAAGCATGCATTAGCCTCAGATACACATTGGTCCTTTTCAAAAGAGCAGCCTGCATCCTGGAATGTTGCATAAGATGGCAGAGCACACACTGGGCTGTGTTTCTGGTTACCCTCACAGTGCTGGCAGGGATTTGGCCCTAAGAAGAGTTTTCTGAAACTCTCTTGAAGGTGTATGTATCAGAACATAAGGATGCCAGGAAGTAACAAGTATGTCAAAGTGCCAAAGAGTCCCATGGCATCTTAAAGACTAACTAAAGTATTGAAGCATAAGCTTTCGTGAGCTAATACCCACTTTGTCGGATGCATGCAGTGGAAGTATCCAGAGGCAGGAATAAATAAGAGGCAAGGACCAGTTTAGAGATAACAAGGTTGTTATCTGCTAACAAGGTTGTTATAGCTAAATTGGTCCTTGCCTCTTATTTATTCCTGCCTCTGGATACTTCCACTGCATGCATCCAACAAAGTGGGTATTAGCCCACGAAAGCTTATGCTTCAATACTTTAGTTAGTCTTTAAGGACTCTTTGGCACTTCTGCAATTCCAAACTAACATGGCTACCTCTCTGAAGTATGTCAAAGTGCCAAATTGCTGTCTTTTACCTGTAGAAAACTGATGAGCTGCAGCAGAAAGTTCTGTCACTAACCAGTCAGCTAGAACAGCAGCGTGATCTATACCATGAGGCTCTGAATAAATCCTGTAAAGCCGAAGGAGTGCTTCAAAAACAAAAGGGATCCCTAAAGCGCGTGGAAAAGAAGCTTGCTGCAGAAGATTTGCTCTTAGAGAGATTTATCTCGGAAAGGAAGAAAGTAAGGAGACTTCTTTAAAGTTCACACCGATTTCTCGCAGTAGAAACACTGACACTGCAGAGTCAATCTGCATTTAGCGCTGATGGGACAGAGGAACTGGGTAGAAAGCAGGGAGGGCCCAATCCTGCGAAGTGTTTACACAGCCCTCAACTTTCATTGACTTCATTGGCCTTTGGGGTGCTCAGCACTTTGCAGGAGGCACTCTCAGGTTCTGCAAGGACAGACTCCAGAAAAAAGGTCCAGAATGTAAACGTATTGACAGGTTTTCAGGAGTAGTGACCAGTGAGGGATTAGAGTCCTGCAAGAGATACAGACAAACAACATACACTTTTATTCTTTTTATCTTCCATGTTATCCCATTCTTTTCTTCACTCTCCTCATTGTTCTCCTTTATACATCCTCTTCTCTTCCTGTCTGTCCCACTGCCATTCGCTCTCATGTTTCCTCAGATGGATCTCTACATTTTCCTCCTCCTCTATCATCTCTCTTTTCTTCCCAATATACCTGCATAGCTCCTTCCCTTCTCCAGCTTTACAGTTTTGTGGGTGGCAGCACCCCCGACTTGAAGTGGTTTCCATTATATGCACGGTTTGCTATTTTGTTTAATGGCTTTCAGCATCTCCACTCTAAAAATTGTTCCAACGCCATTGCAACAATGCAGTGTTTGTATGGAATGTCTGCTGTGAGGGAAAAGGAAGCAAACAGTACAACTTCCTCGCTTTTCACTGGTTTCAGGGCCTTTTATCCTTTCTCCCCATTTTTGCTCCTCCTGCTGCTAGGTAGCATCTAGCTTACAATACATCTATGCAGATGACTCTCTAACCTGCTTTAACTGATTGTGACCAACAAACTCTCCCCTAATGCGCCATAATACTTTTTATTCACTTGTTCTTATGCAGCACATGGAGTTTCTACAAGAGCTGACAGAGAAGCTACAGATTAATCAGGTTAGCTCACAAGAAAGCCTGCACTACCAATATGAAATGCTCTTGGACAAAGCAGAACAGCTCAGTAAACTGGATACTGAATATCTGACTGAGAACAAGAACTGTATCTTTAATTTGCAGAAGAAGGTCAGTGTAAATTCTCATTTTCCCATTTTTAAAGACCATTTCTCTTATTGAGAATGGCTGATCAATATTACTAAGCTGCATTAGTCTTGAAGTAATGTCTGCACTTCTGTCAAACCACTGTAGGAATGGATGAATGACAATGTCCACTGAAAAATACATAGATAAGTAGATTGTCATTCAAATGCCTAATAAGCCTAATCAAAAATAGAAAATACATTCTTCTTCCAACAGAACTGTAAACCTTGGTAACTGATACAGAATTTGTTATTTTCACCTGAAAATGCCAAGGACAGCATATTTCAAATCACTTGCTTTATGACTTCAGTACTTGGTTATAAATAGGAATTCTGGGCAAATTTTACACCTAATGAATGTTTATTCCCTGAGGTCTGGTATTAATGTATATACTTACTAACTAAATATGCTCACACAAACTTAATAATCAATCCAAGGTAACATTTTTTCATGTGGTTTAACACTTTAACCCTAGAAAACACTGTGGGTTAAATTCAGGGACAAGCACTCAGCCCAAGTAATGGGTACATTTTTTGGAGAGAGAAGGAAGGAAAAAAGAGGAATTCCGTGAATGAAGTATTCCTCTGTGGTACAGCATACCCTGGCTGCAGGGATGTGCAAAAAGGAGAGGAACTGAAGATATGTGCAGTGATGGGTTTGTCCCAATCTTTCCTCCTTCTTCAACCTACTCCTGCCCCACACTCTCTGGTCCTCTGCTTTAAAGGGGGCCCCCACAGAGTTGGGCTCCTTGACACACAGAGCTATGCAATACACAGGACAAGCCGTGGTTGTAACGTTTCAGTATTCAATCTTCTTCAGGTAGGAGATGGGATGAAACAAGAATCATATTTTTAAAGGCTACAGCCAACAATGTTCCAGTACATATTTAGAAGTTCTTCTGAAGCAAATACTGGATGAAAAACTCTGGTCAGCACTGTTTTAAACAGCATTTATTCTGGGCAGTCATGATAAAGTGCCGTGGGTGAATGTGTTAAGTGCATCACACCCAGATGTTTTATGATTTTTTTTCCTGGTAAGTTTTATCAAACAAAGCTGGGTCTTTTCCCTGCTTTACAAGTAAAGAGGGAGGGTCTGTGATTTTAAAAAAAACAACGATTAGAATATTGGAATATTTTCAGTGCTTAAAGAATCTTAATAGACTTCCGGAACACCAGCTAAAGCATTGAAAGTCAGCCTATTAAAATGACAACCTAATACACTGATCAAAGACTTCCCAGATTGCAATATACATGCTTAAAGGCAACTGTAGATTAGACAAATCAGGTACTGTGTCATCCTGACCTCTCACTCAAAGCTACTCACCAGGGTATTTTTGTTTTAGGTAAGAAGAAATGTCAAATGTTAACAGCAGGACTTCAAATCTTTTATAGCACATCCTGTAAAAAAACCCCTAAACCCTCTCTTAATGCAGGTAAACTCTCAAAGGGAAAAAATCAAAATGAAGAACTGGCAGATAGAACAACTGACAGAGAAGATCAAACAGTTCAAAAAAGAAAAAGAGCAACAGGTCTGCTTGAATGCTGGGCAGGATTCACAGAGCCTGAAAGCCCAGAAAGAATCTGAGAAACTTCAGGAACAGCTTAGTGAAATGAAAATGTCAAATCAAAGTCTCCAGGCAAAATTTGTGAGTGTAAATGATCTCAAAGTAAGTACAGCAATCTGTAAAATCAGATGAGAAATGGCTGCTAATTAAATTCTGAGAATTCAGCCTTTTCTCTTCTATATCTAAGGTAATTAGTCTTTTAGGCCATAACTTTTTTAAAAACATTTTTTTGCAGAACAAAACCATAGAAGAACTCCGTAAATCTTTGGAAAAAGTTGAAAAGATTAAGGAGAAAGCAGCTAGAAAGGTGGTCAGTTTGAAAACAGAACTAGACTACACAGAACATAAGGCAAGGAAGGAGAAAGAGGGGGCCCATCGTATGTTGGAAGCAGTCACTAATGAGCTCCACATAGCAAAAAGAGCACTTGAAGAAGTAGCAAGAAGAGAAAAACAGGTACTTTCCTCCCACTGCTATTAAAGCAAATCCTTAATGTCTTTTTTGCAACTCTTAAAAAGCTGATTAAATAGTTTTTAGTGGCTCTGGCCTATGTTAGTTGCAACTCAGTTCACACAGTGGTAGCTTAAGGAGTTTTTAAGAGACTTATTCAACAACCTGAAAAAAAAGATTTTTATCCCAAAGATATCATGAACTGTGTTGCAGAAGAAAAGAGGAATATCACAAACACCATATTATTCCCTAAAAGGTAATTAGAAGTTATCATATCCAGATTTTTTAAAAGAGGGAGGAAAAATAAAAAATGTATAGGGCTTTAATTAAAAAATTGTCTAGGTGTAGATTTTTTTTACCCTTAAACTGATTCTAGCAACATTCTTATCACATCCACTCCCTGATTACAATTACTGTGTGAAAGTAAGTGATATTTTTTTGCTTTTCTTGTGGTTCTTTGTAGCTTGTTGACTTTAGAGAAGCCATTACGAAGATTATGGGATTTCGCATAAATACATTGGCCATATCAGACAAGGAGATCATCAGACAACTAAAGCAACTTATACAAGCCTATGAAATTTCAAAAGTTACTTCTACCAATGAATCAAAATTTTCGTGTGGTTTTACAACTGGATTTGAGAATCAGTAATATGTATTTTGCGTCTTCTCAACACAACCTAGATTTTAGTGAGGATTTCTAGATTTCTGTAATATCATAAGTATCATAATCTAGTGATTAGCGCACAGGACTTGAAGTCTGGATTTTATTCCTGGTTCTGTCACTTAATTGCAATTATATCTTGGGCACCCTCTGGCTCAGGCTACCTACACTAGGGGTGGGCAAACGTTTTGGCCCGAGGGCCACATCTGGGTATGGAATTGTATGGCAAGCCATGAATGCTCATGAAATTGGAGGCTGGGGTGCGGGAGGGCTCTGGTTGGGGGTGTGGGCTCTGGAGTGGGGCTAGGGATGAGGGGTTGGGAGTTCATGAGGGTGCTCTGGACTGGGAACGAGGGGTCAGGAGGTATGAGGGGGATCTGGGCTGGGGCAGGGGGTTGATGTGCAGCAGGGGGTCAGGGGAGCAGGCTCTGGGTGGCACTTACCTCAAGCAGCTCCCAGAAGCAGCGGCATGTCCCTTCTCCAGCTTCTGTGCAGAGGTGCAGCCAGGCAGCTCTGCCCTCTGTCCTGTCCACAGGCACCACCCCCGCAGCTCCCATTGGCTGCAGTTCCCAGTCAACGGGAGCTGCAGGAGTGGTGTTTGGGGTGGGGGCAGCGTGTGAAGCCCCCTGGCTGCCCCTATACATAGGAGCCGGAAGGGGCATGTGCCGCTGCTTCCAGGAGCTGTATGGAGTGGAGCAAGACCCCGATCCTGCTCCCCAGCTGGAGCGCTGGAGCGGGACAAGGCCCAGACCCCACTTCCCTGCAGGAGTTCAGGGGTTGGATTAAAACATCCGGGGGACCGGATGTGGCCCCCGGGCAGTAGTTTGCCCACCTCTGCCCTAGACAATACTTATCTGCCATAAAGTAGTGTTCTGAGTCTTAATTATTTGTTTAATGCTTTGAAATCCTTGGACAAAAGACACCATATTAGGATAAAGTATTGTTATATTAACTTTGAAAAATCATCAAATAGTTTTTGAAGAGTACCACCTAAATAATTTAAATGTATTATTTTCACCCTGATCTATAGTACGTAATTAAAAAAAGGCATGCACTATATCCTCAGCTGACGTAATTAGTGGGCACCATGAATTTTTTGTAGATTAGCTTGGATTTGTGAGCAGTTAGAAATAAATATTGAGGGGCCACACATCTTTAAAGCACAGGCAAAGCTCTGTGTATTAATCCATCAACTGTACATGCAAGCTGTAAGCATGAGTAAAATTATAACATGTGAACTACAATAACAACATTTTCTGGTTTAGTATATTTCCAAAAGCATGGCCTGAATTTTAGAAGTGCTGTGCAATCACAACTCCATATGAAATCAATGGAAGCTATAAATGCTCAATATCATTGAAAATTAGGCTTCTGCCTTTTAACCCGCTCTTAATATTTTTATATAAATTTTACTGTTCTTTTCTTAGTTCTTACTGTTATTTTTACTCCATTGTATTTTATTTAATCTCTCATGACATTATTTCTGTTATTTGTCTCTCAATTCTTGATTTTATATTTATAAATATTATTTTAGATTCTCTTTCATACATTCCTTTACTCCCCATTATTTATTATTGTTATTTAGATAGTGGCAGTATTCCAAATGTGCTATAGGTTCTCCAAACATCTGAGGTCCTGTTTCTTGCCCTTAAGAATCTAGAGTGTAAAAAGACAAAGATAGACAAAAGTTGTGGAAAACAGACAAGACATACAAGTAAAGTGAGCAGAGTGATAATAAGGAGTATTTTACTTTATGTAACATAAATAACTCCATTTCCCCTATAATTCAGCCATTTTATCATCTTTTCACACAAGCCCCAGCTCATTTCCCATGCCCCATGCCCTTCCCCCTAATATTCCTTTTGGTATTGCGGCATCTGTGGCACTTTGCTGAATTTTTGCTCATGTGCAAACTTGAAAGGCCTATTTTTTTCTATGTTCTCAAGCTGTTCATACCAACCCCCAAACTAGTATTTCCTTGATGATATGACACTATTTAGCACACTAAATCTCAGCATTAAGATAAAAAGCTAACAGCTTTATTGAACATATTTGGCTTTACTATAGATCTACTTAAAATTATCTAAAACTTTTAGAGCCTGATTTTCAGGTTTGACTTGGCTCTTTTGTGCTGGTGGAATGGCATAAAGGGTCTTATGGATCCTCTGGCTACCTGGGGAATCTACAAATCTCTGCCAACCCACCCCTGCAGTTCCTGGCATATGGGGTAGATTCAGGAGAAAGAGGAGGTGGCATCATTGTCTCTCATTATTCCTGACTGTTGGAATGGTACCTTTTAGGATGTAGGTTAGAGAAACCGTAAGACTGCTCTAATTTATGAAAAGCACTGAACTGCCCCACCCCAGCCCCCGGCCAGCCTCCAAATCATGTTCCTGGTAAGGTGGCATAAAGTCTCCTGTGTCCCATCCTTAGGTCCTGTAGTGAGCACAACTAAAAAGATTCTACTGTTGAGATCCTAAAGTATTGTATTCCAGCATGTTTTGTTTTTGTTTTATTATTTTCAGCACCGCGTGCTACTGAAACCTGTTTAGTGAAAAATCAAGTGTATTCAGGGTTTGGATATTAACTTTCCTACAGCTTCTTCATAGATCAATACAGAAGGTGCAATCCTGATTCCTAGCCTCACCGAAATCAGTGGCAAAACTTCCATTGACTTCAACCAGGCCAAGAGCTCACTTAGAGTCCAAGCCTGTCTACGGTCCTCACTTTACACATCTAAGAATTTAGAAACGGTACATTAAAATATCGAGAAAGGAGTTTCCTTTCCAAGGAAAATCAGTGAAGTAGTTTTGAAGATGAATTTCTAATACTAATAAAGAAAATGTAATAGGCCATTGTATGCAACTGTTGTTAAACTGTGCCTTGTATCATGATCAATATAAAAGAAAATGATATTTTCTTGATTACTTGTTCAAGCAGGAAATGAGGTCTCTTACGTGAAAATTGAGATGTTTCCTAAGTAATTGGATAGCCTTTGTACATCTTCAATTTTTGATGTTGTTGAGTAGTTTATGGCATTTACTAAGATATTTTAGCATAATCATTTTTGATGGGATAAAATACCACTATTACAAGATGGAACATTTTCCTGACAGAAGAAACCATTTAACAAAATAGATTTTGAATTACAATTACTGGTCAGTGATACATATACTGTACAGTACAGCTGCAAGAAATATTTAAAATATCAGCCCAGAACTGACTATACAGATTATTCAAAAATGTGAATTGTAATGGTTTTCTTTCTTCTTTTAATCTGAAGAAGGCTCTGGCAGAAATGACTTAAGTGCTATAAAACATTTTTGTAAAGACATCTGCTTCAGAATTACAGAATTTTTAAAAAGTTCTAAATATGATTCTAAAACAGAACTGATTTAGCAGCATAGTTAATGAAATGGTAAACAAAAGTTAATGCAATATTGGTCTCTTTTGTGATGTGTTAGAAGAGAAAACTGAAAAATGTACTGTTCATCCGTCCTAGAAAGCATCTAAGCCAACATTTTCTAAAATGTCCACTAATTTTGGTTGCTTTAATTTTTGGTTGCTCAATCTGAGACACTTAGAGCTAGATTTTTAGAGGTGTTGAGCACCTTGCATAAATTTTTCAAAGCACCTAAATAATGAAGAGACAGATTTTCAAAGGTATTTATGTGCCAAAGGCAGCAGATAAGTACCTAGTTGGATTTTCAAAAGCATCTGAGCAGGTTAGGCACCTAACTCCATGAAAGTTAAACACCTGACCCATTTAGGTGCTTTTGAAAATCCCACTTAGGAGCTTTTGAATTTTTTACCCCACCTACTTTATTAACTATGTTTGGACCTGTGGATGCTCCACACTTCGGAGAATCAGGCTTTAGCCTTATCAGGTTTAGCACCCAAAAATAGTGAAGACTTGAAAATGTTGACCCTAACATCTGTATTTTATGGTGGTTAATTAAGTGCTAGATTGTGCCTTTAAGTACGGGCCTGTGTAAGGTGTGACATATAGCCACAAGATCCCAAGAAGAGCCCAGGCTTGGTGGGAGGGTCTCGGTATGAGGGGGTCAGGATGTCTGCGGGTTTTGGTGGATGGGGGAGCAGCTCCCTATACAAGAGTCCCTCCCCCAGCAGCTGAGAAGCAGTAGGTGTAGGAAGCATGTGTGTGTGTGTCATGTGTTTGCAGAGCTTCCTGCAGCTGGGGGAGGAATCTGGGGGTCTGATCCGGCCCTGGATGCCATACAGGGGAAGAGGAAGTCCCATTCTCCCCAGCACAGCTGGGACTAGCAGTTGAGCCCGGCATAGGGTAGAAGCCCAGTCCAGTCCCATACCCCATACTGATTTACCTCTCTGCCAGCTGCCCTGGACATCCAAAACATACTGATGGAGAGGATCGCATGACTGCTCTTGCGGCTTCCCTTTGCTTCCCTGTCAGAAAGTCATTTTTCTGCAGGGAAGCAATCTGTGGGGGACATAAATTCTTCACATGCTCAGTGGCTCAGAATTCCCCCCAAGAATACTTTCCCTCCTGCTCCTATCCCTGCCTCTCAACTCCTGACCTGAGTCCACATTCTGCTCCTATTTCCCCTCCCCTGGAATCCTATCCTGCACTTGTTCCTATTACACTGTCTCCCAAACTCTCCCCCTGCCCTCTATCTCTGCTCCTATCATCCCCTCTCGCCAGTTCCTGCTCCTGCCTCCTTCCATATGCTCTTTCTTCATCCTGCTTTCAAATCAGGCTGTTCCCTCCTTCTCTTCTATGCTACCTGGGATCCAGCAGGTGGGCAATGAACACAAAAGAGACAGTTTCTCTGTTCTCTTGGTTCTGGTGCACAGCATGGGAGGTGGTCCCAGCACCCAGGAAGAGCAATTACAGGGTCACAGAGTCAAAGTCACAGAATTTAGGGCCAGAAAGGCCATCTGATCATCTGAGCTCCTGCCTATCGCAAGTGACTAAACCAGCCACTCTCAACCCAAGCCAAAACTAGAATTAGACCATAGTATAACAGTCCTCAGGAGACTAAACTATTGTGTGCCACAGGCAAAGAACAGGAGGGACCAAAAGGCACGTTCAGCTGTCTGCAATGCTGAGAAAGAGCATGCTGTGTAGCCTGTAGGGATGGCACATACCAGTCTTGTTGCTGTGCTGAAGCTGTGAGGGAATGGAGAATGCTCAATGCAGGTGGAATCTTCGGAGAGTTTGGCTGCACTAACAAATCTCTAAGGTTTGATCCTGCTCCCACTGATGTCAGTGGCAAAATTCTCACTGACTCACAGGGGCAAAATCAAGACCCTACTGGGCATGTTGAAAGTACAATTTTCAGAATCTTGCACCTTGGCCAAATGTGGATGGGTTTTCATAGGGATCACAACAGGCATATCCCTGATACTAGGGTAACCTCCCTGCCAAATTTCAAGTTCCTTCTGTGACCATGCAGGCACAAAAGCTTCCCAGTGAAATGGCTGTACACATTTTTAGCATGGGAAAAACAGCATATTTTCCCCTAACATCATTCTGAGAAATGGTGGAACCATTTTTTCCAAAAGCATTCCAAAACAAAACAAAAAAAAAAAAGAAAGGCAAAAAATTCAGCCTGAGGCAGACACTCATCATAGAAAATTTCAGCCCAAATGGCTGAAGTTTTACAAACTGATAAGCAACAGAACACAGGGCATTATAATGGAAAGTATTAGGCAACTTTAACACTAGGAGCAGCTACCAACTCTCCCTATAATACTGCTTGAATTGATTGTTTCTTGATATTTGTACATCAAAACAACCAACAAGGTTCTCGGTTTGTGTTTGTTTGTTTG
The DNA here is from genome assembly GCA_007922305.1 of Dermatemys mawii. Lineage (NCBI taxonomy): Eukaryota > Metazoa > Chordata > Testudines > Dermatemydidae > Dermatemys > Dermatemys mawii. The sequence goes on from ML677332.1 coordinate 82,357,148, forward strand.
TTTTCACTGATGAGATGAGGCACATTTTTCTTTACATTGCTGTTCACATACCGGCCAATAAGTTATTGTCAGAAAAACATCTTCTTCAGGCAACATTGGGAACTTCTAAGCAGTGGTGCAAATAGAAATCACTTCTTGCCAATACTGCACTCATGGGAGGGACACAAGGGGGGGCATGTGATCTCCCCACATTACCCTCCATGTGACTCCTTCCTGCCCTGACCCTAGCCCAGGGCCCCATACTCGCCCCATTCCCTCCAACACCCCCCTTACCTGTCTAAAATTTTACAACTGCATCTGTTAAACAGATGCAGTTGTAAAATGATGCTTTGGGCCCCTGATGCTCCCTGTACTTCCAGGTGTCATTGAGGATCTAGCAGCACCCCAAATAGAAAACTTCTTAAATGAAAGAAGGATAGGAAGGACAATCACCCCACTTTCCCTTAACACACTATCAGTGCCTCCCTTATGTCCAAACTAAGCTTCTGCCAGCTTGCCTTTCTCGAAGTATTGCTCTATGCCAGGCACTAGGGAAGCAAAGATGCTGCACCATCTGGGTTTGATGGAAAAGAGGCATAGAACTGTGTGTGCCACGTGCATCTTGACAGAACTACAGCCCAAATTGTTTTATTATTTTCCTCAGCATGACATACAGGAGGGCCAATCAAAATCAGCCTGGCAGAACATGCATGAACTGTCTCTGGACAGATAAGCAATTGATCAAAACCACATTCTGTGATCTCTTGGGGCCAAATCCTGTTCCCATTGAAATCAAAAGGAGTTTTGCTATTCAGTTCAACTGGAACAGGTTTTGACATTTGGAGAGGAAAGACCAAACCACTCAAGCAAGGGCTATGCTGCTTATATCACAGGTATCAAAGGCTGCTGACTCATGAGAAAGTCAGCAGTCATCTGATCTTTGTCCATTGCAAGGGAGAAATCAGCAATCAATGAGGCTAGAACAGTCTGTACTCATAAATCCATCCATAATTCCAACTCATGAATCCATCTGCAAAGGATCAAGGAAATATTAAGGCTCCAGATTACCCTAAAGTCCTCAGTTCCCTGGGTAGAATGCTCCCATTAGTATATCTTCATAGTCCAGAGGCTGGAGCAGGAAAGAGGCAAAATGGAGATGTTTCCAGGCCAGGGCCTTTTAGCTTCTGCCAAGTGCCAAGTAAAGGGAAATCTGTTCTCACTATGAAAGATTGCGTTTGGAGTCACATGGGCAAGTTACACATCCATCACCCCCACCCATATTCTAATTAGAATGTTCACAAAAAGTCCATTAAGTGTAGACAGGGGTTTTCCAGGGTCCATTGTGAGCTAAGTGTTCCTTAATGGGCCATTGAACATGATTTGTACCTTCATGTACTGGCTAAATACCTTGTGGGCATTACACTGCTCTACAGCCAAAATGCTTCTGAAATAAATGTAGTCAAACTTTACTAATTCTGGGTCATTGAGGACGAAAATTATGCTTAAAATTGTTGATTGGCTCTAGTTTTCAAGATACGCTATTGGGTCAATATATACGACCCTTGACATGGGAACTATAAGTTAGTTATAAAGGGAAGGGATCTCAATTTAAACCAGAAATGACTAAAATACATCTTTGACTGGATCTATGAATAAATCTATGATTGGGTTTGGACGGTACTTGCTTTTTAGGCAAAACAATGAATGATGAAATCTGAAGCTGGTATTGCGTCATACATGATATGAATTGCATCATGTTCTTCCTAGAAGTCACGGATGATGCAATCATAACGAAGCTTACATCACTCTGCTGAACAAATTGCCCTATATCAGCTCTAGAAATCATACAGTGTCGTGCTCTCTTATTTGTCAGTGTTTGATTTTGCAAAGGGACACATTTCTGTTTAGCCAAAGTGAGCAGAGATGGCTCGTACTTGTGTGAACAGTGCAGATAACTTCTGCTGTGTTTGTGGTGAAGTGACTTTTGCATCACAAAAGCACAGTATAACCACTATGGTTAAGAAAGCCTATCACCTTTATTTTGGCTGCAAAACTGGAGATCAGGACAAGAGGTGGGCCCCACACATATGTTGCAACACTTGTGCAACAAATCTTTGCCAGTGGTTGAACAGGAAAAGGAAATCTATGCCTTTTGCAGTGCCAATGATTTGGAGAGAGCCAACAGATCATACCAGCAATTGTTACTTCTGCATGGTGCCTCCAGTTGGGAAAGGTGTGTCAAAGAAGAAAAAGTGGACTGTGCATTATCCAAACATTCCATCAGCTATACGCCTAATACCCCACGGAGAAGGACTGCCGGTTCCCGATGCACCAGAATCATTCTCACTTGAGTCAGACGAGGAAGAGGAAGAGGATGAAACTTCTGGTCCTGAACCATCAATGTCACAGGACCCACATTTTCTCCCATCCTCCTCTTCTGAACCACACCTCATAACACAAGCTGAACTGAATGACCTTGTCAGGGATTTGGAACTACCCAAGAGTAAGGCAGAGCTGTTGGGCTCCAGACTACAGCAGTGGAATCTTCTGGCAGGTGATGTTAGGGTTTCCATGTTCCATGACCATCAAAAGGATCTTGTCCCATTCTTCTTCATGGAAGGTGATCTTGTAGCCTGCAACAACATCGATGGTGTGATGGCAGACCTCAACATCGTTCACGATCCACATGAGTGGAGACTCTTCATTGAGTCATCGAAGACAAGTCTTAAAGCTGTTTTGCTGCATAATGGCAATGTTTTGCCATCAATTCCAGTTGGTCATGCAGTCCATATGAAGGAAAGCTATGACAACATGAAACAACTTTTGAGGTGCATAAACTATGACCAACATCAGTGGCAGCTTTGTGGCGATTTGAAGGTTGTTGCTCTCTTGCTTGGTCTGCAGACTGGATACACAAAGTACTGCTGTTTTCTCTGCAAATGGGGTAGTCGTGCAAGAGATTCCCACTACATCAAGAAAGATTGGCCACTCCGACAGTCATTGGAGCCTGGGAGGAAAAGTGTTCAGCATCCACCACTTGTTGAATCAAGGAAGATTTTGTTACCACCCTTACACATCAAGCTGGGTCTGATGAAGAACTTTGTCAAGGCCATTGACAAAACACAAGCAACTTTCAAGTATCTCCGTGGAAAATTTCCAAGGTTAAGTGAAGCTAAGATAAAGGAAGGTGTCTTTGTTGGTCCTCAGATTCGTGAACTTCTTCGAGATGATGCATTTGACCATGCACTGCGTGGCAAGGAAAAGATGGCATGGAAAGCCTTCCAGTCAGTGGCAATACATTTTCTCGGAAACAACAAGGCAGACAACTACAGGTTGTTGGTGGAAAACCTCCTCAAGGCATACAAAAGCCTTGGTTGCAACATGTCACTAAAGATACATTTTTTGCACTCTGATCTAGATTTTTTTCCAACGAACTGCAGAACAGTGAGCGACGAGCACGGTGAGCGATTTCACCAGGACATTGCAACAATGGAGAAACGCTATCAGGGCAAATGGAGCCCATCAATGCTTGCAGACTATTGCTGGACAGTGACAAGAGATGCTCCATTTAATGAATACAAGAGACAAGCCAAGAAGCGCAGAGTAGACACTGAATAGGACTAAACTATGTACATAATAGTTTTTTGCCTTTTGTTTCATAATACATTTTATTTATATAACCCTTTTGCTGATTTTTAAAGTGTTACATAAACAGGACAGGTGAAATATTATCATGTAAAGCAACCCTAAACACATGAAAAGACCTAGGTTTACAATTTATGATTAAAATTCTACTATCTACACAATATACATAGACATAAAATGTAAAAACTTAAATATCTTAGAAACAGTAGCCAATCAGTTGTTTCAATTGTCATATTTGAATTCAGCACATCAAAATACATAATAAATATCACATTTTATCTCTGAAGCAGACGACTTCTAAAAAATTGTAGACCAGTGTTACCACAGGAGCAAACATGTAGTAAACTTAGGGCTTGGTTACACTGGCACTTTATAGCGCTATAAAGCCCCCACGAGTGCTATAACCTCCTCCCCGTCCACACTGGCAAGGCACGTGGAGCGCTATAACCATGGAGTTATAGCGCTCCTGGTAATCCACCTCCGCATGGGGAATAAGGGCTGTAGCGCAGCTGCTGTAGCGCTACAGCAAGAATGTGGACACCCACTGCGCTACAAGTGATCTCTGGAGATGCCTGGAGCCATTTAAGGCAATTGACGTCTCTTCCCTTTGTTTTGAACTCGGCTGGAGGAATGCGGAAGTACCTCTTTAGAGTTTCTCTCTTAACTCGGCAGATAAGCAATGCAAATGTTTAAGGAGGGAGCCTGTGTGAAAACAAAGCCCTCTGTGAACGGAGGCTCGCTGACAGGCTTTCAGAAGAATGGAAAAAACACTGTCTGTGTCCCTCCACATACACACAACACATCCCCCCTCACCCCCCTCGTTTAAAAAGCACGTTGCACCCAGCTGAATGCTGGGATACCTGCCCTAATGCGCTGCTCTTAATGCCGCATTAAGTGCCCCAAATGTGGCCATGCTATATCGCTGGTGCGTCTGAGTGTGGACATACAATAGCGCTATACATATTACTGTATAAGGGGACCGCTATAACCAAAAGCGCTATAATCTTGTAAGTGTAACCATGCCCTTAGCTAATATTCATAACTTCAGATACCAACATGAATAAACAGGCATAGAAATAGGATAATCATAAGTACTAGTTATTTCACATACATGACTATTCCCAAAAGAGATTCTGAAAAATCACACCACGTACCTGAGACCATATGTGCCAGCACCGTGCCCCCCCGGGAGTTTTGTTATCTGTTATGTAACAACAGAGATGGAGCCAGTGACATGACTCTGTTTAGCCTGAAAGAGCAAGGTTAATTTTTAGCTGTTCAGGTGTGACTGCACCTTTAGTCAGCGAGGGCATACTGGCTGCACACATTCAGGTCAATGGGCTTCAGAGTTCCTTTGCAGTTAACTTTTTATGTTCATAAACCTGGTATGTGCTGAGGTGATTTAAAGCATAACAGGTTTTTAGGTTTGCAAATCTGTGAACATCTGCCTCTTTGAGCTTTTATTATTATTACTTATTTATTTTGCTGGTCATAATGTGGGAGGGTATCCTCTCCGTCCTCTGCTCATGAAGTTTTGTATATGTCTTGTAGCACTCTTCTGAATACCAGTTGGAAGGAATTTTTTTTTCAGTGAGTGTGGACTGATTCTTTTCTCTTAGAAGGCATGCAGTGTTTTCAGGTACACAGTGATTAACACAGGAAACAATTGGGGCTGTTAAACTTTCTTCAAATGCCATAGAAAATTCAGTTCAGTTATATTTTCCAGTACAGTGATGAAATGGGTGTTTGTATATACAAACATCAACATGCTTAACTACTCACTTTCCCTCCAAATATGTAGTATTTCAGTCTGTTTCTTGTATCTTCTGAAACTAATGACTTTTCAGATTTATAATAATAAGATAAAATAATACATATTACACTCATGCCTAGGAACCAACTAGGAAGAAGGCTCCATTGGGCAAGATACTGTACAAGCACAGAGTAGTAGTAAGTCCCTGGCCTGAAGAGCTTCCAAACCAATAAACTAGACAGACACAGGATAAGGGAAATGGCTATAACATACAAGCAAACTGAACAGTGTGATCGTACATGGTAGCAAATGTCGAGTTAGTGCCACAATTTTTTGGGGAGGGGTGGTGATTGAGTTAGGCAGGAATAAATTAACCAGAAAGACAAAGAACAGGGGAGGGTTGGGTAGGACACAGTAGGTGAGAAGAGGCAGGCAAGCAAGGAAGAGAGGATGAGGAGGGACAGATATAGAATGACTCTGAGGCTATGTCTAACTACACAACATTGTAAGCCTACCGTTAGTGGGACTTGAGTCAGCTGACCCGTGTCAGGGAATGTTGGGCTTGAGGTTAAGGATTTTCTGACCCATACTTGAATTTAGGGCTTTGGCATCCATACTGCAGTGCACAGATCCATAAGGAGCACGTGAGTACAAAAAAGGTATACTTAGCTCCTTCGATGGCTGTCTCAGTAGATTTAAGATTAGCACCTGTGTTAGTCTGTATGCGTAAATAAGACAAGGAAGTCTTTGTAGCACCTTAGAGACTAATCAGTTTATTTCAGCATAAGCTTTCATGGGCTATAGCCCACTTCATCGGATGCATAGAATGGAACAGAAGTAAGATGTATTTATACACACAGAAAGCAAAAAAAAGGTTGTACATTAGCATACCAATTCTAAGAGGCTGTTTAATTTGGATGGGCCATTATCAGCAGGAGAAAAAAGTACCTTTTGAAATGGATTTCTGTGTCTGACAGGAGATAACAACTATTGAAGGTAAATTAACTAGGGAAATGCAATCAATTAGTGTAATGAGAGAACCATTCGGAAGTCCTATTTAGCCCTGGGTTTATTGTATCCAATTTGAAAATGAATTCCAGTTTCAAAACAGACTCCAACGAGAAACTGAGGAACTGGAATTCATTTTCAAATTGGATACAATAAACCAAGGACTAAATAGAACTTGCGAATGGTTTGGTCATTACACTAATTGATTGCATTTCCTTAGTTAATTTACCTTCAATAGTTGTTATCTCCTGTCAGACACAGAAATCCATTTCAAAAGGTGCTTTTTTCTCCTGCTGATAATGGCCCATCCAAATTAAACAGCCTCTTAGAATTGGTATGCTAATGTACAACCTTTTTTTTGCTTTCTGTGTGTATAAATACATCTCACTTCTGTTCCATTCTATGCATCTGATGAAGTGGGCTATAGCCCACGAAAGCTTATGCTGAAATAAACTGGTTAGTCTCTAAGGTGCTATAAAGTCTTCCTCGTCTTATTGTCTCAGTAGAATGAATGCAGTTTGAGAAGCCTTTATTCCAAACTACCTTCGAATCTGAGAACTGGCCTCTACATCTTAGGCTGAGATACATTGGCAGGAAAATGCCCATTTGCATCTGTTCCGAGGATAATTAGGGCTGACAAACTATTAAAATGAAACTTTGCAATTCTTAATTTTTAAAATGGGATGTTCAATGAAGGTGGATTTTTTTGGTTGGTTTTTTATTTATTTTTTTCTGTTTATTTTGAAGTTTGACAAATAATGTAGGTTTCAGAGAAAAACCACACACACGCATCCAAGCATGGCTGCTGTGCAGCAAAGTGCAGCCCCAGTTGTGGGGTGCACTGTGCTTCAGCACTCTTTGGGGATCCCTTATCCTTTTCCTTGCCACAGCCCAGGGAAAACTTTTGGACCTGGCTCTCACTTGCTGCCCTGACAGTGCATGCAGTCTCGGTGCCCTTGCACACGCAGCCACAGGTCGGGGGAGGGGGGATGCCCGCGTGAGCAAGGGGCAGAGAGCAGAGCATGGACCCAGTGGCTGCCCTGAAGGGAGATCAGGGCTTCTGGCTCATCACAACCAGGGGAGGGATGACCCCCAATATCCTGGCAGCCAGGAGCCACATCCTGCCTGTCAGCTTTACTTCCTGCTCCAGGCAAGCTCCATGAAGCAGCAAGATGGAGCCGGAGCAGGTGTTGCTGCCTCCAGAGATTAGCAGAGATACACTCTCAGCTAGACAGTAATGGCACTTCTGGCCACTGCGCTGTCTGCCTGCCACTGGGAATTCTGGGATACATCCAGAGGACTTCCAGGACTTGAGTCAAGCCGGGGCTGCATGCATACAGGAAAGGAATAGGGCTTCTTGAACTCTAGGTCCCAGCTTAAGAGGTCTGAGCCCTAGGTTAGCACAATTGGTGTGTGAATACGATGGGGGGTTAGCCTTGAGACTGGGCTTACATTGCTGTGTAGACATACCCTGAATGAAGAGACTGCGGAAGAGGGTTTGCGAGGGTCTTGAAGCAAATAGCCAATCAGCAAAGGAGAGAGACTGTCCAGCCAAAACTTTATTAGAAAATACTCTGAAGACAACATCAGTGTCTGAGGTTCCCTGGTTAAGCTGCTTCTGCAGCTGCTCCTCTAGCTCCAATTTCTTTTAAAATATATCAGGAACAAAAATAATCCTGCCAACAGCATTGGTTCTGAGTGCAGCCACCAACTCTTGCCGGTGGCCACTCTGAAAATTTTTCCTAAAATATTTCAACCTAGCTACTGCCTCTCTGGGAGGTGGATTTCCTAAACCAGTGGTTCTCAAACTTTTGTACTGGTGACCGCTTTCACACAGCAAGCCTCTGAGTCCGACCTCCTGCCCCTTATAAATTAATAACACGTCTTAATATATTTAACACCATTATAAATGCTGGAGGGAAAGCAGAGTTTAGGGTGGAGGCTGACAGCTCGTGGTCCCCACCATGTAATAACCTCACAACCCCCTGAGGGGTCCTGACCCCCAGTTTGAGAACCCCTGTGTTACACCAACAGGAAAATCCTTCCTGTCGGTGTAGGTAGAATCTACACTGAAGCATTACAGCAGCATAGCAGCAGTGGCACAGCTGTGCTGCTGTAGAGTTTTACATGCAAGTAGACACACCCTATGAGAAAGGGAAAAACAACCACCCTACAAACCTTATCAAAAGGGAAGGGTTTGAAGAGAAGGCTATCCAGAAACTGAGGGCTAGCATCTAAAGCAGGGTGCTGTCCATGAAATACTGGATCCTCTTTAGGACAGAGGGCATGCTGGGAAATTGCTCAGAATAGCTGATCCTAGAAAAGAGAATTTAGCTAATATAAAAGTGAAAAGCCTGAAATTACATCTTTACGTTTATTTTCTGTGTAGCTTGTACATGTTTGCTTTTGCTTACCATTTTATCTTTGAATCTATTATTTGTCTATTAAATAAACTTTTTCTTTATTTTTACCCCAAGCAGGGCTCTGTTGTGCAAACTGTGTGGCGAGTGTGTGCAGAAGTGAACTTATAATTGGGGGCAGGTTTCACCCTTCCAGGGGTGATGAACCAGAGGGGAAAAGTCCAAGTGTCTGGTAGTTAAGTACTCAGGGAGACAGATTTGGGAGGGACTGGAAGGGGCTACTGAGGTCAGAAATTAGAGTTAAGACCTTTATCTTGTAGGCCAACTACAGATATCTGAGCTCTGAGCCATAGCAACACAGCATTAAGGCACACACAGTTACAAGCCAGGTGGTGACTCAGAACCCTTTACTGGTCTGGCTAATCTCCAAATGTCATAGTAGCAGGATGGTTCACACTCCAAACACTTGCAATATCTTAATAGATTCAAAAGTAAGGGAGAAGTACAAGCTTACTGTTTATTATTTTCTTCTGCATATTTTTGGGGGGGCTAAGAGCAAATAGAACAAAGACAGGCGGAAATGAGCAAGCTAGAATCACAGAATTGTAGGACAGTGTGATGGGGCAGCTGCCCCACACAGGTAGATGGAGGGTTAAAACAGCCATCAGGGAGGCTGTGCAAAACCCAGCCAATGGGAGGAGGGCTTGTAGAGAGCCAATCAGGAGAAGCTTTGTTGGAGCAGCCAGTCAGGGCCAGGGAGAGCCATATAAGAAGAGCTGCTCAACTAAGCAGAGTCTGCCTCTCCATGGAGTGCAAGGGAGAAAGTCTTTTCTGCCTTAGAGGAGTACCTTAGATAGACCCATGCTGGGCACAGTCAGGGGAGAATAGGAAGCTCCAGTGTGAGGACTGCCAGACTGGGGCCCCTGATACAAAGGGCCAGGAAGGTGCTAGGGCTATGGGGAAGTGGCCCAGGGAAATAGGCGGTGAGAGTTGGAGGAGCAGCAGCATATGGCCACTGGCTATAGGGTCCCTGGGTCAGGACCCAGGGTAGAGACGATGCCGCGAGGGAGGGAGTGATGCTGGTCTTAGAGGTGGAGCAGACGTGATGACGGTAAGACACCACTAGAGGAAGGTGCACTGGCAACCAAGAGCTAATTCCTAGCACAGCCAGCAGGAGGCGCCAATGTGGTGAGTCCTGCCCCGTCACAGACTGGAAGGACCTTGAGAGGTCATCTAGTCCAGTCCCCTGAACTCATGGCAGGACTAAGTATTTTCTAGGGCTTCTCACAAAGAAATTTTTGGTGGCCTCAGAGTGCGGCCACCAACTCTTGCTGGTGACCACTCTGAAAATGTTTCCTAAAATACTTTAAGTTTAGGAAAAACAAATAAATATGCACATGTGTCCAAATCATTGTAATGTATTTATATAGGTATTTTCTGCAGACTCAATAATAAAAATAATGTACAGTTGTCTCTATTCTTTACTGGACCTAAACAGAATAGAAACACAAATAAGTTGCTTTGCATGTTTTGCTTTTTTTGTTTGATTTTTTTTTTAGAATTGCTAGCTAGTATATCTGCTACTGTGAAAAGTGATATTTACATATTTGCTTCAACCTGCACAGCCTATGCCAAACAGTAGGATGTAAACACATCTTTGGCTTTAGAGGCAGGGGATGAGAAAAAAATTCTAGTAAAATTATGTAAATGCAGTCTAATCCCCGTGTTGTGATCCAGAACAGCATTTTGTTTTTTTAAAATTTGTTCTGATTTCTGTTCTGATGTCAATGTATTCATTCAGGTTCATTTTCCTGCACAAGGATATTTGAAGTTATTAAGATATCTGTTCTGCTGTAAGGACATACCAATATCTTTTGATTTGATTTTGATGCATAACTTTATCCTTTCTTATAACAGAATAATTAAAATCCAACATTATACTCAACTTTGCTAAATTACACACTTTCCCTGCAATAGTCTATCTGAGGACAAACACTAACTGTTGCATTTCATTAGTACCCTTCATATATTTATTTTTAATATCTGTATTAAAGATGGTGTAAACTTGAATGAACGCATTAGAAAATACTAGGCAAGTCACAACTCCTACTTAATTGTTATGTTTTTGTCCTGGAACATCAGTTGGAAATAGGCCAGGAAGAGAAAAATTCTCCATAGAAGGAAGTAAAGGCTGTATTTGGGTTACAGTCAGGGAGAAAAAGCACCCATCCACCCACAGCTAGGGTTACAATATTTCAGATTCCCAAAAAGAGGACATTGCTGGGAGTGGGGAGGGTGAAGGGAAGAAGGGTGCAGTTTTACTGTACAGTTTCTTTCTACTTTGAATATCTAACATTTAGAGTAATGGCCTCAAAATACATTTAAATGATTTTGGCATGCAGTCAGTCCTTTCCAACTGTGCTTTTTCCTGTTTTGCTCTACAGAGAAATATGCATGGGCACATCTTTCTCATGAGTGGGTGATTGCTCATCAAATAGCCATGAAAGGATTTGCAAGGTGTATATCTGAAATTGTATTGTACAAGCAGGATCCCTTTCAGCAACTCAACAGTCAAGCTGTTCCTTTCCTTTGTCCACTGGCTTTGCCTTAGGGCTTGGTTACACTTACAGCTTTATAGCAGTTTTGGTTATACCTGCCTTCAGATACAGCTCCAGGGATAGCGCTCCAGCATGTCCACACTCACAGCCACAATTGCACTGGCGTGGCCACATTTGCGGCACTTGCAGCGGCATGGGGAATGGTGCATTATGGGCAGCTATCCCTGCATTCAGCTGGGTGCAATGTGCTTTTCAAATGAGGGGGGTGAGGGGGAGTGTGTTGTATGTATGCAGAGGGAGAGAGCGAGTGGATTTTTGGCGTGCTGAGAGTGTGTCAGCAAAGTGTTTTGAAATGCGAAGCCTGCTACTCTTCTCCTTCACGCTCGCTCAAAATGTAAACATTTGCATTGCTGATTTGCCGAATTGCAGCTAAGCTCTGAAAACGTGCTTCTGCATTCCTCCAGCCGAGTTCAAAACAAAAGAAAGAGAGGCTTAATTGCCTTAAATAGCTTAGGGGTGGTTCCAGAGATCACTCAAACAAAATATATTGTTACTATCTGTTTATGCTGGAGCTAAAACAGAGCACCCAATATGCTATAGTTGTTAATCCTCAGGCAAGGAGCATTACGAGGACCGGTATAACTGTGGATTTATAGGGCTCTACGTGCCTTGCCAGTCTGGACGGGTAGTGAGTTATAGCACTCCTGGCAGCTTTATAGCGCTATAAAGTGCCAGTGTAATCAAGCCCTTAGTGAAAAAAACCTCACTTCACATTTGCATTGTGAAAGGGAACAGCAAAAAAGAACTGTCTTTAACAGTTCTGAGTGACATTCAATGTTTTTGGACTTTCAAAATATTTGGTCTATCTTTGGTGTGCTACCAAATTATTGAACTCTCCATCACTGTTGCAACCTTCCACAAATTTCTTGAGATTGCAGAACTGATTAAAGCACTTAATGCCCCAATTTGCACCCTGTTCTCTGTCAGGTATTTCACACAAAATTCCATATCATTCCAGTTTGGTGTCTCATTCAGGGCAATCCACATGGACCAAGAGGAGTCTTCCAGGGGTGCCTTCCACATCTCCAAATATTCTCAGCATGTGCTATACAGACATTCTGTTTTAGCACAGAATATGTTATACTCTTGATCAAGTCCCTCCTTATGCTTTTTGTGCCAGTAGTCCCTTAACTTTCAGCGACACAAAGTTCTGGGTTTTGCATTCAAGAAGGACAGTGTGCACTGATTCAAGCTTTTCACCACTTCTACCACAGTGTTGTTTTCCGTTTCTGTTTTTTGAATGTGTAACTGGAATATACTCACGAGTGAGTGCATGTGCCAGAGGTAAATCTCACTGAACTCATCTTTGAAAAAATTCTTAATCAGAGTGGGTGGTCTGTCTTGTAACAGGAAGAATGACTTGAAGGCCAGAAATATCTGAAGCACCTTGGCATTATGTTCAGTGATAAGTCACTTCACTTCCAACTCAGAGGGGAAGGCTGAGCAGTGTGTTCTGAGGACCTATTACAAGGACCCCACGCTGCAGCTGGGCTGCACACTGGGTACTTGCTCCACTCCGTGTTTCCTGGCTGGCTGACACCAGTCAGAGCAGCACAGATTGCCACATGTGCTTTGCAAATGTCTCCCAGTGTCTAGCCAGTTCAGTGACTGGCAAACATTTGCTGGTTCTACCCCAGACAGCTGCTCACCCCCAGGGGCATTCCGATCAACTGCTGCCAGGTCCCCAGCAAACCCTCTCTTGGTTTGAAGGATGTGGGCAGAGAGTGAACCCAAAGCACGGTGCCATCTTTTCTTCCACAGCACAGGGAGAGCAGACTGTCCAGCTGCCCAGCTCTGAAGGCAGTGCAGAAGTAAGGGTGGCAATACCATACCATGCCACCCTTAACTTTCTACACTGCTACTGGCAGGTGCTGCTTTCAGATCTGGCTGCAGGGCAGCTGTGGCTCCAGATGTAAGCCCCCTAAGTGGCCTGGCTATAACTCCAGCTGTAAGCTCCCTGGGTGGCCTGGCTGCAGCTCCAGCTGCATGGTGGCGGAAGAGGAGGATGAAATCCTGCACATTTTTTGATATTTCAAAAATCCATCTGAATGGAGATTGGTGGACCGAAAAAAGAAATCATGACCAGCAAAGCCTACCCATACTCCCTTCTGACAGCACTGTGCTGTGGGTCTGGCTGAGGCCCCAGGGGCATTTTAAATCTGCAACCAGCCATCCTCACAAGATGAGGAGGCACATATCACCAATTTCTTAAACTTTTCTGAACCTGGAGTTCTCCCTGGCATTCATGCTGCTCTCAACTCTCCTCCTTCAATTCCCTAACCCTCCATGTTCTTTCTCACTCTCTCTCTATCTCTATAAACTCTCCCTTCTCCATCTTATGTCTCTCACCCTCTGCGTGATGTTTCCTGCAGCTCAGCTCCCTTTCTCCCTCTGTGCTGCTAGCAGCAGCAGAGTAAAGCGATTAGAATTGGGATCTGTGAAGTAAGCACCTGCCCCACCACAGACAAGAGCCACCAACCTCAAGAGTTCAGTTAGTTTTACTGTACGGCCACCGTCACATGAGGCAGAGTGGAGGGTCAGGGAAACACAAAGCAGCAGAGATGAAAAGGAGAAGGGGGTGGGGAGAGAAAACAGGAGTTGGGAAGCAATATCTGGCAAAGAGTTTGTGTATGTGGTGGTACTTGATTCATTCAGTGAAGCACCTGACCAGACACTGAGAGCTGCCATTGTTAGCAATTAAAGTTAACAGGTAGTCTGAAGCACAGGGAAGGGCAATTGCCTTCCCCCAGTGATGCCCCTGCCTCCACCCTTTATGCAGCAGTCTTGTTTAAGATCCTTCCGCAGATGGTCCTACCGGCTTGGCTCTGATTTGTGATCATGTTTAAGATGGGTATTCTGGACAAACTTGCAGGTAAAATGCAATTTCACATGGACAGTGAAGACAGTAAGTTAATAAAAGTGCAAGAGTTCTCTTTTGTAACTCAACTTCTTACCAATTACAGTAGTGAAAGAAGTTGTTTCTCTTTATAGTCCAAACATTTTTAAAAACAGACCACTTAAAGGCCAAGTTGTTCTAAGTGTTTGTATTGATCAAAGAACAAAACCCGACTGCTTCAATTGTTATAGATACTTTGAAAATCATTCAGGCACTTCAGGCAGCTTTGTAACTCACTTCTCTTTCTTCTTGTTCTCACAATAGAAGTATTATCTGCATCTTGACCTTTCCATCTCTAGTCTGAATATGTTTGGAACACCTTCTTGCTCAGTGGAGCAGTTTTACTTAAGTACATTAGTTGTACAGTAAAAAATAGACCTATTTGTCACCTTAAATTGAATACAATCATTGACATTTATACAAATGCTATTGATGAAGACAGAAATTTAGTTGGTAGCACCTATTCCCACACCAAATTACTCTATCCATTACTAGCGCAAGTAGGCAGTGACTTCATACCTCCGCTCTCTGTTCCTTTCCCCACAACCTCCCTTCTCCAGATACTTATGAAAAACATAATTAAAAAGTTAGAACATTTTTGTAGCTCTCTAAAGAATACTTAATTATAGAAATTAATAAAACGTCTTCCATGGCTCCTACAAATGAAAATATTCAAGGTCTATTTGAGTAGTGAGCATGGAAGGACATATTTTGCAACAACCATAAAACTATCTTGTATATCCCCACTCAATGATTCACTTGTTCAGACTTCAGGGCTCTGCATTTAAACAGTATTGACCATTGCCAAGTATTTTCAATAGAAAGTAGTGTGCTTTGGTGCCATAATTTTTAGAAAATGTTTAGCAACGGTGGCATCAGGCCCATCTTTGACATCAAGATTTTCAGGTTTTTCATTTCCTAGATGATTGGCTCTTGGAGGTACATTTTTACCAAGCAGTTACTCTGGCCCTAGGCCAATGGTTTTCAAACTGTGGATCGTGACATGGAATGGAAGGCACTGGGTCACAGTGGCTCTGATCAGTAGAGCCAACCGGGCCGTTAAAAGTCCTGTCAGCGATGCTGCCCAGCTAAGGCAGGCTAGTTCCTACCTGTTCCAACATCACACTGCACCCTGGAAGCAGCTAGTAGCAGGTCCGGCTCCCAGGCTGGGGGGTCACGGAGTTCCGTGCACTGCCTCCGCCCCGAGCACCAACTCTGCACTCCAGCCAATGGGAGCTAGGACGGCGGTGCCTGCAGGTGAGAGCCGCTCGGAGCTGCTTGCATGCCTCGACCTAGGAACTGGACCTGCTGCTGGCTGCTTCCGGGGCGCAGCATGATCCGTGGTGCCAGTATGGGCGGGAAGCCTGCCTTTGCACCCCAGCTGCACTGCTGACTGGGAGCTGCCAGAGATAAACCCATGCTCCAACGCCACACCCCAATTCCCTGCCCCAGTGCTAAGCCCTCCCAAACCCAGAGCCCGCTCCCGCACCGCAGACCCCTCATCCCCAGCCCAGAGCCTGCACCCCCCAGCCCAGAGCCCTGATCCCCCTCCCACACCACATGCCCAGTGTCCCCTCCCACACCCTGAACCCCTTATTCCCAGCCCCCCTGCAGCCCTCACTCCTGCATCCCAACCCTCTGCACCAGCCCTGAGCCCCTCCCACACCCAAGCCCCTCTGTCCCAGCTCCGTTGGGTCGCGGGCATCGACAATTTTCTTCAGATGGGTCGCCAGAAAAAAAGTTTGAAAACCAATGCTCTAGGGCACCTGTTATCTCATTGGGGCTCTGGATTTAAGCATTGTAGTAGGAAGAGGGCCTGAAAAATAAGCCCTTGTATCAGAGGCCTGGTATGAGGCATGAGGCCTGGGCTAAGTAGAAGCCAAAGCAAATATAAAGCAAATATAAATTGCTCTGCTAATATAAAGCAAAGTCAGGCTGTGAACAAAAGACAGGCCCTGCTCACAGAACCTGGCAAGAACAGGGCTTGTCCTGCAAAACACACCTTCCTAAGTAGTGATAGGCACAAGAACATACTGGCAAACACATTTCAGAAGGATGGTACCAGAACACCTCAATACCAACACTTTTTCCAAAGATGACAGAAGACACTGACCCATCTTAAATGTAAGGTCAAGATGACAGTGTGATGGATAGAAATGTTTTGATCAAACCAACATGTACAAGGTATGGGTGGCACCTAGGTAGGTCAGAGGGTGGTACCTAAACACGTCAGATGCGGCAACACATGACTTGTTTATATCGGTGTATTAAAGAGGTATCTCAGAGAGAGTGTCTTTGGCTGGCCTAGGGAACAAAGGAAAGTCCCGCCATTAACTGAGCTAGTCCATTGCAACAGGCATACATGTGTTAGTGTACCTATAACCACTGAGCCAGGACATTAGGACTGTGCTTTGTTGACAATAAACCTGACCAAGTGCCTTCACTATGAACCAAGTCTGTGGTTATTGGGTAGTTCGATCGAGGTCTGCTGTGCCAACTATCTGTGCAGAACTGGGACAGCACACAGAAAACACACACATGCAGCCAAATATCTAACAGCAAGCATAAATGAAATTATATTTGTTTTCCCACTTAGTCAGGATTTAACTTTTATCGGGACTATCCTGGGTTCCTGGATGGGATTTACCTTTCTACTTCAGCACCATATTTTGGAGTTGCAGAAAATGGTCCATGAAGTAAGAAATCAGCTGTCTGCTCTGGCTCAAGTATACTGTCATAATGTCTTTGCAAACTTAGGTAGGAGGAATCTTCAATTTATTTAAATTCTCAGGATCACCCTGGACTTCACAGTCTCAGTATGACGATGTATAATCCAGACTCAGTAAAATACTGAATTGGTGGTTCCTCCTCCAGAATATTTTCAAGGGAAAATGTTTCTTTCAGCCTTCACCAATTCCTATGATAGGTGCAGTTACATTCAATTTAGATCAGGAAGTACTCTAACATCTTCTTGGGTATCTAGTCTGTGGAAGTCAAAAAAGGCCATGTAAGGCCTTTTCTTGTAGCCATATTAAGAGAACAGCAGCCATGAGGAAGTCACATCCTCACATTCCATCTAAATTACGTTTAAACAATGCAATATCAGGCTGTTAAGAAGAAGATCCTGTCCTAATATCACCCACTATCACCAGATCTTAAAATGTTTAAAGAAAACTTAGTTTGATAGCATTCTGTCTGGCAAGAAATCACTTCTCAATAACTGTGGCTGTGAAATTCTCAATTCTTTATTGTTTTGTCCTGGTCCCCATTTCTCTATTTTTTGTCTGTATAATCTCTGTCTGGTTTTTTGATTATTTCTGTCTGTTACCTAATTAATTTTGCTAGGTGTAAATTAATTAAGGTGATGGGGTACGATTGGTTAGAGAATTTTGTTACAATATGTTAGGATTGGTTAGTAATATGCTAGTAAAATGATTGGTAAAGGAATAGCTAAGCAAGACTCAAGTTTCACTATATAAACTGGGGTCCAAAAGGAAGTTTTTTGGGAACCAACTCCAGGACACAGCACCAGGATTAGAGCTGCTAGTCCTCAACATGCTATCAATGACACTGTGCAGAAGCTGAAATCCCCCCAGATGATCTGATCCTGACTATCCACCAAGAAAAGTTCATCTATCTTATTGGGAGTGGTGAGCATTCTATGTGTAGCACGTGCATTGTTTTGGTGATTGTTAATAAATGGTGATTAAGTAGGATATTACTGTGTAAGGCTCTTTAACTGGTAAAAGACCCTGTAAACCTGCAAAAGATTAAGCCCGGAGTCCACAGAGAATGGGTGTTTGCTCTGAGTCCACAGAGAATGGGCATTTGCATGGAGGAGAAGAGCCTGGAGGAGTAGAGCCCAGAGCCCACAGAGAGGTAAAGTTAGGTGCCTTTCACCTGGAGCCCTAGGAACTGGGAAAGGGTGGGGATGCCTTCAGGTTATACCTTTAACCCTAGGAACTAGGTAGAGGTGGGATGTTCTAGAGCGTGCAAGTGAGAGAGAAATTTTGTGCAGGTAACAGTCAGTATAAGATGGTGGGAAAACTTAGCAGGAAAAACAAACATACATGGTCAGCAAGTGGTTTTTCTTAGTGTGGCTCTCAACTGAAAAGTGACTTTGTAAAAATGGCATTGTGGGGTTGCCTATTTATTAGCTGACAATTTCCAGGTTAAACATAAAAAATATCTTTTATTTATCTGCTAGCCCTGCAGCTCACTTTTGGGTCTGAAAATCAATCTACATTCTTTCCATCTCATGCATGATCATCCTTTGTCTTCAGTTTAAGCCCTCAGTTACATCCATTCACCTATAGTGAGGGACAGAATCTCTGTGTACCCTTCCTAATAATCAGTTTCCTATATTTATAAAACTACAATCTGGAAGTCAATTAATTATTTTATGATGCATTGTCATCTCCTAGACTTTGTCTTGATATCTTTTTTGGGAGAGCAAGGATTCAGTATGTTTAAGTGAGATTATTCCCTGCAGTTGTCTATTGATAGGTGATGGCCTTTAAGTGGAGAACTGCAGAAACAATTTCATAATGGAGAATGGAAGAGTACTTACCATTAACTAGAGTTCTCAAAATATATTGCTTTTGCAGATCCACACTGATTCCTTCCTCCTCCCTTCTTTTGAGTTTCTTTTACTGTAATTCTTTAGAAGAGTAGGTGAGGAACTGAGAAGCATTAGATAGGGGTCCCTTTTTTTAAAGTGAGGACATAATGTCAGGGCAGTGCATCTGTACCCCCAGCAGCCCCTGTTCTGAATGGTTTGGGATTGCTTCCATTGTGGCCTCATTTACATTAATGTATAATATAGTCCCCTTTGTATACAAGGGGAACATAGAGTCCCATGTTACATCTCATCTCAGATTATTTTCATCTCATTTTCTCAGTGTTCCTGGAGAGGTGGTAAATGTTGAGTTCAGCAGCTGTAAATGCTGTAACATGGATTCAAATTATGCCTTTCCATGCACTTACAACTTCTATTTTAAATCTTAACTACAAGGAAAATATATTCACTTCAAGACATTCTCCTAATTTATATTTTAAAAAATCTTTATAGCAGAGGCCTTAAGTTTCTGGTTGCTTATTTGGTGTGCCTTTATTGCAGCCAGTTATCTGGTACAATACAGTAAGTCCTAATGCAAACTGAAGTCATATGGATTCAAGGTTTTTAGTTACTATCCCCAGAATTATAGGAATTATAATTAGAGATTACAAATGATGATCTTTTAAAATGCTCCTTAGATCTATATATTTTTGTAAAAGGCACTACGCCATTTCCTATCCGGTGCTCATTGCTAAATATGAAGACGTGGTTGGATTCCAGCAAGTTTCTTTGGCAGCAATCTGAAACAGTACCAGCTGCCCCCCGGGGGCCAGATTCACGCCTGTGGCTTCCCCCAGGATGCCACAGAGGGAGGTAGGGCAGCTTCAGGGACAGCTGGAGGGGGCTCATCACCGCACCAGACCTGAGCTTAGTCCTTGGGGTGAGGGTGGGGGTCTTGGTGGGGCGGTTTCCGAGCCTAGCAGTGGGCGGAAAGACCCTGCTCCTGAGGCTGGCTGCTGCGGAGGGGAAGCGCTCCTCTACCGCCAGGGGGCTCTACCTCCAAGGGCTAGCACTGTGGTGACAATCACCCCGCCCCTAAATGTGTCCCTGTCTCTCATTGGCCAATCCACTTTCTCCCTGGGGCCAATCAGATAAGAGCTCCGCCTCCACCAGCCCGCTTTGGAATTTGAATAATCTCGGCTGCTGGTTAGGACCCTTAGGGGGCACGCGACCGAGAGGCCTGCCAGGAGCAAATGAGGCGCGCGACGCTGGGGAGGGAGGTGGCGGCGGTTGCTGTCGTCCCCTCTCTCCCCCCCTCCCGGGGGAGCCGGCCAGGAGAAAGGGAGGGTGGCGCTGAGAGGAGGCTCCGCTCTGTGCAGGGTCCGCCGCGCGTCGGGGACGGGACCCCGACCCGCTCCTCAGACACCGCTATGGGGCAGTAGAAACTCCCCTTCTCCAGCAGACTCTGTGCCCGCCGAGGGGTGGGGGGAGAGCTAGCGCGAGCCCCCTCCCTCGCTCCGCCTCTCAGAAAGCCGGGCTGGGGGAACCCGCTAGAGTCCCCTTCGGAAAGCCGTAGGGGAAGCCGGTGAGCCCCCCCCTGTTCCCTCAGGAAGGCTGGAGCTCTGCTAGCCTATCGGAGAGCCGGGGTTGACGGGGACGGCCGCTGAGGCGTCCCCGCCCTCAGCTCCTCGGAGAGCCGGAGGGGAAGCTGGTGAGCCCCTCTCCGCCAGCCCCTTGGAGAGCCCAGGGCGGGAAAGGGAAAGCCGGTGTATCCCGCCTTCAGCGAGTCCGGGGGTAGGGGGAAGCCAGTGGACGCCTCCCACCCCATCAGGTCCTCGGAGAGCCGGGGCCGAGTGAAGCCGGTGCGACCCCAGCCCCTTGGAGAGTCTGCGCCCTTCAAACTCCCGAAAGCCCAGGGCCCCCTGAGTCCTTCGGTGAGCCTGTTGGAGGGGCAGGGAAACCGCTGAGGGCCCCCCACAGCCACTTGGAAAACGGCGGGAGCGTTATGTGCCCTCTTCAGAAATCAGGGAGGGGTTCAGGGCTTAGAGCAGGGGGGGCACACTCTTTGAGAGCCACATCAAGGTTACAAAATTGTATGGAGGGCCAGGTAGGGAAGGCTGTGCCTCCCCAAACAGCCTGGCTTCACTTCCTATCCAACCCCCTCCCACTTCCTGTCCCCTGACTGCCTCCCCCCGAATCCCCAACCCATCCAACCCCCCTGCCCCCTGATTGCCCCCCCAGAACCTTTGCCCCATGCAACTGCTCTCTGCCTCATCCAGCCACTCCCTGCCCCTTATCCAACCCCCTGGCCTGGCCCCCTTACCATGCTGCTCGGAACAGTCACACGGAGCCAGACACGCTGCCTCACAGAGGCGTGCAGCCCTACCCCACAGAGCGTTGGCTCTGGGGGAGGGGAATGGTGGGAGAGGGGCCGGGGGTAGCCTTCCCCTGCTGGGAGCTCAGGAGCTGGCCCAGATGTGGCCCACGGGCTGTAGTTTGCCCACCCCAGCTTACACCTTATACTGGCTTTTGTGGGGGCTGTGTTCAGACCTGCACATCAGCCAAGGAGGGTGTGGTGACCCCAGAGTACCAATATCTAAGCAAGCAGGACACCACAATGCTATGAGAGAAATCTCAGTAGCATGAAAAACTGCTCAGATAAGGGCTTATTGTTTTCCTGGGTTTGCTCCTGTCTGCATTTGCAGTCAAGCCGTTTTCAGTGCCATTTCAGCTGCACATGTTGACACCTGCTGTCTGCAATGGGGGAACTTCCCTAGTTTGGCTAGAGGCTACAGGAGGATTGTGTGGCATGAAGATAAATCTTGAACTGTAGAGTAACAGGATTTGTGTGAACCAAAGTATGGGTCAATATGTCAGTCTACCCAGCAGGAATAGTCTTAATGCTGAGCTGCCAAGAGTCACCATATAAAGATGTGCAACAGAACAGTTGTAAAATAGGACTTACAGTAACAACAGTTTTCTGTGCCATAGTTGGCAGACGGATTTATAGTCTTCCCAAAAGTATCTTTGTAATTTACTGCAGGTGGAAAAATGGACATTGCTTAGAAATGTTTTAGTTCATTATTGTGCCAATATTCCAAATTCACCTCAATTCACTCCTTCCCCAAATGCTGGGTTCAGCTAAAAATAATTTGAAGGATCTGTTAGTGATTAGCACCACTAAAATACTGTCCAGGAAGGATAGGGGATTCAGCACATCAACTAAGTAGCATCTGCTGGGAAGGTTCCTATGAGGCCCCTAAAGTCCTCACTAATTTTGTATCATGTGTCTGTCTTAAGCTGTTTAATGTTTAGATTGTAAGTTCTGAAGCTGGAATTGTCTTTTTGTTCTGTTTTGTACAGTGCCTAAAAAAATGGGGTCCTGGTCTGATTCGGGCTCTTAGGCTCTATTACAAACAAAAACTTGAAGGGAAATGCTGCTGTTCCCTGTGCCATTATGGGTAAATGTAGTCTACTTTCATTCCTATCCAAAGACTGTGTGAGCTATGAAATACTTTCCCATCTGGAATAATTTCCATTTTTGTTAATGCTAACAGTATTGTTACTGATGACCTTTGAAAACCAAAGACATATTGTAAATAGTGATGGCCTGATTCTCATTTACAGTAAGGACCTTATTTTCAAAAGTAGGTGTACCTAAAGATGCAGATAGGCACCTAATCAGGTTAGGTGGCTAGCACGTAGGTGCTAAGCACCTAGCCTGTAGGGGAGTGTTTGACAATCCCAGCAGGTGCCTATCTGCATCTTTAGATGCCTGACTACCTTTGAAAATCTGGCCCAAAGGCTGCTTTACATCACTTTACTTACAGGCCCCTTCATGCCTCCAGAACAGTATAAATAAGAATCTGTCTCTTGTTTTGATGTTCATAAAGTGCTTTAAAAATGAAAAGTGCTAAGTGAGTTCATTGTACTATAAAGTTAGCTACTATGGGGCTTCTGGCTTAATTTTCATCAGCAAAGCTTGCTGTTTGAAAAGACCTGTAACTGGACTTTGCTAAAATAAGTCCAGCTTCTTTATTTTCCTTTAAAGATTAAAAGCATGTACTGCAATATTGTCTAATGAGGTTTCTCAAGTATATGGAATACCTGAAAGGTGTGAGGTGATTAAAAGAGTAAGTTCAAACTGTGTTGGACTTGTTTCCATTCTTTTTTTTTTTTTCCAAAGCCACTGTTAGCTTTTAAAGTTTAATTTGTACATCAGTGTCAAGATTTATGCTGCTGGGTATATTGATGATTCAAATTACATTGGTATATATGAGAATATTTGGTTTATGCAATCTGGGAACTCTAATTGCAGTGAACAGCAAGCCTTTGAATTTGTCATGTCAGAAGGGAGGAGGAGGAACTTACTTTGAAGCCTTGCCTTCACTGGGAAAGAAAACATTGAGAGTATCTGTGTCATCTTGTACTGATGAGCTGGCATCATATTGCTTTGTAAGGATTTGAGTTCTCTGCTCTGTGGTCTAAGACAAGTGGTGGTGGACATTGCTGCTAAAGATTCTCTGAAATAAGGAAGGAAAACAAATCCAGAAATTCTGTATGAAAACCCTAGTTACATTTAATGCTGCCTGATGAACAACAGGTTTTCTACTCCTTAAAAGTGTATATCAGGTAGGTGCTGAATTAGCTCCAATATGTATCTTTTTAAATGTTGTAAAAGCTCTGTGATAACCACTAGATATGTGAACAGTAAAATATCTTGAAATTTTAATACTGTGATATCCTTTCCTTTTGTGTTTGTTTAATTCCATTACAAGATTATGCTCTTAAAATATGATCAGTTTGTGCAGATAAATGATCCTTTAACACATGATCTTTTTTAAAATTCTTTGAGGATTTCATGGAACATTTGCAATAGTTTGCTATGCAGAATACTTAAGTTTTTTTTTAAACAAAAGTTTTTTACAACGGCTCTACTGCAGTGAAACTAAGGTGAATGTTGTCACACAAATTATGGGAAAACAGACATTTCTGATTTGAGAAACAAATTTCAGATGGCTTTGGATCAGGCCCTTACTGAACTGTGTAGAATTCAAATTCCGGAAGATGTATTGAACCTTCTTTTCAAGCTTTGTTCCTACAAAGCTGTGTTTATATACCTGATTACCTCATAATTCTATTAAAGTAAGATTCCATGGTCAGATATCTAATTTATTTTTGTAATACAAAGAGAATTTTGTAGTTTTGAAAATGTTTCCCAGTTAGATGACAGAAACTTTATTTATTAAGAATGCTTTTCAAAATATAAGGTGTTGGTATTGTAATGAGAAATTTACTAAAGCTAGGAGAGTATACTATCATAGGGCTGTATCAAGTCATCATTCTTAAACAGGGCCTCATTCAAATCAAATAATGGTTCTGCCTTAAGAAAAGGCAATGGAATCATCTCGTGTCTCATTCCTAGACAAATTTAATAAAATACCAAGTTTGTGGGAAGGGTACAAAGCAATTTTACAATAATTTAACTTTGGACTTTTAAAGGTCTTGTAAATACAGAACTGGGGCTTGAGGAAAAAAGTTGCATAAATACTAGACAATAGCCTAAAGAGCAAATAGTTGTTCGTATTTTTAAGGAAAACATTAAGTGTGGTTGTGAATACACTTAGAAGTAAGTTATATTTAAATATGAAATTATACAGAATCAAACTTGGAATTGAGAGTACTTATCATTCTTCTCCCTCGCCAAATCACTGAGATTGTAAACATATAGTTCCTCAGGAAAAAATGGATAATGTAGAAGTGTGGTATCTTTCACTGGACCAAGTACCTTTCTGAATGTCCAATACACAGATTTAAAACTCACAGTACTTAGTCACTGCTTTAGGGGCTTTCACAAAAGTTCCTCTAAACTGCATTTAATCTATTTATATTATTTTACATGTAATATGTATGTAACCTCCATCTTTTCTATCCCCTCCCCAATTTGAAGAAAAAATGTCACTTATAGTTCTTCTGTCTATGCAAGATTACAACATACTTTTTCCTTTAATTTTTAGAATATGGCATGGGTCAGTTCTTGGTGACCTATTGTCAGCATCATTAAACCTCTAACATTGCATGTACTTGGACACTTAAATTTCCTCAGAGATCTTCAAAGAAGAAATTAAAAAAACTAGTAATCAGTATGGGATTTGAAAATCCCTGACTTTCGTTCAAAATTTGTTGTAGAAACAGGGAGGCTTATTCTGGGCTAGAGAGCCTGGGGTCTAAGCTAGACCTGATTACTATAGGAGCCTCACCTGAGGGAAATCAGGTGATTTAATATAAAAGACAACAGGAAGCTACACGGGTGTGTGTGGTTGAGTAAGGAAGTAGGATGGGAGGGCTGGTGGCCTCAGGTAGTTTATGATTGTGGACTTTGATTATTTTGTGATTAAGGAGTCTGACTGCATTTAGAATTAAACCATCCCCAGAAAGGGATGCTGTAAGCCACAACAAAGACTCTGCAGTGCTTAAGAGGGGGGTGGCTGGAGGTAGGGCACTGCAAAAGCACCCCTGGCCACAAGAAGGCATTCAGGTGGTAGCTACTGCTAACAAGGAATCTCCCTTAACCAGTTTGAATTTCAAGATCAATGTTAATGCTTGAAATTTCAAGCAGTTATGGGGAAGATGGATTTAAAATGATTGCCATGAGTGTCTTAATTCATTTGTTTACCAGTAATTTCATAATTTTGAAGATGAAAATTATGAAATTGAAAATCAGAGAGGAAATAACTTAAGTCTTCAGCAGAACAACCCTAAAAATCTCACTTGTGTGGGTGGCATTATTCCCATCTACAAATGTGAGCATCTGTATGCATTTTTTAAGTGATAATATTCTTATAATATGTTAATGATATGTGAAAATATGCATTTAAACAATTGAAAAGGAATTTTTCTGTGGGTGGATTAAAAGAAGTAAATAATGTTCACCTCTACACCATGTAAGTTTAAACATCAGCTCTGTTTTGTTTTTAATTCTGGTTTTGGAATACCCTTATTCTCCCTTCCCAAGTATGTACAAGTAAGAGGGGCTTACCACGAGAAGGATGATGATCCCCCAGTATGCATAGTTTTTACATTACCTCAGTATCCCCATGTTCCTCTCTTCCATATTATACATCTGTATCTGCAGCACACTTCTGTTACTGCAAGAAGTGTCCACAGAGAAAAGTCTGCTGATCTGTTCCTCCAGAGGGAGAAATCATCAGGCCCAAAAAACAAAAATCCCAAAGTAACTCTTTAGATCATGTTGTATTAAGACAGAACTGTTGTTCTGGTCTGTAGTTTAACTTCTTAGCAAACAGGGCTTAACTATGGGGTGAAATCCCACTGAATCAATGACAGAATTCCCACTGACTTCAATCTGGTCAGGATTTTACCCATTATTTTCTTAGATTTGTTTTCTTGGTAGGATTTGTTAGTGCTGTAGATTTGGTACAGCACACAGCTGTCCAATAACCGTTTAGTATGCCAAGATTTTATTCTATTGGTTAAATATGGGCGATATTAGACACTATTTAATTTAAAATTATTTATGGTACTATATGTTACATACATATAAAACAATTGCTTAGTAATTTCTCATTTGTATAGTCGAGCAAGCAATACTTGGCTTTTCATGTGACTAAATGGTTCGGAAAAAGATGATACAATGTTTCGAAAATATATATTAAAATGTTTGTTTTATTTTGTCTTGATGAGAACAGGAATGTAAAGATAAATTGGCATATTTCAAGTTACAAGACTAGTTTAGCAAATACCATTACATAGCTTTACTTTAAAAGTAATTTGTGTGAAATTAAAACAAAATTTTGGCAAAGTTTATTAAGTCTTAAATTTGTTAGTGCTTGAGTTGTACATATTTTGCTATGAAAGTGTTACAGAATTTGCAAAAGATGAGTACATTGAAATAAATTACATCGCATTTGAAATATGAAATAAAACTATACAAATTTTTCCAATTGACATGAAATGTAAATGTGTTATAATAAAAACATAACACTTTGCTATTGTTTGCTTTTTGCAGTTAGGGCTAAGACAGCCCTTTGTATTTAAGCCCCATTTTGTTGACATTTTACATAAAACCTAAAGTGAGTTGTGTACTTCTAGTATGTAATTTACACACACCGGTATGCTTCCTTTGAGAAACACGGTGCACCTTCAAAAGCTTAGCAGTCACATGAAAAGGCATGAGGTTGGTGCATAGCTTCCAAAAGGTGTAGCAGTATTGCAGAAAGACTGGTAGTGATGGAACAGGGCAGCTTGCCTTTAATATTTTTGTCTTGCACAGACAGATGCTTTGAACTATTCTAATATAACAATGTTGAATATATTTTAAGAGGCCAAAGATCTAGGTGTTAATTGCTTAATAAAATAAATACAGTAATAAAATTAGTAGAAATGTTAAGATTCAAAATATCTGAAAGCGTTTATGTTTTTTATTTATAGCCGTGAAGACAGAAAATAATACAAACCCTTCTCAAAGTGTGTGTGTAGGTTGTTTGTGTGGGGTTTTGTTTTGTTTTGTTAGGAGGAGGGTATTTCCTTGATGGTCTGGAGAGAGAAAGAGGTACAGTGCTGTTCTTAATTCCCCATCCTGAAACAAGGAAATATAAATCTAGCATAGAAGCCAGTTCATCTGTAACTAGGGAAGACTGCTACAACTGTAGGATCATAAGAGCATGTTTTAAATTAAGTAACTTGTTTAAAATGCCACAAGCAGCTACAGTTAATCTAAGTCTGAATGCTGACAGACATCCAAGATCTCTAAGGCAGTACATCTGGGGGGAAAGACAGAGTCTGAGCATATGCACACTATTCTGATCTTAAACTAGAAAAATATTAATTTGGAAGGGTAAAGTTTTTTTTTTTCTAAAATTAAAAGAAATTTTATACTAAGATTCCTGGAGGAGTATGAAACAGAGATAAGAGAAGAATGATTTCTGGATTTAAGGTCAATATGATCTAAGCCCATGACCAAAAGTTGCTGTATACTCCTGATGTCTAAGTGTCCCATGTCTAGTTAGCCGTTCACCAGAACCAGATAGTAATTCACCCAAGAGTTCTGAAGGAACTCAGATATGAAATTTCAGAACTACTAACTGTGGAAAAGTAACCCATTGCTGAAACAAGCCTCTGTATCAAATGATTGGAAAGTAGTAATGTATTGCCAATTTTTAAGAAGGACTCCAGAGGTGATCCTGGCAATTACAGGCTGGTAAGCCTAACCCAGTAATAGGAAAACTTGTAGAAACCAGAGTTTAAAACAGGATAGGAATAAATATTCAGTTTCCACAATGGAGATGGATAAATAGCAGCATCTCCCAGGCATCAACACTTGTACTTGTACTGCTCAACATAGTCATTAATGGTCTAGAAAAGGGAGTGAACAGTGAAGTGGCAAAAGTTTGCAGATACAAAATTATTCAAGGTAGTTACATTCAAAGCTAACTGAGAAGAGTTACAAAAGGATCTCACAAAACTGAGTGACTGAGCAGCTAAATGGTAAATGAAATTCAACCCTGATAAATGCAAAGTAATGCACAATGGAAAAAAACAATCCCAGCTACACATATAAAATGATGGATTCTAATTTAGCTATTGCCACACAAGAGAGATATCTTGGAGTCATTGTGGGTAGTTCTGAAGTTCACACTTTAGATCAATGAGCAGCAGTGGTCAGAAAGGCTAACAGAATGATGAAAAGGAACTATCAGGAAAGGAATAGAAAATAAACAACAAATATCATAATGCCACTTTGTAAACCTATGGTATGGACACACCTTGAATAAGAACATAAGAAAGGCCGTACTGGGTCAGACCAAAGGTCCATCTAGCCTAGTATCCTGTCTATCAACAGTGGCCAATGCCAGGTGCCCCGGAGTGAGTGAACCTAACAGGTAAAGATCAAGTGATCTCTCTCCTGCCATCCATCACCCCCCTCTGACAAACAGAGGCTAGGGACACCATTCCTTACCCTGCCTGGCTAATAGCCATTAATGGACTTAACCTCCATGAATTTATCCAGTTCTCTTTTAAACCCTGTTATAGTCTTAGCCTTCACAGCCTCCTCAGGCAAGGAGTTCCACAGGCTGACTGTGCGCTGTGTGAAGAAGAACTTCCTTCTATTTGTTTTACAACTGCTGCCCACTAATTTCAATGGGTGGCCCCTAGTTCTGCTATTATGGGAACAAGTAAATAACTTTTCCTTATTCACTTTCTCCACGCCACTCATAATTTTATATACCTCTATCATATCCCCCCTTAGTCTCCTCTTTTCCAAGCTAAAAAGTCCTAGCCTCTTTAATCTCTCCTCATATGGGACCCGTTCCAATCCCCTAATCGTTTTAGTTGCCCTTCTCTGAACCTTTTCTAATGCCAGTATATCCTTTTTGAGATGAGGAGACCACATTTGTACACAGTATTCAAGATGTGGGTGCACCATGGATTTGTATAAGGGCAATAAGATATTCTTCGTCTTATTTTCTATCCCTTTGTTAATGATTCCTAACATCCTGTTTGCTTTTTTGACTGCCGCTGCACACTGCATGGACATCTTCAGAGAACTATCCACGATGACTCCAAGATCTTTTTCCTGATTAGTTGTAGCTAAATTAGCCCCCATCATATTGTACATATAGTTGAGGTTATTTTTTCCACAGTGTATTACTTTACATTTATCCCTATTAAATTTCATTTGCCATTTTGTTGCCCAATCATTTAGTTTCATGAGATCTTTTTGAAGTTCTTCACAGTCTGCTTGGGTCTTAACTATTTTGAGCAGTTTAGTATCATCTGCAAACTTTGCCACCTCACTGTTTACCCCTTCCTCCAAATCATTGATGAATAAGTTGAATAGGAATGGTCTTAGGACTGACCCCTGGGGAACACCACTAGTTACCCCTCTCCATTCTGAAAATTTACCATTTATTCCTACTCTTTGTTCCCTGTCTTTTAACCAGTTCTCAATCCATGAAAGGATCTTTCCTCTTATCCCATGGCAACTTAATTTACATAAGAGCCTTTGGTGAGGGACCTTGTCAAAGGCTTTCTGGAAATCTAAGTACACTACATCCACTGGATCCCCCTTGTCCACATGTTTGTTGACCCCTTCAAAGAACTCTAATAGATTAGTAAGACATGATTTCCCTTTACAGAAACCATGCTGACTTTTGCCCAACAATTTATGTTCTTCTATGTGCCTGACAATTTTATTCTTTACTATTGTATCATATATTTCAATATTATATCCACCTCTGATCTCCCCAACTCAAAAAGGATACAAGACCAATGCCTGTTCATTTTCATCATCTGAGTCAAATGCCCTGTCAAGATAGGTCCATCAGTGGGTACTAGCCAAGATGGTCAGGCATGCAACCAAATGGCCAGGGCAGCCCTAAATCTTGACTATCAGAAGCTGGGATGGGAAGACGGGGTGGATACCTTGTTGTGTACACTCCCCACCACTCCATTGATCTGACACAGTACTCATGTTCTTGTGAATGTGGGAAAGGATAAATAACAATCATAGAATATCAGGGTTGGAAGGGACCTCAGGAGGTCATCTAGTCCAGCCCCCTGCTCAAAGCAGGACCAATCCCCAACTAAATCATCCCAGCCAGGGCTTTGTCAAGCCTGACCTTAAAAACTTCTAAGGAAGGAGATTCTTTCACCTCCCTAGGTATCCCATTCCAGTGCTTCACCACCCTCCTAGTGAAAAAGTTTTTCCTAATATCCAACCTAAACCTTCCTCACTGCAACTTGAGACCATTACTCCTTATTCTGTCATCTGGTACCACTGAAAACAGTCTAGATTCATCCTCTTTGGAACCCCCTTTCAGGTAGTTGAAAGCAGCTATCAAATCTCCCCTCAGTCTTCTATAGACTAAACAATCCCAGTTCTCTCAGCCTCTCCTCATAAGTCATGTGCTCCAGGCCAATAATCATTTTTGTTGCCCTCCTCTGGACTCTCCAATTTTTCCACTTGTAGTGTGGGTCCCCAAACTGGACACAGTACTCCATATAAGGCCTCACCAATGTTGAATAGAGTGGAATGATCACGTCCCTCGATCTGCTGGCAATGACCCTACTTATACAGCCCAAAATTGGCAACAAGGGCACACTGTTGACTCATATCCAGCTTCTCATCCACTGTAACCCCTAGGTCCTTTTCTGCAGAACTGCTGCTTAACCATTCAGCTAGTCTGTAGCAGTGCATGGGATTCTTGCATCCTAAGTGCAAGACTCTGCACTTGTCCTTGTTGAACCTCATCAAATTTCTTTTGGTCCAATCTTCTGATTTGTCTAGGTCCCTCTGTATCCTAGCCCTACCCTACAGCATATCTACCACTCCTCCCAGTTTAGAGTCATCTGAAAACTTGCTGAGGGTGCAGTCCACGTCATCCTCCAGATCATTGATAAAGATATTGAATAAAACCAGCCTCAGGACCGACCCTTGGGGCACTCCGCTTGATACTGGCTGCAAACTAGACATGGAGCCATTGATCACTACTTATTGAGCCCGATGATCCAGGCAGCTTTCTATCCATTTATGGTCCATTCATCCAGCCCATACTTCTTTAACTTGCTGGCAAGAATACTGTGGGAGGCTGTACCAAAAGCTTTGCTAAAGTCAAGGAATAGCATATCCACTGCTTTCTCCTCATCCACAGAGCCAGTTATCTCATCATAGAAGGCAATTAGGTTAGTCAGGCATGATTCGCCCTTGGTGAATCCATGCTGATTGTTCCTGACCACTTTCCTCTCCTCTAAGTACTTCAGAATTAATTCCTTGAGGACCTGCACCATGATTTTTCCAGGGACTGTGGTGAGGCTGACTGGCCTGTAGTTCCCTGGATTCTCCTCCTTCCCTTTTTTAGAGATGGGCATAACATTAGCCTTTTTCCAGTCATCCGGGAACTTCCCCGATAGCCATGAGTTTTCCAAGATAATGGCCAATGACTCTGCAATCACATCCGGCAACTCCTTTAGCACCGTTGGATGCAGAGCATCCGGCCCCATGGACTTGTGATCGTCCAGCTTTTCTAAATATTCCTGAACCACTTCTTTCTCCACAGAGGGCTGGTCACCTCCTCCCCATGCTGTGTTGCCTAGTGCAATAGTCTGGGAGCTGCCCTTGTTTGAAGGCAGAGGCAAAAAAAAAGCATTGAGTACATTTGCTTTTTCCACATCCTCTGTCACTAGATTGCCTCCCTCACTCAGCAAGGGGCCCACACTTTCCTTGACTTTCTTCTTGTTGCTAATATACCTGAAGAAACCCTTTTGTTACACTTAACATCCCTTGCTAGCTGCAACTTCAAGTGTGATTTAGCCTTCCTGATTTCACTCCTGCATGCCTGAGCAATATTTTTATATTCCTCCCTAATCATTTGCCCAATGTTCCACTTCTTGTAAGCTTCTTTTTTGCATTTAAGATCAGCAAGGATTTCACTGTTAAGCCAAGCTGGTCGCCTGCCACATTTACTATTCCTTCTACACATCGGGATAGTTTGTTCCTGCAACCTCAATAAGGATTCTTTAAAATACAGCCAGCTCTCCTGGACTCCTTTCCCCTTCCTGTTGTTCTCCCAGGAGATCCTGCCCATCAGTTCCCTGAGGGAGTCAAAGTCTGCTTTTCTGAAGTCCAGGGTCCATATTCTGCTGCTCTCCTTTCTTCCCTGTGTCAGGATCCTGAACTCGACCATCTCATGGACACTGCTTCCCAGGTTCCCATCCACTTTTGCTTCCCCTACTAATTCTTCAGGATTTGTGAGCAGCAGGTCAAGAAGAGCTCTGCCCCTAGTTGGTTCCTCCAGCACTTGCACTAAGAAATTATCCCCTACACTTTCCAAAAACTTCCTGGATTATCTGTGCAATACAAAAACCCTGGATGACCTGATGAAATTAATAGGCAACAGGTTTAATACAAACAAGACAAAGTACTTTTTCACACAATGCACAAGTTGTGGAACTGATTGTCATGGGATATTGTGAAGGCCAAAAGTATACCTGGGTCCAAGAAAGAACTAGATAAGTTCATGGAAAATAAGTAGGGTTCTGTAGTTTGTACATTGGAGTGTTGCTCTTTTAAGACTTCTGAAAGTATGCTTCACTCCTCATCCCTCTCAGATTTTGGAAGACACTTCAGATTCTTAAACCTTGGGTTGAGTGCTGAAGCTAACTTTAGAAATCACACATTGGTACCTTTGTGTGTTGTCAAATCTGCAGTGAAAGTGTTCTTAAAAATGAACATGTGATGAGTCATCAGTTGAGACTATTATAACATGAAATATATGGCAGAATGTGGGTAAAATAGAGCCGGAGACATACAATTTTCCTCTGGGGAGCTCAGTCTTTTTTTTTTTTTTTTTTTTAACAAGAGTCATCAGCCTGGAACCATATCCTCTGGAATGGCGGTCCAAGAATGAAGGGGCATACAAATGTTTTGCATATCTGGCACGTAGATACCTTGCAATGCCGGCTACCAAAGTGCCCTGTGAATGCCTGTTCTCACTTTCTGGTGACACTAAATAAGAAGCAGACAGCAGTATCTTCCGTAAATGTAAATACATTTGTATGTCTTAGCAATTGGCTGAAAAAGAAGTAGGACTGAGTGGGCTTGAAGGCGCTAAAGTTTTGCATTGTTTTGTTTTTGAGTGCAGTTATGTAACAAAAATCTACATTTTTCAGTTGCATTTTCATGATAGAGATTGCACTATAGTACTTATATAAGGTGAATTGAAAAATACTGTTTCTTTTTAAATAATTTTTACAGTGCAAATATTTGTTATAAATAATATAAAGTGAGCAGTGTACACTGTGTATTCTGTTTTGTAATTGAAATCAACATATTTGAAAATATAGAAGAACATCCAAAATATTTTAATGAATACCATTTGGAATTTAATTGTTTAACAGTACAATTAAAACTGCGATTCATTTTTTTAAGTTCATTGTGAGTTAACTGTGAGTAACTGACAGCCCTATTCTGAATTTAAATTGGATTCAAACTATCCCCATGCAAGTTGAATTTCTGTAGAATTTTGGGGGATATTTATTTATTTATTTTTACAAACTATTTCTCTGGGAAGGAAAAAGGTTGGTCAGGAGTTAAGGAATGCGTCTTATTATGCATCTTTAATGTGATTAGTGCTGATATATGTAAGCAGTGTCAGGAATGAGATCTATTCTGACATCTGGTGGTGAATTATGGGAATTGCAGTGAGTTGTGGAAAATAACTTTGGGGCTGATCAATTTGCATAGGCACACCCACCATGCCTAGCCTGAGCTCACAGCAGCTCACATGGCCACTTCGGCTGATGTGGGAGCCCCAGTTTCTATGTTATTGGGGCAGGAATGATAAAGTGATGTTACCCTGATTATGTGAATGAAGGACTATGGACATGTACTTTTGGCCCTTGTTATGATGGAGGGACTCGCCATCATCTAGGTAGCACTCACTGGGCAAGGGCCAGGTGTTTCAGAACACTGTGAGATTGAGAGAGGCTATGGGCAGGTCTTTATGCCTTTTGGTGCACCTTGCCTCTCTCCAATGTGAAATGTTAGAGTTAATTTTTGATTCCATTAGGAGTCTAGATTCAGTTTGCTGAGCTGAATTCACTTTGGGTCCACTGGTATACCTGTGCTAAGGCCTCCCTACTAAAAGCTGAAATCACATAAGAGCTGAAACTACTGAGCACTGTGTTAAGTGGGGGGGGGGGGGCGGGCCTAAAGGCATGTTGGTGGTACCAAGCAGTTTGTGTGGCTAGCAGAGCAAAGGAGTGGACTCGGCCGAGCAGTTCCTGGATGCAGTTTGTGCAACTGGCAGCGGACTCAGCCGAGCAGTTCCTGGATGCAGTTTGTGCGACTGGCAGCGGACTCAGCCGAGCAGTTCCTGGGTGCAGTTTGTGCGACTGGCAGAGTAGCTGGCGCAGTGGAGCAGTTTGGGTGTCAGCTGGCAGGGTGGCCAGCGGAGAGTTTTGTGCTGCTGGCGGAGTGGCTGGCGCTGCAGAGCAGTTTGAGTGTCAGCTAACAGGATGGCTAGCGGAGCAGTTTGTGCTGCTGGCAGAGTGACTGGCGCCGCAGAGCAGTTCGAGTGTCGGCCGGCAGAGCAGAGCGGCTTATGGTGAGGGCTGCAGCGGAACCCCACGGAGAGGTGGTGCAGTCGGCCTCGGACCACGTAAGGTGCCTCTTGCCCTACCCTCCATTTCCACCCAGGCCGGGAGGTAAGACTCTGCAAGTTGACTTTTGAACTCTGCACTGACCAGGAACAGAGACTCTTAAGCTGTTGGACTTTTGGGACTATAGGGTGATTTTGGGGTTGTGGGACTCAAGAGCGAAAGGGAAGGACACAGCCTATTTGCTGGAAGGGGGGCTTCTGGTTCATGGTTTGTTTTATTAATCCTGTTTGTGGTGTTTCCCCAATCTAATGCCACATTGTTTCTCTCTGTTTTTAAAAGGCTTTTGGTACACTCAGACTCTGTGCTTGCGAGAGGGGAAGTATTGTCTCTTACAGATGCCCAGAGGGGTGGTATATGGTTGTCCCAGGTCACTGGGTGGGGGCCCGAGCCGGTTTTGTATTGTGCTATTGGAATGGAACCCCTGGACACTGAACCCGGCCCTTGTTGCTGCCAATTCTGATGGGCAGAAGGGTTACATATATAAAAAAATAAAGTGAGAAAGTCTCTGAAGAAACTATACCAAGACAGGATCAGTTTGTAGCTGTTTTCATTACAAGCTGTGAGTGGACACAGACACTGAGTTCCATGAGCTTCCAAGTCCAACTCAGTTTGTGTAGAGCAGCGGTTCTCAAACTGGGGATCGTGACCCCTTAGGGGGTCACAGAGCGCCTCCAGGGGAGTCGTGAGCTCCCGGCACCGCTTTAAAGCCGTCTAATGCATTACTTCTGCATTCAGCGGTTTTTCAGCAGACACACTGAGCGCTTCCGAAAATAGCGTTTGGAAGCGCTCGGCATATCTGCCGAAAAGCCGCCAAATGCGGAAGTAATGCATTCGGTGGACATACAAAGGTCCACCATGGCACAGGAGGAAGGAAAAAAGGGTCGTGGTCTCAAAAAGTTTGAGAACCGCTGGTGTAGAGGATCTCTAGTTATTAGTTTCTAGTTTTGGAGCCCTATGGTATGTTCCCACGTTCAGACCTCTGGCCTGACTCTCCTGTGGGATGTGGGGCTTGGCAGTTCAGCTTCCCTACACCCCGAAACCCATTCTTCTGACCTCCCAAGTCCCCTTTTCCCTGAGGTCATTACACACACTCCCACCGAGTTATACCAAAGCTGTGAGCACTCTGACTTCTAATTTAACTCCTTTGGAGAAAAGCAGGAACACACATTCAGCAATGGAATTTATCAAACACAGTAACATTACTCTTAAAAAAAAAAATGAAGGCTATATTCTTTGAAAATAACAAAAGTCTGGAGATGCAACTATACCTATTCTGAAGGGGTGGGACCATAATCTGTTAGTGTTCTAGGCTCTCCTGCAAGTCCTTCTTACATATGGTGATGGTTGGCTGCCCTGCACAGAGCAGCATACCATTCTTAAGCAGAATCTGTGTCTCCTTGCCATGTTCTCCACTTGGATGCTCCAGCACTACCCTTGTCATGCTTGTGCCTCCCCTCAGTGGTTCTCTGTGTAAAAAAAAACTCCTTATGCCGGGTGGCTAGGGTAGTAGGTGGGAGGCACTGAAAGTTGATGGCTGAGCACACCCAAGTGTTATGCTCTAACTGTCCAGTGTGGATGTTCCTGGCATGAACTGAAAGGTACCTAGCTCATGTGAATGTAATCCTGTCTGAAGCAGAACTACATTAATGTGAAATAGGTAGGACAGACTAGAAACAGCTGCATCTACCTGGGCTACAGAGCACAACATGTTGGTGCACTCTGCGGTTCACCCTCATATTCTGCGCTGCAGTGCAGCATAGTCCTTCAATGAGGTTTCATACATTTTTCCTGGGCAGGTCTTCAGTACGCATGCCTGCTGTTGTGCATGTCTAGGCTTGTGGAGTCAGAGCTAGTTTTCCCACACAGAGCTAGTTTTTTATTTTATGGCTTCCCAAATTATTTGAGTTGGTGCCCCCCTTCCAGACTTGGAGATGATTTGCAGCTCCATCCTTCCAAACCTGTATGAGCAGACAAAATTGTGTAACTGTAACCTTATCAGATATAACTAATTATGAAGCTTCAAATCAATGAAATTTAATTCTAAAGAAAAGTACAACTTTTTAAATACACTTCATATTCAATGTGATACTCATCCATCTTGTTGATAAAAGACAAAGGAGGAATTGGTGAAAACACATTTTTAAGTCATTTTTGAGTTGCAGATGATGGAAAGAAAAATGAAGTCTTACAACCATAGATGAGAAATGTGTCTTGTACAGAGAGGGTAAAAATGGGTTTGGAAGTTTCATTGCTTCTGCAACTAAAGCTTTCCTCTTTCAAAAAAATGTTTACACCAGTTTTATACTCCTGGGGGAATTCACTAAGAATAATGGGAACAATTCACTAAGCAGGCAGGCTGCTACATTCTGCTCTGCCTGAGGGAACAGAGCCTGTCCTACACCTACCTCTTCAGAAATACCCCAAAGCCCTGCACCTCCATGCTGAGCATGCTACAATAGTGAGAGAGGGACAGAATCTCTCACATGCTCTCTCTCTCCCCACACCCCAAGTCTTCCCCCTGGCACGGTGGTGATTTACATCTCTCCCGGCTGCTCTGTCTGCTCAAACTGACCAGTCTGCACTGCCAGGGAGTGGGCACATGACCGCTATTGCCACTTCTCTTTGCTTCCCCGTCAGAAGTCATTTTTCTGCAGGTAAGCAAAAAAATCTTTGAGGGCCATGAATTCTGTACATGCGCAATGACATAGAATTCCCCCAGGAGTTTTCTTTGTTGGTTTCTGAAAACCCAGTTTGAAGCAATATATGCAGGCCTCTCCAGAAGGTGGTATCTGGAGGTATTTATAGCCTGAGTGATTTACTTTAATTACTCCTTACTGTCTTTAATACTTGGAAGATCTGTGGTAATCCTTCTCCTCCCATCCCCAGAACTGCTTCGAATCCTTGGCCCACAATGATGTATAAACTCTTCATAAACTTAAAAAATATGGTCCCCAAAGATACTGCATCCAGTTGCAATATCTGTCACATAACATTTTAATATCTTGAATTGCTAGATATGAGATTTTGTTAGATATTTAAGACCTTACTTGTATGTAAAAGTTGGGATGAAGTTCAAGTCTTGAGGTCATATTTTGCATGCCAGTACAAGGCAATTCGTCCAGGTCAGGGAAAGATCTTTAGGAGATTAGTCTAGTTGTTTTTACTGGACTAAATTGAACTAGGGCTGAATTTGGTCAAATATGTCTACTGTGTGTGACTAGAGGGTTTCAGTTTCCATTTCTGAATCTAGGTCACAGAAAAAAGTGTATTGGGAAAATGGAGCGGAGAAAATTCACAGATAACTATAAAAGTTAGCAGATTTATGGGATTTTTTTAAAAAAATTTTAATTTAATTTAATTTGAAGCATTTAAATGTTCAAGTAGATTTTCTGAGATCAAAGTTTAAAAACTTGTGTTAAGATTTATACAAAATTTAGACATATTTTAGAAAGCAAATTTGAAGCTTAAATGCAATGTGTGAATTATTTTTCACTGTCATTTTTAAAAATTTTGACTGCATCTTTACCACTATATACGAAGCCTCAAGATGTGAAGTTTTATTACCTGTATTCTCTTTAGTTTAGAAAATTAAGCAACTTTTAATATTTTATTTTTCTAGCTTAAATATCTTAAGATGAATATTTGAACAACAGATACTCTGCTTCAGTCTTGCTTCAGAATGTCCCTCTGTGCATCTTCTCACAAGGAGTTTTCTCAGTTACTGCCAATTCAGGATATTGGACGTAGTAAAACAGAAATTAAAAGCTCACCTTCTGGCATCAGCTCTCCTGTTTATAGCTGCAGTCAGTCTGCTCTGACAATGGAACAGAGTCCAATTTATATTCCTTCATCTTATGTGGAAAACAGACATGAATATTCTGCAATGGCATTCTATAGTCCTGCCATGATGAATTACAACATTACTAGTAATTTCAGTGATTCAGAAAGTGCATCTATAAGACAGACATCAAGTCCAAATGTTTTATGGTCTGCTCCAGGCCATATTTCACCTTTGACATTACATTGCCAGTCATCACTTTTATATGCAGAGCAACCAAAGAGCCCATGGTGTGAAGCAAGAGCAGTGGACCATCCACTGCCTATGAACAGGTAAATATTTTATTCTTTCAGCACTTTTTGCAAGTTATTACTTGACATTTTATTTAATCATTTTAAGATGGTATTGTTTCTACATATGATTTTTATGTACTGGTCCCATGAGAAAATGAACTCCATAAGCACTATTGGAGTTTCTATATAAATTTCAGAAGTTTGTTAATTTTTAAGATGGCTCAATCTGGCAATATTATCTACAGCTGCTGGGATGGGTTACTCATTACTATACGCTTCATAAAGCCAGCACTGTGTAAAAACTTTGTATCTCAAAGGACTTCAGTGCTGTGGCATACTTTAAAAATTCTCTTTGGGTTTAACATTGATGCAATAGGTCAAACTGTGTCCAAGAGAACCGTATTATTGTATAGCTCGCTAACAGCATTTAGTTGTTGCTATTCATTAACAGGGCTGTCTCACTCTACAAGATCATGTTAAAAAGCTTCTTTGGATGCTATAGCCAGTC
Source organism: Dermatemys mawii (assembly GCA_007922305.1). Lineage (NCBI taxonomy): Eukaryota > Metazoa > Chordata > Testudines > Dermatemydidae > Dermatemys > Dermatemys mawii. The sequence continues at coordinate 82,396,726 of ML677332.1, forward strand.
AAAGATCCGTACAGATAGTTGAGGTTTGCATAGCAGATTCTTTGGTCAAAATTTGAGTAACTGGGTGTGTCTGTAAAAATACAGCCACACTTTTTCTACACATACTTCACACTTGCATATATAGGTCAGAGTCAACATAAGTGTAGTAATTGTTATCAGAAAGGGGTCACAGTGCAATGAAGTTTGAGAACCCTTGACCTATCTCTGGCCTTGTACTTATGTAAGTACCACACACAGCCTGCAGAGAGGCAGGAGAGAATACTTCTAGCACAGTCCTGCATTGGGAAGTCACAGCACGGCATGCCAAGAATAGGACTGTAGCGGATACCACCCACTCTGGCCATGCTTGCTTATGCTGCAAGCCAGAGGCAGCCTGTGGAGGCTGTTGTAACTGTGCACAGGATACTGGCGTGTTCTCTAGGACAGCCCTGCCTCCTCTGGGCAGTGCCAAATGCACTGTGCCTTTGGGTGGCACAGCATAGTATCTCAGTCTGTATTTAGTTCCTTTTTGTATGAATGGTGGCATCTTATACTTGTTTGCTAAACACAGCAGTTATAATAGAGTCCACACATACCCAATATTTCTTCTCTGCTAGTTGGCCTATTATTTTTTAATACTAATATGTCGTAAGTAGCTGAAATTTGAAGAAGTGGGTGACCGGATGAAAAACAATGTAGATAGCTGACATATTGCCTACTAGTGAGACAGCTGAGATTTTTTTTAAATGTTATGCTGTAGCATATTTTGATCCCATTCGCGGGGGGAGAACAATTTTAAGAATGAGGATTCATTATAAATTTAGACCACAAAGATAAAACAGAAGCAATTTTCCTCATTGTAGATATCTAGACTTGAATAAGAACATTCCCTACACAGTCCTGCTTCTCCTTTTTGCTTCATCCTGTGGTGAAGTCTTAATACAGTGTTCATGATATTAATTTATTACCATTTATTGATTATGATGCTGAAAACTTATGAATACTAACTGAAATGAAATATCAAATATTGGAGAGTATGAATTCTGAGGAACCAGCCCCCTGTTCCATTGATTATAGGCAGAAGTTCCAAACAATTTTTAAAACCCATTATGAAATAAGGTATTTGTTTAAATATGAGAAACAAAATTTTCCTTAAGTTGAAAATGCATAAAATCATAGAAGTGTAGGATTGAAAGGGACCTTGAGAAGTCATCAGATCCAGCCGTCTGTGCTGTGGCAGGACTAAGTAAACCTAGACCATCCCTGACAGATGTTTGTCCAACCTGTTTTTAAAAACATGTCATGATGGGGATTCCACAGCCTCCTTTGGAGGCCTATTCCATAGCTGAACTACCCTCATAGAAAGTTTTTCCTAATGTCTAGCCTAAATCTCTCTTGCTGCAGATTAAGCCCATTACTACTTGTTCTAACTTCACTGGACATGAACAACAATTGATCACCACCCTCTTTATAATGCCCTTAACATATCTGAAGATTATCAGGTTTTTCTCCACCACCACCCTTTTTCTTTTCCCAAGACTAAACATGCCTACTTTTAAACCTTTCCTCATATGACAGGTTTTCTAAACCTTTTATCATTTTTGTTGCTTTCCTCTGGATTCTTTCTTCAATTTGCCCACATCTTTCCTAAAGTGTGGCACTGGAGTTGGACACAGTATTCCAGCTTAAGTTTGCATCAGTGCCAAGTAGACTGGGACAATTACCTCCCATGTTTTACATACACTCTTGTTAATGCATCCCAGAATGATACTGGCCTTTTTGTGAAACTGTCACATTGTTGGCTCATATTCAATTTGTGATCCACTATAACCCACAGATTCTTTTCAGCAGTATTACCAACTAGCCAGTTATTCCCTATTTTGTAGTTGTGCTTTTGATTTATCCTTCCTAAGTGAAATACTTTGCACTTGTCTTTATTGAATTTCATCAGAATCAGATCCTATGTGCTCATTAATAGTTCACACAGCCTTGGACAGTAGAACCTTATACAGAAAAAAAAAAAATGAATTTAGTATCAGAAACCTAATTAATATCTTAAAGTACAAAAAAGAGTACCGCTCAAGATATTCAAAAATAGGAACCTAAATTTGTTCTCTCCTTTCCTCCATCTCCCTTAACTAAGTTATTTTTTAATTTAAAAAGTTACAGAACTGTGAACAGAGGAATTATGGCATAAAGTGAGGATATTTTACACATGCACACACAAAAACTGTTAAAAGAACATTATTAAGGTTGGAAAGTGAAAAATTAGAAAATGCCAAAATTAAGGTTGACTGTAACCTTAAATTTGCCCCCTTGTGTGTGTTATGATGATACAGTCTTTAATTACATAAGCACATACTACTTTTTTCACGAGACCCCTGCTTCATTCAATGCACAGTACGGAGGATACTCATTTAATGAGCAGCTATTTAATATCTTGTTTTTGCCTCATTGTTCAATGTGTGGCCTCAGGCTTGCCTTGCGTCACACTATTTATACCGTTACAAAGAATTATTAATTCTCATGGGCATTTTTGTGATGCAGTTTGAGAGGCACAGGAGTCTCCTTCACAACCAGTCTCTCCCTTTCCAATAGATTTTTAAAAATACATATAGTGATTGCTTTCTGCCTTATAACATTTGTTAGTTATGCATTATAGTGTGTAATTTTCTTTTACATCCAGTTTTAGCATTTCTAAAGTTTAATAATAGAGGTTTAATATTCTGAAACATACCATCTTAATTGATCTTAATCCTCAATGTAAATCTAAAATTAGGCTAATAAACATTTGTTCTCATTTACAACATAAAAATACAGCTATGCTTCTAACACTAAACCCCAAATGTCTTGCTTTCCTGTAGAAACAGTGAAATCGATGACAGGAGGGAATATGTCCACCAGTTTGCACTCCCTGAAACAGCAGGAAATTGATCATGTGGGATACACTAACTTGATTCTACTTAATTGTCTCCACCCACTGCTCCCCAAGATTATCCTTGCCAATATGCCTTGAGAGAGTATATATTCATAACTCAGAATCTGGCAATCAGTTAAAACGTGTGAACCAGAATCATGGTAGTAAACCATCTAATCTTACTTATACTCTGCAGTCTATTCATTCCCAATAATTATTCATTTTTCTTAAATCCTAGTAAATGGAATTTAGCCAGTAAACATTTTCAGCTGCCACACTCCCTTTTCATATTTTTGTGTCAAATTCCATTCAGACTAATCTTTTACATGCGCTAGATAACTACTTCTTCCTCTCTCCAGCTTTTCCAGTTTTTGTAAAAGCCTTTTTTTCTGTAATACTTGCAATCTCTAATAAAATAGGCTAATTGTTTTGCCCCTTCTTCCTTTCTTTAGAACTGGGATAAATCTGCTTTAGTGATAGTCAATGTAGCTTTAACTATGTTTAAGCATGCTTCTACCTTTTCCTTTAAATTCTATGTTCTTATTCATTTTTTCAGTATGCCTGCAGTATATTTTTAAGTGCTTTTCTAAAGTTCCATGTAGAGTCTTTGGTGAATAGGTTTTTCCTGCCCCAGAAATATATGCTAGCTCCCTAAGAACTTAAAACCCTAGTGCCTACACTGATTAATATACCTGATCTCCTCCTGTCTATTCTTACTAGAATGTAGCAAGAGTAGAATTTGAGAATAACTCTGAAGGCCCTGCTACTTTGCTTATATTTAGGCACATAAATGATTATGTAGCTTCTGTTTTTTTGCATACTGTGATTGCCTAAATGCCCACAACACTATATTCTCTCTAGTTCTAACTATAAATTCTGTGTGCCAAGGACTTAAGATCTGCTATAGTCATCCAAAAGGCGAGATGTTGTGTTTGCTTGCAACACACCTTGTTCTCTGGGTGTACATTATGAAATAATTCCCTAGCACCACTACCTCTTTCTGAATCCCTCTAATTTCTTATTTTTTCCGTATAGCATCTAGTGACATGAGTCAACTGATTCCGTATTCTTATCCCAATTCCCATTTACATTACTCCATCCTTCATCAGATCAATAAGTATTGTGTTTGGAACTGGTTGTTATACCTCAGAAACAAGAAATGTTTTGCTGTTAGTGACCTTGCCTTTCTCTCTTTCCCCTTCCTACTTATATCTACACATCCTTTTGTCACAGAGTATTGCCATTAGGACATTTCAACATGGTAACCTCAGTAAAGGACTTACCAATAAGTCTCACTTTCCCCAATCTACTGAGCTGGCCCTTGAGATTTCAAATTCAGTTCTATCACTTATTTGATATTTAGCCAGCTGGAATGAATGAATGAAGCTCCTCATTAGGGAATGAGTACATCTGAGGCAAGCTGTGTAGCACAGCCTGCATTCTGTTGTCACTAAAATTATTTATCTGCTTGACTGAAACCAAGACCATTTTCACACCAGCAATTAAAGCACTAGCCAACCCCTCCCCACCCCAAATAACTGGGTGATTAAAACCTTGTCTCTTGATATTAGTACTCACAGACAATCCAGACATGGGTTCTTTTGGTGAACCTCAGGACACTCTTATGCTGCTTATGAGGCACATTTTTGGAATAATGAAGGAGGGGAAGTTTCCTGAATTTAAGATGGACTCAAAATAGAAATTTACCAGGAAATTGCTCCAGTTAGAATTGTCCATTGCCAGTGATTACCAATATGAAGCAGAATAAAGTCTATTTGCTTTTCTATTTAGTTTTTATACTGCATCAGTTTTAGTGGTATCTGAGAGCTCCATTTCCTATGGCAAGTTTCCTAAATACAGCATCCAATCACTTGCTGCTCACTTACCATTCACTAGGCCCTGTGTATTTAAATTTCAGAGAGTTTGTATAATTATCACTTCACCAGTACAGTCTATTTGCCCGGGTGCTCCAAATCTTTCTAGACAATATGTATCAACATTAGAATTACAGTATTTGTTTTAATTACGTTGTCAGACAAACACTTAACACAGAGTGTTTCAGATTACAACATGCTCAGTAATAATGAGCCTTTAAAAAAGCTAAAGTGAATACAATGAAAAATGAGAATTTGAAATATATCCTAATTTTTTCCTCTTTTATAACTGATTGTTTACTTTTCCTTCAGAGAGACATTAAAAAGAAAATCTAATGGCAGTGATTGTACAAGTCCTGCTGTGAATAGTCCTGGTTCAAAAAGAGATGCACACTTCTGTGCAGTCTGCAGCGATTATGCTTCAGGATATCACTATGGTGTTTGGTCTTGTGAAGGATGTAAAGCATTCTTTAAAAGAAGTATCCAAGGTAGGAAAAATAGTTTTGGAAGCCTTTGCTTAAAAAAGTGTCTTTTTACATGATCATATGTCTAAGTTGCAATTAGTGTACAGTAGGATAACATGGATTTGAATACTCTATCTTGTGGTCTTTTGTTTGTCGAGTTGGGAAGGGAATGGACACTTGATCTCTTTAGGGAAGGATACAGAATATGTTGCCATTTAAAACCCTGGAGCAGACATATCAGAGAAATGGCACTGCAGACTCTTACCGATTACTTTGCCTTCAGAAATACAAAGTTGGTGTAATAATTGTGGCTGATAAAAGGTACAGATAGCAGGGATAGGGCAGGAGGATAAAAATAAATAAATTTAACTCTGAAAAACCTCACTCATACTAGGTAAAATCCAAAAGTTATTTTCATGGAGTCACATTGCCGCTCTTAACTAGGATCAAGATAAACCTCACATTCTAATCTTTGAAAGCCTTACTGCAAAACAAAATTTGAGTTCTCAAACATTGGAACTCAATGCAAACCCACTGATGGCTGTTGGTACATAAGGTAGTCTCTCTTTACCTACTTTTACAATCTGTGGGGTGAAATAGTAGTTTCTGCACCCTTTGGCTGAGGCTTTTGCCCAGTGGATACCAGTAAGCTCAGCTTCAATAACCTCTCCCTTGGCCTGCTCCCAGTCTTCTCTGTGCTCTCTTAGATCTAGGCCAGACCCTCACTCTGTAATATCTGAGGTATGAAAAGGCAGACCCCAATAGTTTCTCTGCTCATACTTCTCTTTCCTGTTTTCAATAGTATTTAGTGATATGGAAGTACTTGCATGAGCCCTATGTAACAGGGTAAATTTCACTCATTGAGTAGCACTTTGTACACAAGTAGTTTGCCTTTTCAAGATAGCATATGTACATCTTGTGTATGCAATGTAACAATGACTGTCAAATCTGCATGCAGTGTGAAATCAGTAAATCAAACCTAAAATAATAAATGAGACTTTTGGGTACGTATTCAGTAAATTGGTCGTGTAGTGTTATGTGCAGGAAAAATGTTAACCTAATGAGATGCTTTGCTCACGTACGCTTCAGCATTGAACAGGATACCTGGTTTAGTCCATTGAACACTTTAATTCACCTAGGCAGATAATGTTTGATCTTAATCCAGAGGTTCTGTAAATAAAATAAATGGCCTTCACTACACAAAACATATTTTACACTCTGCATCCAAGCTAGTTCAGGTTGTTGCTTAACTCCCTCACCCCCAAATCCTAAAGTTTCCTTTAGGCTACCTAGCTGGCTTTGTGGGAGCCATTTTAAATAAAAACTTATCACTTTGAAAATCACCATAAAACTTCTCAATAGCCAATGTGAATTAAATTGTCTGTAGTTTGGTGATTTTTTTTTTAAGTATTTAAGTGCCTGTACCTACTGCATAAAACACTGTGGGATTAGTTATTTTCTGAAGTACAGTTATACACTGATTTATTGTAACTACATCAAACTTGAAGTAAAAGCACTGTACTCAAAAAATTTAAACTATGATTCCTTCATAAGAACCTTTATGATTAGAGTAATTGTCAAGCTTTTACAAAGCAAATAGAAAAAATATAACCTTCTTTTTTGTGTTTAGTAAAATTTTGTTACCTAGTGTGACAAAGCTCTGTCCTTATCTTCATGAATCCTGTGTTTCCTGGCAGATTTTCACTAGCCTCAGAGGCTCACTGTGACCCTCTACGTAGTCCTTCTCTCTCTAGAGACAAGGTCACAGCCTATTGAGCCATTTTCATCATAAGCCAGTGTGGAGAAGCTATCCTTCCTGGCACAGTCTCTATTGTCTCCCAATCTCAGAGACTAATTAGGGGAGGCAGAAATGGGGGAGCCCAGGCCCGCCCTCTACTCCAGGCTCCAGCCCAGGGACCGTAACAGTATCAACTAAGATGGCTGTCCTTTTATCCACAAAACACAATACAATTCCCTGGGCTACTTCTCCATAGCAGTCCCCGTTTCTTCAAACTCCACTTCACTCTTACCTCAGGGCCTCCTTCCTTCTGTACAATATGTTGTCCACCACTCAGTCTCACCAACAGCACAGCTTCCAACACCCACACCCACCTGACTAACTGGGAGGTTTTTAACTGGTTTCAGCCAGTCCCTGATTGGCTTCAGGTGTCCCAATCAGGCTAGCTATTTCTACTCCTTTCTAGAAGGTTCCATTGGTACCAGGGATTTGTTTAGCCTGAGACTAACATATCTATTCTTTAGCACTTTTCTATAGCCATCCAGCCTTGCCCCATTACACTACCTGGATCCCAATGCTTACTTGAAGAAAAATTCTTATTGAGGTCAATGGGATCTGGACACAGCAAGTTCTTTACATACAGCTCATTCAATCTGAAGATGACTTAACATGCACTGTAGAATTTCCCCTTTATGGGATTCTAGGGATATCAGCAGTTAGGTAATCCCTGGCAACATGGATTTATTTGAACTCTGCTGCAAGTAAGCCAGAGATGGCAGGCAGACGATGCCTGAGCAGGATGGATCCCCCAGTATTTAAAGTCTTTGAGGACAAAATTTTAACTTGTTACCGTGGCATTTGGTACAAAGTATGAACCCCTCTTACATGAGAGAAGAATCACAGGGAAAACCCTGATCACCACGCTAAGGGTATTTTACACTTTGAAAATTATATGTACATAGCTATGCTGGCATCACCCCCTAGTATCGATGCAGCCAACACCAGCAGGAGTTTTTCTGATGGTGTAGGTACAGGGGTCAGCAACCTTTCAGAAATGATGTGCCGAGTCTTCATTTATTCACTCCAATTTAAGGTTTTGCATGCCAGTAATACATTTTAACTCTTTTAGAAGGTCTCTTTCTATATGCCTATAATATATAACTCAACTATTGTTGTATGCAAAGTAAATAAGGTTTTTAAAATGTTAATGAAGCTTCATTTAAAATTAAATTAAAATGCAGAGCCTCCCAGACTGGTGGCCAGGACCCGGGCAGTGTGAGTGCCGCTGAAAATTATCTCACGTGCCGCCTTTGGCACACGTGCCAGAGGTTGCCTACCCCTGTTGGAACACCAGCTCCTTGAACAACATTAGCTTTGCCAACAGAAGTACTCTTCCATCAACATAGCTGCATCTACACTGGAAGGTTTTGTAGTTATAACTATGACAGTCAGGGATGTGGTTTCTTCACATCCCTGATTGATGCATATATGCTGATATAACTGTTCAGTGTAGACCAAGCCTGAGTTTTCCTTCTCTCAGATCAGTGGAGGCTGATTTGGCCCTAAGTAATTTGAGAAATCCCTGAACTCTTTTGTTATCATGTTGTACTGCACAGAGGGAAATTAGTGTCTTTTGCTTTAAGCAACATTAATTTGCTTGCTATGAGATATTTGTAGTAATTTATGGTCCAGTTCTGTTTCCACTAAAGTCAATGGGAGTTTTGCCACACAATTTTGTTTTTTTCTTTGGGAGCATATGTTAGTATTGTGGCTTTGGCTTGAGGCTTTTCATGTTTCTTCACAACATACCTTCTGTTCTGGTGTTTACAGATCTTTACAATTGTACAGTTTTGTATTGTTAGTTGGCACAGCAGCATGCCAGATAGGAGAGTTATGTTCTTTATGGGCAAATAAACAAAACCCAAACCCATGGTACCTCCTTGTTGACCTCTCTTTCTATATGGAATTTACAGTTGCAATAGATGAATGCAACAAAAGGCAAATCATGTTAAGGTTTTAGTTTGCATAGAAAATGTGGAGGAAGTTTTTTTAAAGGTAAATGTCAACATTATTTGGCACCTATGACTCTTAATTAGAAAAGTGATGCTCAGTAATATCTACAGTTCAGTTAAATATCTCTTTAGCTGACCAGTTTTAGGGCTAAATTCTGTCTGCATAGGAGTCAATGGCAGTTATGTATGAATGCAACTGAGGGTAGAAGTTGTTCCATTAAAAAATATGGGGCCTATGTTCTCCTTTCTTACACAATAAAAAGGGGAGAAAAGCAGCAGAAATTAAGGAACTGAAATGCCCTAAATCTGCCAAATGGATGGAGTGAATTTATCACATCGTCAGTAGACTTGCCCCTCACTCCATCTGCCAACTCTGAAGCCTGCAGATAGTCCTCCATATCTATTCAGTATGTGAATGATTCCTTAAAGATTTTTTTTCCAGTGGAGCAGTGATAAACAAATAGTTTAAACTATGAACTAGTCACTCTTTGTGGCATGCTTTCTCCATCCTTATGCAAGTTTCTAAGTAGAAATCTGAGTGGGAATTAATGTTACTAAAAAGCCATAACCTGCTCTGAGTCCTCTTTGTGACTCCTACCACACACCTGCTCTGTGAGCCTCCAATGGCAGCATGCCTTCTGAAGGGGGGAGGGTTTTTTTCCTCTCTAATTTCAGATTGTTTATTCTGCATTTGAAAGGACTTGGTATGCAATCAATTTCACTGTTTCCTCTGTATAGTCAGATTCATATAAATAACAGGGGAAGCTGGCTATCCTACTTTAATAGGAAAGAGAAAAGAATTTAAAACAGAAAACGTGATTTGTAAAATCACAAAAATTGAACAGTATTGAAACTACTTTAAAATAATTTTTAAACAGACAATATTTCAGGTTAACTGTATCACTTTAAATAGTATTGGTGAGGTTTTTGCCTCTGCTTTAGGCCCTTTCTGTCATAAAGTGGTTCTAAAAGCTCTGATTCTGACCATTAGAAAATTATTCTGGTGCAGGCACTGCAGGTGACAGACATAACATGTTGGTGTGGAAGAGAAAAGTTAGGAGTTGAAACTGCAGAATGTAGTGCAGGGAGACTATGGGCAGCACAACTTCACATATACAGGCAGGTACAGACTGTGACTTAGACTGTCTTGCAGGATTGTCTAAATTCCAGGAGTGGCTCTGGACCTTTGTCCCCCCTAAGCTGCATGGTTGGATGACCACCAAAGAGTGATTCAAGTGCTACGCACTTGATTAGCAGAGCCATGCACATCCGGCAGCATGTGTTCAGGTGCCCCGCCCTCCCACTTCGCAGCCACATTGCTCTTGGGATACTCCTACTGGCAGTACAGAGTGGAGTGGGGAGGAGAATGGAGGTGCTGATGTCAGGATGTCCCCCTTCCTTTGCCTCTATACCTCATCCCTGCAGGTCTGGAGATAGGGCTCAGGTGGACTTTCAGTGAGTGACTTAGAGACAGTTCATGGCATCTTTCAGAAACTTCCCCAGAAGCCAGCACACATACTATTTGTGTCAGATACACACACTCTCTCACACACAAACTCTTTCACACTCACCTCCTAGCACATACTTGTATTATTTTTGAAACACTTCTTGGTGTTTCCTTCTGCAATGCACATATATTTTTGAATTTTATTCTTTCAAAGTTCTGCTATTTTAGTTTTTTGACTGGTCTATGCATTTCATAATTTTTATTTCTCTCGTATACTTACATTTAATTCTTTTAGTGAGTTCTAAAATGCCTAATCTGTCCTGGCTGGAGTAATTATACTGATGGTAATTTTTTTAAAATATACATTATATCTAGGTTTTTTGTTTCTACTGGTGGTGCACATCTGCACATAACAAAATGTATTCCACACATTGCTGTAAAAAATTAGAGGGAACATTGCTCTGGACTGTGGTGCAACCTAAAAACAGGAGGCAACAAAGGTGGATTAAAGCCACTTTATACCCCTTCTGCCCAGGTTAAACTACTTTTTTTTGTCAGTCACACCTGCCAGTAAGACATTAGACAAACTGTAATCTGATGGTTTTAAGCACTGTAGGTTGAAAAATTCAAGGTTGGAAAATTAATTTTAGAAGGAAATGTTCATAGTAGCTCAGTTAAAATGGTTACTCTTGGGGGAAAAAGAACTCCTGAACTGCTTGTTCATGAACAAAGAACATAAAACCTTCTGTTATTTTTGACCTATTAATTTTACAGCAATTAAATTGTAATTTACCCCCTCCCAAATATGAGACTGATAAACTGTAACTGATAGAGAATATTTTGCATCCATGGCTAATTTCTGCAAAGGAAGTATACAGTATTTTACAGCAGGTGACTTGGTTGTATTTAATTAATAAAATAATACTCTTCTCCAGTACACTAGTGAAACCCCTTAGGCAAAATTCTCTGTTGCTGAAACTCCATTGAAACAAGTGGCATTGTGTCAGCAAAACATGCACTGATAATCTGCTTTACAGAATACCTAAAATCAAAAAGTTTGAGGTTTAATACAGTATGGAAATTAGGCACCTTGGGTAAAATTTCCAAAAACACTTACATCTAATTTTCAAAACTGATGTAGACACTTAGGAGCTTTCATCCCATTGATTTTTCTAAGACTTAAGAGCTGACATGATTTAGGTACTTCTGAAAAAATTACTCTTTTGTCCTGATTCAGTTAAGTACTTAATATATTAAGTAGAAACACATGATCAGTTTTCATTGATGTAAAAGCTTAAGTGCTTTCTAGAATCAGTGGCCATATTTATTGCATTTTGTAACAATGTTGAATACCTTTGCTTTGTATATCTTTTGCTCTAACAATAGTATTCAGCATTATATCAGCTACAAAATGTCTTTCAAGGTACCTAAAAGAAGAAATGTAACATATTGCTTGAGATTTAACATTTTTCTTCTTTATATCCTGTTGCAGGACACAATGATTACATCTGTCCAGCTACCAATCAATGCACAATAGATAAAAATAGGCGTAAAAGCTGTCAGGCATGTCGACTACGGAAATGCTGTGAAGTAGGAATGATGAAATGTGGTGAGTTTTTATCCCCTTGTCTTTTTCTATACAATTTCTAAGTTATGCTTAAGTTTAAAAAAAGGCATGGCAAGTAACTAAAGTAAGACTTATATTTACACTTAGAAAGGAAATAGCTGATTTTCAGGAGAAAGTCACTCCAGTTAGTATTCCTTTTAAGAAGAAAAATAATAGGACGTATTAAGGCTCCAGTCCTGCAATGTGTAGCATGCAGGAAGACTGTTTTTCTTTTGCAGATTAACCTGAAGGCAGTTCACCTGGATGCTACACCTTGCAGGATTAGGTCTTAAGGCAATGTCTACACTTAAAAACTTACAGAGGCACAGCTGTGGTAATAGAATTATACCACTGTAAGAGTGCTCATGTAGCTGTGTTATGCTGATGGGAGAGAGCTCTCCTGTCAACATAATAAAACCAGCTCAATGAGCGATAGTATGTATGTTGGCAGAAGAGCGTGTCCCTTTGACATACCACAAAGTAATGGACCCCGGAAAAAATAATCTGAACTATACATACAAAATAATGGGATCTAAATCAGTTGTTACTTGTTAAGAAAGATGTTGGAGTTATTGTGGATAGTTCTCTGAAAACATTTGCTCAGTGTGCAGCAACAGTCAAAAAAGCTAACAATATTAGGAACCATTAGGAAGGGAGAGATAATAAAACAGGTTCAGAGGAGGGCAACAAAAATAAATAGTGGGGTATTGGAACCACACAAGGAGAGATTAAAAAGACAGATTGTTCATCTTAAAAAAGAGATGACTAAGGAGGGGTATGATAGAGATCTATAAAATCATGGATGACATGGAGAAAATGAATAGTGAAGTGTTTCTGCCTATGAAGTGGTAAATAAGTTTAAAACAAACATAAGGAAGTACTTCTTCACACAGCACACAGTCAAACTGTGGAACTCATTGCCCAGGGGACGTTGCAAAGTCCAAAAGTATAACTGGTCTCAGAAAATAATTAAGTAAGTTCATGTAAGATATGTTCATCAGTGACTGTTAGTCAAGATAATGCCCCATTCTCCAAGTGTCCCTAACCCTCCAACTGCCAGAAGCAGGGACTAGATCACGGGAGATGGATCACTCAAAATTATCCTGTTCTGTTCGTTTTCTTTGAAGCATCTGGTACTGGCCACTGTCAGAGACAGGATACTGGCTTAGATCAACGAGTGGTCTGGCAAGTATAGGTTAAAAATCAAACTGAGAGAATTGTAAATACCTAATTTACTTTTCTGTGGAATGGGGATAATTATGCTGACCTTTGTAAAGTGCTTTGAGCTCTACTGATAAGTGCCATATAAGAGCTAGGTATATTTTATTACTATTTTTTTATTATTATTTCCGTAGTTAATGCTGATTGTCTAAGATGATGGAAATGTAAAAAAGTAAATAATAATAATAGGGTAGTTGCTTTACTCTGGTTCTCCTGAAGTAAGCCCTCAATCCTACAAATGTGTGCGCATATTGACTTTATTTACTAGGTGACATTTTCAGAAGTATCTGTTCCATTTTCAGAATTGATTTAGATGCTTAGGGTGGGATTCACAAAGGAGATTTAAGTGTCCAGCTACAACTTTGGGCATCAAAAGTCAATATTTAGGTACCACTGACATTCACAAACAGCTGCTCAGTTGCTGCCTAACTCTGTAGGCACTTAAAATCCCTAGGCACCTAAGTTTCCACCATTTAAAATCCCCAGACACCTAAATTTCATCAGCTGGGTGTGTGCACAGCTGCCGAAGTTCTGTCACTGCTCAGGACTTGGCATCTATGGCTATGTCTGCACTTTGAACTAGGGGTGTGATTCCCAACTCAAGCAGGTGCATGAGCCATGCAAGTGGTGGGAGGGGCTAACTGCTTCAATTGTAAGCGCATCAAAAACGCTAAGTGCATACTTGAGGCAGCTAGGCCGTCCTGCTGCTCACACTGTTGGGCAGCAATCTCCCTTGAGAGTGCTAGCTCGATGACAGCTAGCATTAGTGTGGCTCCTCAAGCTGGCAATCAAACCTCCAGCTTGAAGTGTAGATATACCCTAATTTAAACCTAAACCCCACTCGGATTCATAAACTAGGCATGCCCCCCTACCCCATCTTGCCCTTGGAGGAGGAGGCATGGTGTTTCTTTGTATGAACTTTTGCCCGATGGATAGAGTAATCACTCAGGATATAGGAGACTTGGATTCAGTTCCCACCTTGATGAGGGACTAGAACCTAGCACATCCCATTGGAGACAGAGTCACTTGCTTGTGGAACCATTTAATATTTAATTATTTATACAGTAGAAAAACTCCAACAGTAGAGATGGAGACCTGACCCACAATACCCTGTGGACAGGACATTCTCTTGGGAGGTGGGAGACCCAAGTTAAAATCCTTTCTCCACATCTGGTAGATGGGGGAATTGAACCTTGTGTCCCACATCCTGGCTCTAACCACTAGGCTAAAGAGTTGTAAGGTCTTTCATGTTTCAGAGGATTAACTGTGTATGTCTGTTCAGTTCAGTTAAGGTTGAAGTGGCCTATTCCCAACTGTTGACAAGAAGGGGTGAGTATCACAGAGGGAAAATTACTTTTTGTAGTGATCCAGCCTCTCCCAGTCTTTATTCAGGCCTAATTTGATGGTGTCAAGTTGCAAAATAATTCCAGTTCTGCAGTTTCTCCTTGAAGTCTGTTTTTGAAGTTTGTTTTGTTGAACAATGGCTGACTTAAAAGTAATTTTCCCTTTGTTGATACTCTAACTTTCTTGTCAACGGTTGGGAATGGACAGCTTCCATCTTGATTGAATTGGCCTCGTTAGCACTGGCCTCCCTACCTCCACTTGGTAAGGCAACTCCCACCTTTTCACATGCTCTAATATTTAAACTGCCTGCTGTATTTTTCACTCCATACATCTGATGAAGTGGGTTTTAGCTCACGAAAGCTTATGCCCAAATACATTTGTTAGTCTCTAAGGTGCCATGAGCTCTCCCATGAATCTCACCCTTAGGGTCCAGATCATTAGGTGACTTAAATAACTTAAAAATTCTGGTCTTTAGGAGCCTAGCTCGCATTGACTTTCACTAAGGCTTAGGTGCCTAAATTCCTAATTTCATTTTGAAAATGCAATTTAGGGTCCTAAGTCACTCAGCCACTTCTGCAGATATTACTCACTGAGTGTTCAATGACTTTGATGGGACTATTCACAATCCATGAAGTTAAAGTGTAAGTCTTTGCTGGAATGGGAGCTAAATGAGTGGCAGTATGCGAGTTTCAGAAACTGCAGGAGAATGGTTTTTAAAAGTGACCAAAAATTGTTCTAATTGCGCTGAAAAAAGAAATCTCTAAAACACTTCTTTAAGTTCACTGGTGCAGAGGCTGTCTATTTTGTTTTGTGTTTGTACAGTGCCTTGCACAATCGGGTGCTGGTACATGATTAAGGCTCCTGGGCGTGATAGTAATACTACAACTACTGATCTAAATCTTGGATTGACACTGTCCATTTATCTTCCTAACGTTATAGAACTGGAATTTTTACTATTTTCTCTGAAATATACTTGTGTTTTAATATTTAATGTAGACTAAAACTGCTCCTTAAAAATGCTTAAATGTGAGAATTTTAAAGACAAATAAATAATGACAGTGTTTTTTTTTTTAACTAGTTACATTGAAATCAGATAATAAGTTTCCTCAAATGAAATTCAAGAGAACTCCGTCTAGTTCAGTTTTTTGGAATATGAAAACAGAAATTATATATCTTGCAATCAAAACTGAATTGTCTCAGAGCATCTCACCAGGTCAGTTACAAGACATCTGTGAGGAAAGGTGATGTCTATCAAGTTTAGATTTTGGGTTGACGTGAGCAACAGAAGCCTACTTTAGTAATATGGATTATAGGCTCAATCCCACAGTTCATTAGATAAAGGTCTCATTGACTTCCATATGCCCAAGCATTTAAAACAAACTGCCATAATTAAAGATGTATTTTTTCATAGAAAATAAAATACTATTTTCCATGGAGCAAAATGATAAAATTTCCACTCATTTTTTTTTCTTGTTAAGATTTGCTTTAATAGGACTGTTTAGGGACTGGGAAGGTGCATTGCATTTTCTCCTAAATTGAGGTTTCTTCCCCCTCTTCTACTGTTGTTTGGTTTGGTCCACTTTTGGAGCTGAAACACACAATGGGATGGGTTACTTTGGAAAGTGACTTTTGGCAAGCTGAGGCTGATATGGAGCTCTGCTTCCCAGCAGAGGGACTACACAGTCCATTAAGCACCAGCCACTACAGCATGGAAAGCTTCCATAAAGTAAAACCCAAACTGAGTTTGCAAAATCTGGCATGAATATAATTTCAGATTTTAAAGCCAACAAATCCTCATTGGGGATTTCATCAATAGAAATTTTCAATAATTTAAAAATATGATTGGTTTGTACATAAACCCTTTGAAACAGTGGAAGACATTAGGAAAACATTGCTGTGCAGTCTCCTGGTCTGATTTTTCTTCTCTGCATTTAAGAAGGCAGTGATGTCTAAGAAGTCCAAGCAGCAGACCACAGGTGGTGAAGGTTATTTTTTAGAACTTTGTAGCAAGGTGATACTGGAGATTAATATGGAAAATACTACCTCTGCCAAAAGAAAAATGAGAACCTCAGACACTGCAACTGCAAGTTTCTCCTTAGGAATCCCTGTGGCTCACTCCTCAGGTTAAGAAGGCTAGTATACTGGTAAACTTCACATCAGAGAAAACATCGCCATATCAACAGCATCAGAAAAAATGCCAAAATGACCAGTTGTGGAAAAGTAACTGTTTAACACCTCACAAGGGGAAAACAGAATTCATGCAAAAAAACCGAACCAAACAAACAAACAAAAAAACAGTCCAGCGGGCTCAGGCAAAGTGTATCAGAAAAGTTGGATAATTTGGGGGTGATGTGTGCACATCACCATGCTGATTATCCTTTCTACGTGAACCTGTTCAAGTATGGGTGTCTTTGCCCTCAACTTGTCTTACTTTTTCAGTGTGGACTGGGAGCTCCTTTTGCAGCGTTGGAGGAGCTGAGAAGATTGAGAGTTCCATTGCCTCAGCTGAATATCTTTTGGAGCTTTCTGATATTGGCCTTGGTGAGCCTGACATGGAATGAGCCATTTATCCAGGGCAATCAAGGAAAGGGGAGGTACTCATCTTTTTGCTATCCTATCCACTCTGGGAGTGGCTAGGTTGGTATTTTTTGTTTGTTGCTTGCTGGGACTGGAGTAGACCTCTTCCTTAATGACTCTTCAGCTTTCCTATTGACTGGGTTTATTTTTTTTCACTGTTTCTTTTTTTGCATGAATTTTGTGTTTTCTCCATGTACTGCCAATGAATGGTATTAAAGGAGTTCAGAAAATACAGACCCTGATTTTTTTTCGAATGTGTGGGTCATTAATGGAATATCCAAATTTTGTCTTTCAATACTTTCATCAGTTAATGACTTGTCAGGCTTTTTACAAGTTCATGTGCCAGTTTGAATTGCCAAGTGCAGGATTTAGATGCCTTTTTTCCCATGTTAGAAAATTGAACTCACTTTTTTAGGTGGAATTTTCAAATATTTCAAATTATGTTGTTAGAAATGAAAGAAAATGACTTTCACAGCACTATGTGGTTTTCAAATTCAGTAACGGTATTGGCTTTCATTATAGCTATTGTAGAAATTAGAGTAATTTAATCCATTGTTCTGTAGTGTCTGGCAGACAGCAACTTCTTTGTGATCAGTGTAGCTGAATGAATCTATGGGTACTCATTGAAAAATACATACAGAAATTAAGCTCAAATATCAAACACAAGTGAATTTTGAATCGTATATTCATTTGTAAAATTCACAGTTCATGCTGATTTTGTTAGTTACATAAACCATCGTTTAGGGAGCAAAAGCAATGCTCCTGACTTATGTAACTATTCAACATAGCAGAAACTGGTGATATCTGCAACTTGCAAATAAAAAGCAAACAAACGATCTGTAAAGCAAAAATCATTTATTGAAGGAATTTTTCATTTTAAATAATAGAAGAATTAGAAAATTTTGTAATTTGTTCATGGTCAATTAGTGAAAAAAAAGAATAATTTGATTACCTTTTTTAATATGATGCATCTGTTCTGCTCTGGTGACTAGTTCTTATGCTATCGCAGGCAATGTGTGAAAATAGTGTTCATATTGTGGAGTCCCATATAAACAACAGAGTATCATTTATACTTTCATTTTTGCAGAATAACGCTGTAATTATCTGGTAAAACGACTGATTTCTGCATTCTTTACCAAAACACCTTCTCTGGTATTTCCTGAATTTTCTAGAGTATATAAATGAGGAATGGCATTTAAGTGACTTGCCAAAGGTTATATAGGAAGTTTGTGGCACGGAGAGGAACAAACCCTAATCTCTGTATGTTAATGTGTTATTTGTTAGACTGCAAGCTTTTCATATAGATTGCTTCAAATTGCTGTAGTTAGGCCACATGTAATGCTGGGCTAATATGTCAGCACATTTTTGGGCAAGTACTTAAAGAGCTACAGATGAAAAGATAGATAAAATATTAAGAGTGCATGACATTTCAAAAGAAATCATGGAAGGTTTATTAATGATTTAAAACAGTATTTGATCAACTTAAAGGGTGATGTATCATTTGTTAATTAAGTTAGCAGATCTAAATGTTATATTGTTAGTCATGTTTTGCTATAATTCTTTTTTCAAATCAAAACAAAATACATTTTAACACTGAATTAAACTGTATTCTGTTAATTACTGAAGAACTGCCTTCCAGATGTGCTGATATGTGAATAGTCCTTTGTCTATTATGACAATTTCAGATAATTAAACCAAATACAAATTATAATTCAGTATCCTGTGTTTCTTTTCATTTTGTTATCACAAAGTATATTTGTTGAACAAGAGATGTTTTTTAAGGAAAAAGGTTGTCATAACTTTTCTATTGTATTTTGATATTGTGCATTGGACACAGATTAGTTTTCACTGAAATTAAATATAAGTTTTACATAAGAACGACCCTACTGGGTCAGACCAAAGGTCCATCTAGCCCAGTATCCTGTCTTCCAACAGTGACCAGTGCCAGGGGGAATGAACAGAACAGGTAATCATCAAGTGATCCATCCCCTGTCACTCATTCCCAGCATCTGGCAAACAGAGGCTAGGGACACCATTCATGTCCATCCTGGCTAATAGCCATTGGTGAACCAAGTTTTGCTGTAATGTTTGAAATAGAGCACAAATGCTAACATTATTATATTTTTTAAGTAAATGAAATGATGAGATGAAATTTGAATTAGTTGAATATTTCATTCTAAAGTAATTTAAAATATCTTGTTGCTTTATAGGAAAAACTAACAATTGTATAGTCTTAATGCAATCCGTGAATATCAGTATTTGTGTGATTGTATAAGGGGGTAAGGTGTAGAATGAAAATAAACACACACACACACACACAGAGCAACTAAATGAAAAGGAATATTAGGCTTAACCCAAAACTATATTGTTCCATGTGAAGTATGTAACAAAGAACTTAATAGTGTACCTGGATGAAAGTTCAGTGGTGAATTCTCTGTGGTGATTAATTGTAGAATAGACATAGCAGAGGTCCTCCAATAGTACTTAGTAAAAAGGCAATTTGGAAGCTTACCTCAAATCTAAATTCAGGAGGCCAAATTCTGTTCTCACCCAGTGTGACTATATTGAGTCAAAGTTGACCTAATTTTTTTAAAACAGCATGAACATGTTTTAATATAGGTTATACAATTCTGTGAAGAGCAGGAGGCTTTAGGAAATTAGATTCATCAGTGTGTTGTGCCCGGAAATGAAGGGTCTACAAAATCACTATAATATCCTGACAAATGGGGAGATGCTGTTGGGTGCATAACTGATCCTACTCTACTCTACAAGAATTTTGGCACAGGAAATATAGTTGGGGTGGTGTTACATACAGCTGTTCCTGGCAGGTGTAAATGTAAATTGCAGCTAGGGAACAAATTAGGGCAATCTCTGTCTGCTCTAATTTGTGTTGGGGACCTGATTGACCCACAGAAGCCGCAGTTTATGTAAGGTGTGTAACCTTAAGTATGTGAGTAGTCCTATTGACTTCTGCACATGGTTAAGTGCTTAACTTGATCTGAATCTTAACTCATGGAAATACAGAGCTATATATGTAGTTGTATCTCATTGTTCTAACTCTTCAGTAAATACACTACAGGCTTTCCAAGACTTGCAAGTTGCACCAATGTAGTTAATCTTTTCCTTTTGCTTTTATATTTGAATGGTGATCTAGAACTCAGGGCTTATATAGCTGTTAAAGCCTGTTGCCAACTCTTTTGGCAGTGCTAAAGGTTAACTATTAAAGAAACCAACAGCCACCGCCCACAACTGTGCCCTTCCCTCTTTAAGGCACATTGCTAAAAATTATCTTATAAGCCCAAGGTTACATGAAGAAATTGAAATTTGCAGTGGGTTCTGCAACAACCTCTTAGAATATAAAAAGAACTGAGAAAAATATAGCAGAAACAGTTGTAGTATTTTCCTGCAGTTTTAAACAAATATATATAGCAGATCTATTATTTATTCATTTGTCCAGTGACAGCTCAATTATATTTGTATTGATTCTATAGTGAAGCAATATTTGTAATGTGATTATGTTTCTGGTACTTTAGGAGATTTATTTATTTGACCCTTTGATTGCATAATGTTACACGTATTTGAAGTGAAGGTCAAGTCAAGGTCCCTGGCATTCTCTAAATTAATCAATGACCTATTGATAAAGTTAGTTTGCATTTAAATGTCCTGTGTAAAGAGGGATCAGTAATAGCTATTGGTGTAGAGAGTGAAGTGGTGCAAGTGCTTTCTGTTCCAACTCCTAATTTAAAGGAATCGTGTTACTCCCTGACAAGGAGAAAAGAGTGGAACATGTTAGTATGAAATGTATCTCGTAGTAATTAAAGAGAATCTGGCAGATTTTGAGCAAGGTTTTTTTTTAAGAAAATGCTGCTAGAAAAAAACAAAGCTAATGACTGCTGCCATGTGTTGTGATCTTAGTAAAGTGTATTGCACAGTCAGCTGACCATTAATGGCCCAAAATACATCTGATACTAGCATTGGTTTATTCTTATGTATCAGTAGTTTGACAGATACTCAGACTGAGAAAGCATTTTGATGGCTCTAAAACAAAAACTTGACTTCTGAATAAGATGATGAAGACTTGTGGCACCTTAGAGACTAACCAGTTTATTTCAGCATAAGTTTTCGTGGGTTATAGCCCAGTTTGTCGGATGCATAGAATGGAACAGAAGTAAGATGTATGCCACAAGTCTTTATTCTCTTATTTACGGATACAGACTAACACGGATGCTAATCTTAAACTTGACTTCTAAACAATTTAGTTATTTTATTTTTACTTCAGATATACTTATTTTAGGAAAATAAGTGTTATGGTGCCAGAGAATTTCAGTTTAAGAACATCTTCTGATACATTATTTAAATATGCCTCTGATTTTTAAATAGCAAAATTCTAGATTTTACAAATAACCATTTAGCAGTAACTAGAGTGACAACAATAACAAAAGCTTTTTGTTATGTAATATATTCAGCAACAAAGTGGGATGAAAGGCCCAGGCTGAATGCTTTCAAAAATCTCAGCTAAATTTTGGGAGAAGTGAAAGTATCCTATTTTAAACAGGACTTTTTCTTGGCATTTTTTCAAACTACAATTAATTACATGCTCAAGTATAGTAATATTCACAGCCAGAGCAAATCAGCTTGCTCTGTGACATAGTGAACAATAAACAAACAACTTCTGACCTTTTAATAAGGCCCAACTTGTATTTCCATTTGAGGCATTTATTTTGGATCAATTGATGTACTTTCAGAACTCATTCTTTCTATTTATTTCTGTTGTATATGTATATATGTGCTTTGTTTGCATCAAAGGCCCTGTATACACGGGGGAGTGGGGGAGGTTTGACCTAAGATACGCAACTTCTTAGATACGTATATCTTAGGCCGACTTACCTGGATGTCTACACAGCGGCTGCCGCTCCCCTGTCGACTATGCTTTGGCCTCTTGCAGAGGTGGAGTACAGGAGTCGACGGGGAGCATGCTCTGGGATCAATTTATCGTGTCTACACTAGACACGATAAATCGATTCCTGATAGATTGATCACTACCGCCGATCCGCCGGGTAGTGTAGACATACCCAAAGACCTGATCTGTCTGTCACTAAAGTCAATGGGAGCTATTCCACTGAGTTTTTGATTTTAAAACAGATTTTAGACTAATCCAGCTAACTTTAAATTATATTCTTTTTGATTAAAAGAGAGCCTCCATTAAGGTCAGTGGAAGCAGAGTTAAACCAATGCTGAGTGCTTTGAAAATCCTAACTTCAGTATGCAATGTACTTTTTGTTATCTTTCTCCATCTTTGAATTCATGTAAAACAGGTAGAAAAAAATGTCATTATGTAAATTTTTTTGTTTCAGGTTCAAGAAGAGAACGTTGTGGGTATCGTATCATACGCCGTCATCGTAATGCAGAAGATCAAGTGCATTGCACTGGCAAAGCTAAAAAGAATAGTGAAAATACAGCCCGAGTGAAAGAAATCCTTCTTAGTGCACTCAGTCCTGAGCAGTTTGTTTTAACGTTACTTGAAGCCGAACCTCCTAATGTGTTGCTAGTGAGTCGCCCCAACAAGCCATTTACAGAAGTCTCCATGATGATGTCATTGACAAAACTTGCAGACAAAGAATTGGTTCACATGATTGGTTGGGCCAAGAAAATTCCTGGTAAGAATTTCAAAACCTTTTTTTTTATAGAAATTTTTTACTAAGTGCAAGTACCTCTACCATAAATATTAATCCATTGTTTAGATTCTGAAGTAGAAGCAGTGTGGCAATACATATGTAGGTTCAAGGCCTTAAGATTTTACTTTTAAAATGGCAGTGGAAAACGTACAAATTCTGCAACAAAAAAAATCAAAATTCTGTGCACAATATTTTAAAATACTGCAGATTTCTGCATATTTTATTTGTCAAAATTAAACAATATAATCACATCAGTTTCAATTAGTTTTGGTTATTTATTTCAAAGTACCTATCGGCAAGTATGTCTGTAACAATACAGACAAAAAAACAAATTCAGGAAATGTTTTTTGACAAAAAGATTCCTTACGAGGCATATTAATGTAGAACTCTGACTAATAATTCATTTCAACTACACTACAGAACCATATTTCCCACATTCTTCAGAAACAGTGCAAAGGCTTGGGGGAGTCAGGGTAATGGAGGAGCTGAGGAAGATGGAAGTAATTGCTGGGAAGGAGCCTGGGTGTGAACTTGGCAGGTTGCTTGGTATGTGTGGGAAAAGTATGGAACAGGTTTTTGTGGGGTGTGGAGGGATTGTTAGGGAGCTTCCCTTATACAGACCTTGTCTGACCTCTAGCCTCTCCCATTCAGCCAGGCACATCTGTCCCTGTCCCTCTGTGTCCTTGCATCTCCTGTCCACATATGTCCCTCCACCCCCCAACCAGTCACCTCCCCCATCCCTATGTGGCCCTGTATCTCCCTCCCCTGTGTGGCCCTGCGCCTCCATTCCCATTCAGCCCCTGCCCCAAACTGTTCTACCCAACTAGCCCTTATGACCCCCTGTCTACGACTCCCAGCAGCCCCATGCTGTCTGTCTCCCTGTAGCCCCTGTCTCCTGACCTGGCCAAACAGGTGCTGTGAGAAGATAGGCTCTTTTTCTTTTCTAGCTGGCTGAGAGCTGCTGCTTTGTTCTATCACCATAGTGCCCTCTGGTAGGCAAAGGTTTCCACCTTTGTGCAACAGACTGCAGCAATTTTCCGGCAGAAGCTTTTTCTGTACAAAAAAATTAAAATATGTGTTGCTCATTAATTATGCATGTGAGCAGTGGCACAGCATTCTGTCAGGAGTAAAAACTCTTTGACCTCCATAATTCGCCAAAAATGTTTTGATTTAGAGAACAACCATATCATGTCTGATGTATCTGGCATTTTTAAATTAATGAACACTTGTTTATTAGACAAGATGAGCAATCACATGTAATGTTAATTGTCCTTTTTGACAAGTGGACTAAAAAGCAGTTTTGTTAGGAACCGTAAATTCACATTTTAATATGTCAACAGTGGTAAATAGACTGACTATCTTTCTCAAATTAAGTATTTAATTTAATTTAAAATGTCTATATAATTTTAAAACCATTAAAGCCAAATTCATCCCTGGAATTCTGGTAAATGGCTCCTATTACCATTATTGAAAACAACATGCACGTATCATAAGAACATAAGAAGGACCGTACTGGGTCAGACCAAAAGTCCATCTAGCCCAGTATCTTGTCTATCGACAGTGGCCAATGCCAGGTGCCCCGGAGTGAGTGAACCTAACAGGTAAAGATCAAGTGATCTCTCTCCTACCATCCATCACCCTCCTCTGACAAACAGAGGCTAGGGACACCATTCCTTACCCAGCCTGGCTAACAGCCATTAATGGACTTAGCCTCCATGAATTTATCCAGTTCTCTTTTAAACTCTGTTATAGTCCTAGCCTTCACAGCCTCCTCAGGCAAGGAGTTCCATAGGTTGACTGTGTGCTGTGTGAAGAAGAACTTCCTTTTATTTGTTTTAAACCTGCTGCCCACTAATTTCAATGGGTGGCTCCTAGTTCTGCTATTATGGGAACAAGTAAATAACTTTTCTTTATTCACTTTCTCCACGCCACTCATAATTTTATGTACCTCTATCATAGCCCCCCTTAGTCTCCTCTTTTCCAAGCTAAAAAGTCCTAGCCTCTTTAATCTCTCCTCATATGGGACCCGTTCCAATCCCCTAATCATTTTAGTTGCCCTTCTCTGAACCTTTTCTAATGCCAGTATATCCTTTTTGAGATGAGGAGACCACATTTGTACACAGTATTCAAGATGTGGGCGCACCATGGATTTGTATAAGGGCAATAAGATATTCTCCGTCTTATTTTCTATCCCTTTGTTAATGATTCCTAACATCCTGTTTGCTTTTTTGACTGCCGCTGCACACTGCATGGACATCTTCAGAGAACTATCCACGATGACTCCAAGATCTCTTTCCTGAATAGTTATAGCTAAATTAGCCCCCATCATATTGTACGTATAATTGGGGTTATTTTTTCCAAAGTGTATTACTTTACATTTATCCCCATTAAATTTCATTTGCCATTTTGTTGCCCAATCACTTAGTTTTGTGAGATCTTTTTGAAGTTCTTCACAGTCTGCTTGAGTCTTAACTATTTTGAGCAGTTTAGTATCATCTGCAAACTTTGCCACCTCACTGTTTACCCCTTCCTCCAAACCATTGATGAATAAGTTGAATAGGATTGGTCCTAGGACTGATCCCTGGGGAACACCACTAGTTACCCCTCTCCATTCTGAAAATTTACCATTTATTCCTACCCTTTGTTCCCTGTCTTTTAACCAGTTCTCAATCCATGAAAGGATCTTCCCTCTCATCCCATGGCAACTTAATTTACATAAGAGCCTTTGGTGAGGGACCTTGTCAAAGTCTTTCTGGAAATCTAAGTACACTATGTCCACTGGATCCCCCTTGTCCACATGTTTGTTGACCCCTTCAAAGAACTCTAATAGATTAGTAAGACATGATTTCCCTTTACAGAAACCATGCTGACTTTTGCCCAACAATTTATGTTCTTCTATGTGCCTGACAATTTTATTCTTTACTATTGTTTCAACTAATTTGCCCGGTACGGACGTTAGACTTACCGGTCTGTAGTTGCCGGGATCACCTCTAGAGCCCTTTTTAAATATTGGCGTTACATTAACTGTCTTCCAGTCATTGGGTACAGACGCCGATTTAAAGGACAGGTTACAAACCCTAGTTAATAGTTCTGCAATTTCACAGTTAAGTTCTTTCAGAACTCTTGGATGAATGCCATCTGGTCCCGGTGACTTGTTACAGTTAAGTTTATCAATTAGTTCCAAAACCTCCTCTAGCGACACTTCAGTCTGTGACAATTCCTCAGACTTGTCACCTACAAAAGACGGCTCAGGTTTCGGAATCTCCCTAATGTCCTCAGCCGTTAAACCGAAGCAAAGAAATCATTTAGTTTCTCCGCAATGACTTTATCATCTTTAAGTGCTCCTTTTGTATCTCTATCATCCAGGGGCCCCACTGGTTGTTTAGCAGGCTTCCTGCTTCTGACGTATTTAAAAAACATTTTAAAAAACATTTTATTATTACCTTTTGAGTTTCTGGCTAGCTGTTCTTCAAATTCCATTTTGGCTTTTCTTATTACATTTTTACACTTAATTTGGCAGTATTTATGCTCCTCTCTAGTTACCTCATTAGGATTTGACTTCCACTTTTTAAAAGATGCCTTTTTATCCCTCACTGCTTCTTTTACATGGTTTTTAAGCCACGGTGGCTCTTTTTTAGTTCTTTGATTTTGTTTTTTAATTTGGGGTATACATTTAAGCTTGGCCTCTATTATGATGTCTTTGAAAAGTGTCCATGCAGCTTTCAGGAATTTCACTTTAGACACTTTACTTATTAATTATCCAGGCACGGAGATTTGTGCCATGGTTTAACAGTTTAGTTTGTTGTTGCTATACAAGATCATCAGCTTGCTACATGGTAATACTTTCTCAGATTTATCACACGTTCTCTTTAGAGGCAAAATAGGGATATTCATAGAATTGTTTTATTTTTCTGTTATTGGTAATGCAAAGAACAAGTATTAAAGTATAACTTTATTTGTTCTGGCCTAGAAAATCTACAATTTTATGCCAGCCCTGTCATTATGACTGTTATAAGTGTAAAGTAGCCTAAAATTAGTGTTTACCTGTAAGGGGTTAAGCTAAAGGTAACCTGAGAGGTGGACAACTGACCAATAAAAAATTCCTTAAAAGACAAAAAATTTTAAGTTTCAGTTTCTCTCTGGGTCTCTCTCTGTTCACCTCGGCTATGGGATGAACACAGCTATGTCTTTCACTATAACTATAAGATTCTATCAAGTACTGTAGTCAGTAAGTTTACCTTCTCTTTATCACTTGAAGGGTTCTCAGTGGTGAGTGTTGGCTGGGTGCTTCTTACAATCCTAACAATGACCTACTGCTTTTCTCTTTACAAAATCAGAATGTAACTGATTATAAATCTCTTTTCAAGAATGGGAACAGTTTTTCCAGTAAAGCTGTGAAACAACAGATTTTTCAGTTCACTGGTAATTCTGAAAAATTGAAGAGAAAATTATTGTCAAGTTGAACTGAAAAAAAATATTTTAAAGCTTCTAGCAAATTGAAAAGTCAAAAAATTAATTTCAGGTTGTCAGGATTGCCTCCCAAATCTGAACTTTAGGGTACAGACGTGGGGACCCACGTGGAAAAACAGAAATAACCCCCCAAGCTTATTTTACCAGCTTAGGTTAACTTTTTCACCCAGAACACATGATGTGGCCATATTTTCTGACTCCTGGGCAGAGCACCTACAACACCTCCAGAAAGTCTTTGAGCACATAGGAGAGGCAGGACTAACTGTTAAGGCTAAAAAGTGT
This sequence comes from Dermatemys mawii, assembly GCA_007922305.1. Lineage (NCBI taxonomy): Eukaryota > Metazoa > Chordata > Testudines > Dermatemydidae > Dermatemys > Dermatemys mawii. The sequence continues at coordinate 82,424,332 of ML677332.1, forward strand.
CAAATAGGCCTCAACAGAGTGACTTACCTTGGACACCAGGTGGGTCAAGGAACTATCAATCCTCTACAGGCCAAAGTGGATGCTATCCAAAAGTGGCCTGTCCCCAAGTCCAAAAAACAGGTCCAATCCTTCTTAGGCATGGCCAAATATTACAGGCGATTTGTACCACACTACAGCCAAATCGCCGCCCCACTGACAGACCTAACTCAAAGGAACCAATAGGGAAGAAGATGCTTTCAGCTTACAAAAGTCAAAAGGTTTGTTTCAGTTTCTGTCTGCTGTTCACCGGAGGTACAGGTGAACAAAAAGTTCTCTCTTCTATATATCTATAACCTTTCTAAACAGTAACAGAAGTAAAGCTAGCCAAATAAGATAGTTTTATGGTTATGTTCTTATATCCTCGTAAATTTTTCTGGCGTGGGAATTATCTTTGTGTGTCTCTATAACTTTAAAGCTCAGCAGAATTCCTAAAATGGGGGTTGGTCTCCCTGAGGCTTTTTGTTGGATTGTAGTATTTTTCCTACTGATGTTCTACAAGGAATTTACTCCTTTCTTTTTTACTTTAATTAAAACCTTTCTTTTAAAAATTTGACTGCTTGTTTTCCATTGTGTAAGATCCTGGTTTTGGATCAGGCAGGTCTTGCAGGATCAGGAAAAGGTTTTTTTTCTTTCTTCTCTCTCAAGCTTTCCCAGGGAAGGGAAGAAGAAGTTGGGAGTTTTGTGGAAACAGAAAGAAGAGTTCCAAGTTACTCTGTCTTATTAGCTTGGGAGGTTATTTCTATTTTTCATACGGGTCCTCACAGCTGTACCCTAGAGTTCAGAGTGGGGAGGCAATCCTGACACAGGTTGAATTAAATGCTTTGTTTTTTGACACAATCAAAACGTTGTGTTTTGGTTTGACTATTTATAAATGTTTTTGATCTTTTAAAAAAATGTTTTACAATAATTTTAAACTAAAAAATTGAAACCTTTTGTTTAGAAAATGTTGAAACAGAATTTTTCATTTTTTTAAAATATATTTTAGGGTTTTTTTAACCAAAACAGCTAAGTTGAAATGACACATTTATGAAACATTTCAGTGTTAAAAGTATACAATTTTTGTTGAAAAATAATTTTGGCTGAAAAATTTCACCCAGATCTTCTCATCAATTTAAGTAATAGATCATTGACAAAGTTGTATGAAGATGCTTGCCTTCTCTTTGGCCACAGTGTTTAGCATATACTAAGCCAATGTTTGTAATCCCTCAGTTTTCTGAGAACTAAATTCACCAATAGAATAGTAGCTAAATAAAAGAAACATTTAAACAATAAAGGAAAACTTAGATATAGCATCATAGGGCTCAACCAGGCAAACACTTATTTTCAAGCATAATGCTCACTACTAAAGGTAATCCCAGTAAATTCAAGGAAGAGAATGCTGAACAGTGATTCCTACTGTGCATATGTACATTTTGTTACTGTCTGGGTTGATTGAGCAGAACTGTACTCCACTGGAATATGTGGTTCTGTAGAAATTAAAACATTTTGCAAAATTAGGTTAATTTTATTTTGGGGACAAGTTCCAATGTGCTCAGAAAGAAATTTATATTTTGGGCTTTTTTAAATGCATTTTCGTTGTAACTTTTGTATTTAAAGCATTTAGAATAATCTGAAACAAAAGCGCATTTTTTTCACAGGGAATTGTGAAATTTTCCATTTTCAATCTAGTTTGAACAGAGCCAAATTTTGAAATTTCAGGTCCTTCATGAAACAGAACTCTTATTGCAGCTTTGATTACTATATTTTGTTGCTAAGTTTTTCTTTGGTTTGGTTTTTGAATACTTGTAGTGCCTTTATTTTCAGAGCATTGCAAATCAAATCCCTTTCTTGATGATATTCCAGCTACATGAAAAAACAGTTATTAAGGCAATTAAAAATCATCATACAGATCCTAGAAGCATTATTAGAGTATTGTGTATTTTATTTTTACTAATTAGCTTGTAGAACAAAAATAGACCATCAGTTTTAGAACAACCTAGAAAATAGAAGTGATTTAAATTGAATGCATTCCCAATTCTGAGTGCCCAACACTACCCCTTGTGATAGTTAACACAGCTTTTCCTTGTTTACTGTATTTAAAAATAATTATAGCTAAGCTTCAGAATGTAGGAGTCGACCAACTTTTCAAAATTGGGTGCCTAAAGTTAGGTGTCTAAATCCATATTTAGGCTTTAAAGAACCAGTCTGACTTCAAAGCTCTGAGCACCCAACAGTTCCCAGGTTGCAGGTCCAGGACCCTAGTCATCTCTTTAGTCAATCACTCTGGCTTATTCAAATTTTTGAATGTTTTTTTTCCTAACCATAAAAATGATGCATAATGGGAAAGATGAGAACAGTCTCTAAAATGAGAAACTAGAACAATATTATTTTTTTCTTTGTTATAATATACTGACTTTTTTTTTACTTTCTGTAAGAAAAGTCTTAAATGATATTTAAATTACAGAGTTCTTGAACTGTTGCCCAATGAGCAGTAATTGTACTTTCAGTCGTCTTTTGAAAATGGTAGATCCTTACTCCCATGCAGTTGGATAAGGAACCCATTTTCACTTTCAAGTTATCTTACTTTATTACTCAAAGTAGAAGTGAAAGTAATTGGTAGGTGCAGTATATTAGTTACTTTCCTAGATGGCAAGCAATAGCTGCTTTTGATCAGTATTTTTTCCTTTAAATTATTATTTTCTTTAATGTGTTTTTCTATTTTTCAGGATAGTATTTTTGGTCATATTGTTCTACTCTGATTGCAATTTGCCACACTGGTTTTTCTCTATTGCAGAATATATTTTTGGTGTTAGTGAGTGTGATCAGGCTGAAATATTTTTCTCAGTTTAGTGGCATAGAAGTCTTCATAATGACTTTTGCTTTTAAAGTTTAAGTTCTTTTTAGGTTAGATAGTTTAACATATTAGAGATCAGGAACTGCACTGTTCTCTGTAGTCTACTTTTGCTATATTCTTTTTCATATAGATTCAAAGGCCAGAAGGGATCATTGGTATGCCCACATCTTGAAGAATGTGGAAAGATGTGGTCGTCCCATCTCAAAAAAGATGTATTGGACTTGGAAAAGGTTCAGATAAAGGCAAGAAAAATGATTAGGGGTATGGAATGGCTGCCGTATGAGGAGAGATTAATAAGACTGGGATTTTTCGGGTCGGAAAAGAGGAGACTAAGGAAGCATACGATAGAGCTCTATAAAATCATGACTGGTGTGGAGAAAGAAGGGTTATTTACTCGTTCTCAGAACACAAGAACTAGGGACCACCAAATGAAAGTAATAGGCAGCAGGTTTAAAACAAACAAAAGGAAATGTTTTTTCACACAACACACAGTCAAGCTGTGGAACTGCTTGCCAGAAGGAGTGAAGGCCAAGGCTATACCAGCATTCAAAAAAGGACGAGATAAATTCATGGAGGATAGGTCCATTAATGGCTATTGGCCAGAATGGGCAGGGATGGTGTCCCTAGCCTCTGTTTGCTCATTCCATGGCTACCAAAACCTCCAGCTTCACCCTGACACCTTCTACAAAGCAGGCATTTTCAATTCAAAAATATATTTCACTTATTGAAAACAAACGTTATAGAGCACAACCTGCAGCAAGCAGTGTATTTCACATCAAATTCCATGGCAGAAGAATTAGAGAGAACATGGGACCCTAGGTCTAGAGAAGGTAAATTGAAAGCTCCTATTTTCCCTTTCTCTTACTATAAGAAGGGACTATTGAATGAAATTGAATGGCAATACATTTAAAACTTACACAAAGGGAATACTTTTTACAAAATGTATAGGAATGTGTGGAACTCATTACTGCTATAATAAAGTCCAATAGTTGAGTAGATTAAAAAAGGAATCGGGCATTTTTATGAATAAAGTGGACATCCATAGATATATTAGGCAGGATAACAAGAACCTGAGTGGCTATAAAATCTCATGATATAAATATCTAGTACCAATGATTGAAAGGGATTAGGAATAAACTGCACTATGGTCAGGTTACTTCATGATTTTCCATTATGGGATTTTAAAGGAATTATGGGTGTTTTTTTGGAAGTCAGGCACCTTGTTTAGTTGCCTAAGTATAGATACCCAGGTTTGACAAGGCTTAAACTTGGTTGGACCATGTGTCTGGTCCCTTGTTCTGTTTGCCCCTCCTTGATTTTTGAGCCTCATTACATTTAACCATCCTTTTGTTTTTTCCATTTTTAATTCTCTTTATGTATTCTCTCCCCATCTGTTGATCTCTGTTATTCTTTCTCTTAATCCTCCTCTGTACCCCAGCAGTGTCCTCCTAGGAGCAGCAGCGGAGGATCAGTTCCCCAGAAGGAGCAGTAGAATGGAATTTAGTGAGTTACACTCTGATACTGCTTCTTCTGTTCCTTTTTTGCTGCTAATAGAAATTTACCTTGCACAGAAAGGTGTGTAAACCTAGAGCTGGCTCTGTGTATATAGAGGAATTTCATCCTATATGCAAAAGCAGTAGCACGGGTATGATTCTTCATGATTTTAAAACTGTTTATATATAAACTTGTGACTATTTTCTTCTAGTGTCTGAGATTTTCTGTGCTCTCTTTTTTAAGTCTTTCTTTCTTTCTTTCTTTCTTTCTTTCTTTCTTTCTTTCTTTCT